>CM031233.1:115452518-116052518 GCA_018340775.1 Taxus wallichiana var. yunnanensis
AATAATGAAATTATAGTGTTAGTGACCAGTATTTAAAGGTTAATGCATGCAAAAGCTATAAAATAAAATTTAAAAATAGTAAAGCCAAAGCAACATGCAAAATCAGAAAAACAAAATTGTTAGAAAAGCAAAAAGCAAAATTGTTAAAAATAACAAAAGCAAAATTGTTAAAAATAGCAAAACCGTCATTTAGAGCTGTCAAATTTGACACAGTCCCATGAATGTCCACAAAGCCCTTTCCCATCGATGTAATTAAATTTTTTTATTGAGGTTCATTGTATGGTGGATTGGCTTTATGACTTTACTTATCCTTCCTTTCTTTTTTTTTCCCTTTCGAGGTAGATAAGGTATCGATTGTTGGGGGATGCAATGAGTTATTTACATGATTTACATAGGTAAATAAAGGAAATCTAAGTTGAGATCAATGGATTTGATGTGTTCATTATGGGGACTCGTGGTAATTAGTAATGATGTTCTCATGTTAAGTAAGCAAACCAAGATAATAAGCATTTTTAAAAATATGTCCCAATTTAATTTTTGATTTTGAATAAAATAATATTTGAAATAAATAAACTCCGGAATTTTTTTTGGATCTTATTCCCTTTTATACAATAGAGACACATTTATTTTTAATAAATTATTCAAAATCATAAACCATATACCTTCAAAGTTTATTAAGAATCTATTTTGAAGCCCACCATTCTTTAAACAACAAAGTAAAGATCAAAGAGCTACATAAAAGCGATTAAAGAGCTACCTAGGAAGAAAACCCAAAAAAAAAATGAGTAAAGATCAAACAACTAAAATGGTAGAGAAATAACAAAAACGTCCACAATTGAAGTATATTAATTGAAACCATATTAACATAATTAATAATGATTTTTTATTTTCTAATACATTTAGACTTTAGTATTATGTCCATAGGGTAAAATTTCTAATTTTTGGTCCTCCATTCTCGGAAAAAAATTTATTTTGTACAAATTAGCTTTTCTCACAAATGTTGTTGTGAGTTCCATCCACCTCTTAGTTACGTTTAAACAATTCTTCTCGCATATGTTTCTTCATCATATATATTTCAATTTAATTAGAGATTTGTGTCAAAATAATTTTGTCCAATCTTATAAAGTTCTCTCATTTTGGTTCGTCTCTGTGATTCTACTATTGCTTTAAATCAAAACTAATGTGATGATTCTAACTTTTCTTCAAAACACTTCTCCCTTGATTTGGAAAAATGAAATTGAAATTCAATTTGTAATGGGTATTTATTAAAAAAACAACTCTTCTCGCATATGTTTCTTCATCATATATATTTCAATTTAATTAGAGATTTGTGTCAAAATAATTTTGTCCAATCTTATAAAGTTCTCTCATTTTGGTTCGTCTCTGTGATTCTCTATTGCTCTAAATCAAAACTAATGTGCAATGATTCTAACTTTTCTTCAAAACACTTCTCCCTTGATTTGGAAAAATGAAATTGAAATTCAATTTGTAATGGGTATTTATTAAAAAACAACTCTTCTCGCATATGTTTCTTCATCATATATATTTCAATTTAATTAGAGATTTGTGTCAAAATAATTTTGTCGATCTTATAAAGTTCTCTCATTTTGGTTCGTTTTGCTTGATTCTAGTATTGCTCTAAATCAAAACTAATGTGCAATGATTCTAACTTTTCTTCAAAACACTTCTCCCTTGATTTGGAAAAATGAAATTGAAATTCAATTTGTAATGGGTATTTATTAAAAAAACTTCCACTTTATGATAAGCCATTAATCTTCGTGTGTGTGTGTGTGTGTGTGTGTGTGTGTGTGTGTGTGTGTGTGTGTGTGTGTGTGTGTGTGTGTGTGTGTGTGTGTGTGTGTGTGTGTGTGTGTGTGTGTGTGTGTGCGTGCGTGCGTGCAGCGCGTGCTTGGCGTGCGTGCGTGCGTGCGTGCGCGTGCGGCTGATGCGTCGCGCGTGCAGCGCGTGTGTGTGTTTTGATTGATGAATTTTGAGGTTCTTGAACTTGAGGATAAGTCGTTGAAAGAGTTAACATGAAAAATTATTTCATTGAAGAATTAATCGACACATTATGCCCAACAAGGAGGGTAGAAAAGCTCAACGTCCTCTCTGCTGATGTCATGAATGTGATCTAGAAACTATATAGTGCCAAATTTAACTAGTTTAAATCCCATATCACACGAATCCTTTTTCTTTGAGACATTAATATCTATCACTACAAACAATCAAATTTAATTTTCAAATGTTAAGGAAGCACGTTCTTCTTATTCCCAAGCACTTGAAGGCTGCAATCAATTCCTATCATTTTAGTTTTATTTAGTTGGGAATTAGAATCACGGAGAAAAAGGTCCATACGATTTTAGGGCATGCAATGGTTTGTTTTTGAGAAAATAAACCTCACACCTTCTTCATCAAGTACAAAAGAGATGTATTGTTTGACCATTTGGAAGAATGTGCATAATCTCATTCTAATAGACTCTTTGGTGCGAGTGAATTCTTAGTTTTTGCAATAATAATTTTGCTTCTTAAGGATAAAAAATTCATCTTCTCCATTTTTAAATTACATTTGCATTGCATGAGAAGGTTATATTGTCGTTGATGCCTCAAAATTTTAACTTGATCATAAAAAAATGTATGATCATGACATTTAACGTCTTTTCTAGCATATTGGTTTTAAGGGCTATTAAAGTGTGTATATCATTTCTTTAACATTTGATGGAGTTATTGACATCAACTTTTGACATTCTCTTAACTTTGGAGTCTTTAGAATGTGATGTTCCACATTACATGTCATAACATTAAATGGTTTTGAAAGTTAGGCATGCGATCATTAAAAATATGGAAATTAAACTAGGGAATGGTAAAAACAAAAAAATATGAGATGCACCTTGAATTACACATACATGAATGTGTATATTTATTCAAACGCTTTTCATTTTTTATGCTTCTTTTGTCTAAACTTTATATTATCTTACGCTTTTCTCATATTTGTTGTGATAATTAATTACACATACCAAAATATGCATATGTGTGTTTGGATGGATTTTATCTCATTTATTGGTTGTACACATTTTAAGGTCCCTTCATATCCCTTTGCATTCTACCAGAGTTAATATCACTATCTTTTATTTTTGTATTTATCTTGATTTCAACTATTATTCTTTAGTTTGAAAAGACACCATCAAAAATTATACATATAAAAATTGCTATTGTGTTAATTGAATGAATTACATCTTGGATTTCCATGTTGATAAACTTTTAGAGTGATGTATAAATAGTTGGATGTTCTTATTCCATGTAGTGGAAGAAATAACACTCTTCTTTGATTGCAATCTTGCGTATGGATCATTGAAGTGAGAATATCGGTGTGTGGATGGAGTAACAAAAAAAAACTTTTGTCTTCACCCAACAAAAATGTCCAACCATCTCCTTCATTTTCATATCATTGTATCCATTGTGCACTCTGGTGCCATTATTAGTATCCTATAAAAAATAGAACAATGCTTGACTATCATAAGTGTAAATCACATCTTTATGTGAATATATTCATGGTAAACATCTTTAGCATTAAATGCTTGTTGCATCAAGTTATGATTTGAAAGAGAACTATATAAAATGACATCAACTACTTGATTCATAAATTTGGAAATAGAATTACAAACATAACCAATTTTATTAATTGAAAATAAATAGTACAACTATTCACAAAAGAAAATTTTGTAGTATGAAGAATGCCCCATAAGCCATCACACTTGCATTGCATACATAACATAGGATCCAAGTTCACAAAATGAATCAAACTCTTTATAATTGTATGCATGAGAAGATTAGTTATGTTAATAAACAAGAAACTAGCTAAGTAGTTCCATGATCTAACTAAACCTATCATAAACATCAAGATGAGTGTTAAACAAGATAACTTCTACAATAATGAATTAAACTAAAACACACACTTTGGAAAGGCATTATAAATCATTTGTGATAGCTTTAAGCTATAGAACATTTGGATCTTGGCCATACTCCATTGTTGAGAGCTCCTCCATCTTGCATCCATCCATTCCAAATATAGTTAGTAAGGGAAGATCTAAAGCTTGGCCATGTAGCCAACTTGGAGAGATCTCTTCACTATTTTTGGGAGTAAACAACACACAATTTGATTGCTTAGAATCTAACTAGGTTCACTTTCATTAAGCTTTCATGGAGTAGAGAGTAGCTTTATCATGTTAGTTTTTGATGTTTTTGTCAAAGTTATAATGCTTGCATGTTAGTTTCTCTTGTTTAGCTCTAATCTCATGGTGCATAGTTGAGTTAGCAAAGCTTTGAGGTTCTTTAGCCTCATTCCATTGCTTTTGCAAAAATGTATGCATGAGAAGATTAGTTATGTTAATAAACAATAAACTAGCTAAGTAGTTCCATGATCTAACTAAACCTATCATAAACATCAAGATGAGTGCTAAACAAGATAACTTCTACAATAATGAATTAAACTAAAACACTATCATTTTATCTCTAACTACTCTATGATTACTTAAAATATAAACTGAACCTAGTTAAACCTATGAGCAATCAAACTAGATTTTTTGTTTCTTCAATGGAGGTGAAGAGGTCTCTCTAAAATGGCTACAAGGCCAAGTTAGATACCCTCCTACTAACCTACTATGAAGTTATGGATGCAAGATGGAGGAGCTTTAACAATGGAGGATAGCCAAGATCAAATGCCTATTAGCTTAGCTAATGCAAATGAGGTCTAATGCCAATATCCCCAAATGTGAGAGGACTTGTGAGTGAATTTGTAAGTTTGAAAGGGAGGGGTGACCCTTCTATTTATAGATTTCCAAATGAGAGGATTTTGAATTTGGGTGCATGTGGGACTAAAGCTCTTTTAGATTAGATTAGGATAAACATGCTTTAGGCTTAGTTAAGCTTGGTTTAGGCTAGTTAACTAGGGTTTAGGCTAGTTAAACTTTGATTAGCAAGTGATTAGAGACTCATTCGAGTTGGGAGGGTGCAGTTAATCATTTGTGGTGATAGATAGCCTACGAAGCCAATAAAAGTGGTCTAGAGAAAACAAGGGAGGTTACGAATGGTCGAAAGGAAGAATGTTTAGCTAATAAGAGAGATATTAGCAAAATAAGCTGATTATAGGAAGAATACGACGAGAAGGTGTTGTGAATGGGCATCCGAGAATGGAGCAAACAAGGGGTAATTAACGAAGTGTCATTAATCAATTGAATTGGATGAAATGCTAAGTGTAAGCATATTTTAGGTGTCTACAATAATAATGTAACTTAATATATGTATTTTTATATCCCACAAAGGGAAAAAAATCTTGAAAAGACATCAATTTTGTGTGCCTTAAAAGTAAGAGTAATAACCAATTTCAATGTTACAATATAATTTTTATTTCAACTCAAACCACATGGTCATTGTATTACATGGTCTTATTTGCATGATATAATTTGTCATAGTGTGTTTAAATCTTTCTTTTAGATGAGTGAATACATAGGCACATCCTCTCATCTCTAAAGGAGGGCATATAATTGGATTATTTTAGAGATTTGGGTAATTTCAATCATATTACACCATTCATACATAGTTTTAAATGTAGCTTACATGATTTAGAGAGTTCAAATTGAAATTTCAAATTACATGGCATTGATCTAATTGCATTCTTCATGTGTTTGCATGTGTAAATGTGGGACAATAGGGATTCTAGCTACAAGATCATATATCTATGTTGCATAGGTATGTTTTTGTTTTAATGTAATGCACAAACCAAATCAAAAGGGGGAAATATGTTGTACCCAAATATTGTTTTGAGAAACTTGACAACACCGGTTTTATATCTTTTAGACATTTTAACTAGTAGTACAAATTTGACTCATTTTACATACATTTCCACCTTGTGATTACGCTCATATCCACTAAGTTAATCCCATATTCCAAATCTATATTCTCGATCACTTACAATCTATACATGAACATTATTTCACGTATCTGACATTTCTACGCTCTCGGTTTCAAAGTTTTTAACCCTTGGGTCAATTCATCCATAGGCCCTTGGATAGGTTCAACCATGAACATGTTAATTTTTGTGAACCCGATCTCTACGTGTATCACAACCATTTTTTCAAATTGGGTACTTTTCTTGGGTAAGCCTAGGCGTGACTTTCAAGTCGACTTGATTGGGAAAGTAACAAAAGGTATCATATATACAAATTCCCTACATGTTATTTAGAATCAATGAATCACCTTAGAGATCATTTTCAAATGGCTTTTGCTCATCCTAAATCTTCAAGGAAAATCTACAACAATCTAACAATATAAATTTGAATTGCGATGGTCAAATTTGCACGTTCTTAAGTGTTTTGCACAAAGAAAAGGATCATCCTATGTTGCATATTATTTTTAGTTACATCTCATAGAGGATCAAGAGTGAAGGATGGCACACTTCACTCACATTGGGAGAACTACATCGACCTCAATTCAACCAACTTTCTTTTATCGATATGTAGTGTAGGTTTCTTATGTAGTAGACATAAGAGAGGTCAGTCAAGATATAGAGTAGCTACATTTGATTGTGTCTTATTGTTTTAGATTTATAGGTTTTAAGTCGAAGAGAGATCAATAATGTACCATCACATATCATTGCATAATTTTGTATCCATATTTTATAAGTACATACAATGGAAAAGCGACACCCAAAGTTGGACATTTGAGAAGAATAATGTAACAAAGTTCATGAGGCATAATGTGGCATATAGTATCTATGGTTTGGTTTCCCACGGTAGTAGGTATTGTGATTTTTCCAAGCACCTAATGAGGCATTTTATTGAATCCATGGATATTTATATCAGATAGAGTAAGATCATGAGTTGATATTCCTAACATTTTTAGGAAGGATATGTTACAAATATTGAGGCCATATCCATTATCGGTGAGTACACGCTTAACCAAATTATTGCATATCATTCCATGAATATATAAGGGAAGAACATTGCCTATGTATTGAGGAAATATGTCATCAAAAGTAAAATATATGGGCTCCTCTTGAAAAGAAAAATCCCCTGGCTACATTCTTATGAGATGTGTTAGGATGAATGTGAATCACATCCTTCCATGTAGAACTTTGCTTTAGATATTCAAGGAATGATATGATTTGATTATGAGAGGAAGCATTATTACAACCAAAAGTAGAATAAGTAGGTCTAGAAGAAGAAGCATACAACAAGATAGAAAAAGGAACCCTAGTGTAACTAGGGTTTTGTACACGATGTCAATTCAAGATCCAAGTTTACCAAATTTTTACACCCTTGTTAGATTATGATATATATTATTGAGTTAAATATACTAAAAGAATATAAAGGGGATCTACATGAGGTTATTATGATTAATTAATATCCAACATCAATTACATAAAATTGGAACAACACATTAATTCTTGCAGCAAATGTATAATATATGATATGAACTTAAAAACACAAGGAGGCGAGTACACATAGCTAGTTACCTGAATCTAGGAAGTTACGGGAGTGCAAAGTGATAGAACTAGGAGATGCGTACGTAAGAGTGCTTCATTCATGGAAATATATTTAGGAAATGACCTAGTGCAAGAACTTATAAAACTACCATGATTTTTATATAATTCTTCACCTATTGTAAGGTTTTGGACCTACTCTGAATCTATCTCTATAACCTCATGAGGTTGTCTCTTGCCTATAAATATCTATTGCTATTAAACCCTAGTTGTCACTCATGATGTAAATCTCTCGAATATTCTAAATGAGACCTCTCAAACCCTAGCCATGGGTGGGAGACCTTGCAAAACAAATATTATTTGGGTTGAAGTGTAGTCCTTGCACCACCGACATCTACACTACTCTAAAGAGGCCTCAAATCACATGTCATTCTCCACCTAACATGTGATCAATAAATTAATTCAACTATATTTGACAATTGGAAACTCATTGACAATGATTAAATCGAGTTTGGATCTTGCTAATACTTAAAGATGTTTGAGTGCTTACAAATGAGATAGTATGATTCTTTGACTGGTATGATGCTTCAAATCTATAGTGATTGCTACCCTAATGAATGTGCATAAGCTTTGGCAAGATATGTAGTCCCCACTTCCCTTCGACACTTTTTGTTTTGATTATGATACGATTGACTATACTTATGGATGTTATTGTAGCTTTTGATATGGCATGATGATTAGATGTTAGAGATCATGAACTATTGTTGATGTCGATTCATATATGATGATGCAGAATATTGGGGATATTTTTCCCTTACAGAGAAAAGAAAAAGAAGAATTAAATTCGACTTGAAATCTCAACCTTAATCAATTAATCCCTGTAAATCCATCCAATATCTATCTAGTGTGATTCTCCATGTCTGTTTGGCATGTTGGAGAAGGAAGAATGGCGGATCGAATTAAATCGGAAGTTGAAAAGTTCAGTTCACATTTTAATGGTAGGAAGGACGTTTTCTTTAATTTCACCCATCTAAGTTGTTGAAAATAAGATTTTATGCTTCTTATGCAAAGAAGAGTTCGAAAAATTTCCAAAAGTCCTTATTTGTTCAAATCCGAACTTCGATCGAAAGTTATGGTGTTTGAAGTTTTGTATCAATTCTATTTCAAAAAAAAATTACTTTGTAAAAAAACAATATTAATAAAATATTCGTAGTTGGATCCATGCGGGCCAAAAATTACCTTTGCTCTTTTTCCCAAAAAACGTAAAAAGACACAAAGTCCTCCGCCACTCCGCGCTGGCCGAACCTTCTCTTTAATGATAAAAAAATAAAATAAAATAAAATTTCTAAGTTCAAAATTTACTTTTGCTAAGTTTCCTCCGCGGCCCCATGCCCCGCCACTTCGCTTTAGGAAAACTACTTCCACGGGTTCACAGGCCCGCGTCTTCTAACTTCACTTTTTGAAAAATTGGCAAAATTTCCTAAGTCTCCCCGCGCCCGCCTCTCTGCATGTCAGCATGTCACCGATGGTCCGACAAGTGGCTTCCTTAGGCATCAACAGGAGTGGCTTGTTTTTTTAACCTTTGCAATTTTTCAACGCAAATTCTAAATTCCCTAAGTTTCCCCAATGGCCCGCCTCCTCGCATGTCATTGTTGGGCTGACACATGGATTCTTTGGGCGTCGGCGGAGATGTAGGCCACCTTGACCCTTTTCGTCTTTCTACTCAAGCCAACTTTCCTAAGTTTTCCCCGTCGGTCTGCTTTCCCCTTTGGTAGCTTTTGGGCCAACGCGTGGCGCCTCTAGGCATCGGCAGAGGCGTGGATGTTTTAAATGCTTTTCGCCCTTTCAACAAAAAGAGTTAAAATCGAAATTGCCTCCGGCGACCCGCCTTCCTACGTTGACTTAAAAGCTTGGACATGTGTCCTTTGCATATCTCGGGCATGATTTATCCTTTTGGCTCTAAGCCCCGCCGCGGGCTCGCGGGCATGCAAATGAAAATTACACTTTTCGGAAAAAGTGTAAAGTGTTAAATTATCTCCCTAGGTCCGCCGGTCTGAAAGCTTTCTAGGCGAAAATTCATCCCAAGGCTTTGACCGTAACTTGAGAAATATGAGGAGTTAGGAGGACTTCTTTATATCATTGGAAAGGGGAAGAAATTTCCTATCTAATGGAAATGTTTTTAGGAAGTGTTAAGTGTGTGAATTATAAATTATATCACCTTTTTAATTTAAATGCTTTGTTTCAAAAGCATGGGGTGACTTTTAAGGGGTCACCTTATGGGGAAGGGAATGTTTTTCTAACCCCATGTAAATAAGAACCTTGGTTAGTGTTTAGACCTTGTGAAATTAATACCTTGGGCATTTAATTGTTTTGGCCCCTTTGACCCTCTAAAATTAATTAAGGAATATTCAACTATAGTGTTAATTTAATTATTTATTAAATTAACACCTAAGAGAAATTTAACTATATTTGGATTAATTACACTCATTAATTTTGTAATGTGGATTTAATATTTGTTATAACGGGAATATTTTATTTATTATAATTGACTTTGAATCTTTGTTGTGACAATGGTAGTTTTCGAATCCTGTGTGAGGACTCGCCTTTCAAACAAAAATTATTCCATAATTTTTCTAACTAAACCTAGGTTGTTCTTGGGTCTCGAGTGGAAGTTTTTAGCGGGTGTTACAAGATATATGGAGCCTTCGGCACCTTTTGCGAGTGTTGAAAGAGAGTATGTCAATATAATGTCATATGATTTCTGGTGTGTAAATAAGATAATTTAACTTGCTTATATAGGGCTCAAAGATAAATTATCAAGAAAAGGCTAACCCAAAAGAAGTAAATGATCCAAAGGAGAATGTGAAATTGAAATAAAAAATGGAGGATATGTTGGCTCAAAACTTTACAAGTATCTTAGGACCAAATATCACAAGATGACCAAACTGGATGTTTTTGTACATGAATAATATCATAACAATGAAGGTTAGATATTGTCAAATGGAGTTTGTCTATGGATTTTATGCATTTAATTCTCAGAAACTGTAGACATATCAATGTGCATGACTAAGCAATTTAGACAAAAGACCTCAAGATGTACTAAGTGAGGATATAAAGAGCATCTTTGTCTTAGCAAGAGTGCATTGTCAAACCTAGTAGTGTTAAAGAGTAAAATGACATATTTGAGTGTCTACACCAATATCCCATGATGAGGGCATATAGTGCAACACTTAGATTGGTTCAAAACTAGGAGTCTAACCACGAGGGTAGTCAACCTCACCACACACACATATTTTCTCATTTTGGTTTGTTGATGCTTCGATGAAAATTTTTACATTTAGAGGGTTTTAACTTTGTTGTCATAAAATGATTATAGGTATTCCCAAACTTATGTAAGTAATAGAAACATACAATAATTGTCATTTCTAGATAAGTGAGCCACATAGGAAGTTTGAGATCCATACCACAAAAGGGTTTAAGACCATACAAATTTATGTCACTACCAGTATAGTTCTACTTTGGACCATCCAATAGTTATGCACGGTCTGCCTTGCTCGATTTTCAATTCCATAATCAACACCGAAGCATTTCTAAACTCGATCTACCTATTTTATTGATCTACACACCTAAATTCTCTTTGTTCTAACATGTGCAACTATGTTTCTCTCTCCTCTTATGTATTTTGAGAAAATTACTCATCATTACAAGTATAAAAGCATTATTCTGAATGTGAATGGTTAATGTTGGAAGTTAATTGATTATAATAGTCCTGTTACAAACCCTCACATCATATTTATTGGTGTGCACTCCTATAACATATGTTTAATTTGGGTGTAAACAATATTGTAATAGTATAAAATTATGGCCTACATATGAATTTTTAAATCAATGCATAGACTTGATCTTTATGATCATTTCGATTTAACACTTTATACTTGCACTTTGTTATGTACAAATTAAGTGATTATAACAAGTGAACATCACACACCTTACGACTTCTACAACCTAATACTCTAACACAAGGCACAAGAACTATTGGACAAAATGACTCAAAGAAATGTTGTCTTGTGGACTATTATGAAGGTAGGATATGCACAAAATGGGCATGTTGAAAAGGCCTTAGAAACTTTTAAGAAAACATAATGGGAAGGTGTAAAACCATACTCTACAACCTCTGTAGAAAACTCCCATTATACGCAAAATGGGATCTTTAGAGAAAAGTATAATATAAAATTGTTTTTAATATAATCTTCTATAAAATCTCTTGTGCCTTCTTTGTAGCTACAGAGTTTTAGTTTGCGTGGGTTTGTTGCACAACTTTGAAAAAGTCCCCTTTCCATTATTATTTGGTGGATGCACATCCCACGGTTAATGTGGTATTCATTAAGACCCTTTATATTGTTAAATTTTTCCCTGTGGTGGTTATAATGTTATCCAAAATTCACCCTCAAGGTAATTTTGATAACATGCATCAAATTCTTTAATCCCAAGCAATTATGTTGATTCAGAGTGAAAGGTCATGTTTCTAGGGTCCCCTCATATTTGTCTAACTCCCCTGTCCAAGAGGAAGAGAGTAAGTTATGAGAAAATGCAAAAAAAAGGGTTGCAGAAGGCAAATAGGTTGATCCAGGAAAAATCGTGAAAATTAGCTAAGTCCCGCTCAAGGTCGCCTCTGGGACGTTTGGGACAGAAAAGCGCGAACCGGCCGAGCTGCAAAATCAGCCTGACAAGCTTGATCAAAAACGCAGCAGGGACAAATGGGACAAAAGTACACGGCGGGCGCGAAATTCCGGTTCGACAGAGAAAAAATCGACTAACTGCTGAGAGGGTCGCCTTTGGGACAAGCGGGACAAAAAGACGCGAACCGGCCGAACCGGGCGAAATGAGTCAAGGCAGCCCGAAACAGTTTGGGACGCGCGGGCCAAAAGTACGCGAAATGCCCGAACCGGCCGAAAAGGAGAACTTTCGCACTAACTGCTATGGGACAAATGGGACAGAAATGCCCGAACCGGCCGAACCGGGCGAAATGGGAACAAGCAGTCCGAAACAAACTGGGACATTTGGGCCAAATGGGCGCGAACCGGCCGGTTCGCCCGAAATCAGCACAAAGAGCACTATGCCAAATGGGACAAAGGGACATCCGGGATGCGAAAACCCGAAGGAGCCGAGGACCAATCAAATCATGACACGTGTCACAGAAGGAAAAGTCAACGTTTGGTCCGGAAACTTCAAACGGCCATAACTTTTGACTCCGAGCTCCGATTTTGATAAAATTGGACTTTCTGGAACGGGCACGACGTCCTCTACGCCACAAAAACTGGATTTCTTAATTTTAATGAGGATAGATATATTTAAATAAAGGAAATGTGTGCGGCTCCAGTCAGTAAATGCTCTTTCCCGTCAAATGACAGAAAACGCCTGCCAGGCCCAAAACAGCTGCCCGCACTCAGAAGGCCATAACTTTTGCATTTCTCAACGAAATCGCACAAAATTGGTACCGTTGGAATCGTGGTTCCGAGCCCGATGCACAGCAATCAAGAAATTCTAGATTTGATCAAAAATTGATTGAGTTTTTTAAGAAAACGTGGCCGGGTTCAGAACAGTGTTTTATTTGGTAGCTGGGAGTGCAATTAAGAGGCATGGTCATCATTCCTTCTCTGCTGCAGCACATGGGACAGTATGGGGAGCCTTTTCCAAGTAATGTATGCCCATTCCACTCAATTTAATGCCTCTTACAGGTGGTTGAAGGACAGATTTCGGGATTTCCATTTTCCCTTCTCTTTTCCTTCTCATTTTTCTATAAAATGAAGTGTTGGGCTCATTGTAAGGGGGAGAGTTTTTGGGTAACAAAGCTCTGTCAAAATTGCTTTGTGAAGCTAGTGTGTTGCAGGCCCTTGTAGTGGACTCCTTGCATGGTGATCCAGGCCCTTATCTTGTAATAGATTGAACTGTGCATATCATGAAGCAATAAAATATCGGTTTGTGGATATATCTTCCCCTCTTGTGTTTCCTTGCATTCTTCTTGCCCCCTTTGATCCTTCTACAAGTATATTTGTGTCATGTTTATTATGTTCTCGCAAGAATTCATTATTATTGTGTGTGCTTGGAATATTCTTTGTGAATGCATTTCTTTGGATTATGGTGCTGTCATCACCTCTTCTAGTGTGCATTTTGCCTCTACGTATTTCATACATTTGGAGATTACTCTCACACCCTCTTTTTCTGGTGTATCACCGCTTTAGTGTAGGCTTTCATTTTATGCATTCTCTCTCTCTGGTCCCTTGGAATTTTAGGTTAGAATAGCTAGTTTCTCCTGCATTAGAGTAGATTGTGGCAGGTAGTTTAGGAGCAAGAACCAGCTTTCTCTGGAGGTCTATCTCAAGTAGCAAGTCCCACAACTTGGAGATAGTACCCATGTTATCCAATCACACTGGATGCTTAGAGTGATCAAACTAGAAATCTGATCAACATCCAGGGGTGCTGTGATTCGGTGATAACAATAACCAAATAAGTTAGAACTAGAAAGGATCGGGGCATCCACGGTTTTAGGTTCAAGACATGGCAAGGCGAGGGCTAGAATGATTGATTTGTTTGTGTTATTGAACTCACATGTACTTCTACATTATTATGCCAATAGGCGTTTTGTAATGGCGAGACATAAGGTTGTAATGGAGTGTGTTGTTCACTTTTATTCTCGACAAATGTAAATTTGACATACATTTAACCGTCATGTAACATTTCATTCATAAATTCGATTTTTATAGATCACTTAAATAATTTTGTTTCTTTTTTCTTGGAGAAGTCAATCAAAAAATAGTAATATCATCGAAGGGCCCTTGGTCTATTGGTGATGATGTATGGCTTTCAATGAGCCCACCAGGGATCAAGTCTTGTTGAGTGCAAGGTGCGGAGACACGTGGACGAGAGAGTCAAATGGTTGTGGCCGGAGTTCGTGTTGTGAATGATTTTGATGGCACGAATGCCCCTTGCTCGTAGCTGCTTAGTTGAAGGTGATCATTGGTTTAGTTTCTTCACTTACTTTGCATTATTAAATCTATATGCTCCCTCTGGAGCTTAGGCGAGATACCATAAACTATGTAATCCAATGCCCAATTGTCGACGCCCTAGAGGTGCTCAATAAAAAAAATAGTAATATCTTGGTCATGTAGTAATGTTTGGGTCTTTTTTTTTTTGAATAGATATTTTTGAGACCAACACAATCATAGAGCTAAATGATTCCGTTTGTTACAAATAAAGCTGGAAATTGATAGAGAATTTAATGAAGTTGTTGATTAAAGAGGTATGTAAAAATCAAACCTAAGAACCTTAAAATTGATATCTATTGATGTATTTCATATAGATACATTTATTATAATATACTTATTATATTATATTTATTTTTAATTGTTACTTTTTTTGGTATACTTATACTACACTTGCATAATTAAATAGGTGCCTTGTGATTGATATCTCTCGGCGTATTTTAGATAGATATATTTAAGATATCTATACTAGTTTATTTGTTTTGTGAGGTTGATAAAATAAATACGACAATTCTGGAAAAGAGTTTGGTATATATATATTAACATCCACATATCTCCCATTTATATTTTTGTGCTGTATTTAGAGACATGGAAAAGTTCTTGTAATTAATAATAGAGGATTTACACCCATGGTTTCCAAAAATGTATTTCTTCCTAATTGCATTTTAAGGGCCAAGAGTTGCAAAGTTTGCGAAGTAATTGCACATGAGCCTCGTGGGGATTTTATCAACATTCTGATTGGAATTTTTAATAGAGTCAAAATGAAAAACAGCGGAAAAGAAAGTGGCGTTTTAAATGTTATTTAATTAGTCGGTGCATGTGCTACTACTTTTATGCCATTATCGTCGTTTAAAAAGTTTTGTTTGTGGCTTGAGGTCCACAAACATACCAGTTACGCATAAATCTGTATGGGAATTGGCTATCCATCACCTACCCATTTTTCTACAAAAGTTTATTACCAATTCAAAGCCTGGAAGAGGCAAGCAAACAGATTACAACGCATCTACGCGTAAGATCAATATTTGACAGGTAGGTGCTGTTGATACGAATGATTCTGTTAAGCGATAGAATTGCAAGCAACGCGAGAAATTGAGAAAACTAAACAGTGGGAAGATGGAGGCAGAAAGACGAGCCATTCATCTTTGAAGAGCTGATAGCAATATTTATGCTAGTACCCTTCACAATAAAATCTAGACCACCCCCTCAGATTTGATCACTGATGGCGAAGCCTATATAATTGCCTCGGCCGTATAATCCATCAGTACCGACACACCTTTTTATAAATGTTTGTTCCTTACCGAGTCAAAACGTAGCTTATGAATGCGGCCTGTACAGTGTGAGATGCAAGGCAAACACATCCACACAAATTGCAATGTAGCTACGTGTCGAAATGTGTAATTAAAGGTATAAAACAGGAAGAAATGTGACAAATTCTGGAAAGTGAACTGTGAGAAGATGGAGGCAGCGCAAGAGATTCATGTTGTGATGGTCCCGTGGCTGGCACAAGGCCACATCAATCCTTTCATTAATCTCTGCAAGACCTTGGCCAGCCATGGGGCCGTAAGGCTGTCTTTCGTGTCAACACCTGTGAATATTTCCCGAACCAAACCACGCTTTCATGGGGATCAGCAGATCCAGTTGCTGGAGTTGGCGTTGCCGTTAGTTGACGGACTACCTCTCGGCGCCGAATGCACTTCCGACATTAAACCCGAAATGTCTCATCTCCTTCATGCGGCATTCGGTCGACTGGAGAAGCCCTTCGAAAACCTGCTGCGCCGCCTTTCGCCGGATTTTGTAATCCACGACCTCCCGGCGCGGTGGCCGCCAAGCTGGGTATCCCCTACCTGGTTTTCGACATTTTCAGTCCCGCGGCGAGCAGTTACGTGCTCAGCCAAGCGAGGTGGGACGGATCCGGAAGCGGAGCAACCAAAACGCCGGAGGAATTGACGCGACCGCCGCCGGATTATCCGTCCGCGGCCATCTCTTGGCGGCTGTTCGAAGCCCGACAGGTACTGCACCTGTTCGTGCCTGGCCACGGAGGTGCCAAAGTCACGGATTTCATGTGGGCGTCTTATCAGAGGTCCTGTGGAATACTCATTAAATCCTGCTTTGAAGAGGAAGAAAAGTATCTGCAACATCTGAGAGCAGTCACCGGAAAGCCTGTGATTTCCGTTGGTCCGTTGACGCTGCACGAATCCGGCGTGGCGGTGGAAGAAAATTCCGATCCCGATTCCGATTCCGATTCTGGCGGTTATGTACTCAGGTGGCTGGACAAACAGCAGCCGTGTTCGGTGGTGTTCGCGTCGTTCGGAAGCGAGTCGTTTTTAACGGGGAACAGATAAAGGAGCTCGCATCCGCTTTGGAAGACAGTGGTCTGCCATTTCTGTGGTGTCTCCGGTCTTGCGACGGGACTTGTTCGTTGTTGCCCGAGGGTTTTGAGAGGCGAACAAAGGAGCGCGGGCTTGTGGTTGGCGGGTGGGTGCCACAGGTTCGAATCCTCTCCCATTCTTCCGTGGGAAGTTTCGTGAGCCACGCCGGGTGGAGTTCTGTAATGGAAGCGTGGTTCCACTCCGGTTTACCTCTGGTGCTCATTCCGATGCAGCACGATCAGGGGCTCAATTGCCGTCAGATCGTGCAGGAATTGAAGGGCGGATTGGAGGTTGATAGAGCGTCTGAGAATGGATTTTTTCGCAAGGAGGATGTTGAGACGGCCATAAAGATGGTAATGATGAAACAAGGAATTGGTGCGGAGATTCGATCTAAGGTGAAAGACCTTCGTGACGTGATACTTGTCAACACCAGACGACAACAAACAGTAACTCAAAATCTGGTGAATCACATGAAGCTGGTCTTAAGTCAGAGGAAGAATAGAATATCTTCTCCATAATTTCTTTCTAATGCCATTGTTTTATTTTAGTTCTTCTCTAGGAAGAGTCTATCCATCACATATGTTTGTAAGGTTGACTGGTCAACCTGAGTGCTTCTCTAGGAACCCTCTCGGAGAACCACTCAAAGATAATGTACTTACTGTCTTTCTATGTATTCTAGTGTTACCATAACTACTTATGTTTATGTTATTTTAGTAATATTTTCTTATGTTTTTCTATCCTTCTCAAATATGTAAATGGGTAAATGGTATGTTTTATGTTAAGTAAGCTTGAAGACTTTTTCTTAAGAGGGTTACACTAGCAATTTTGCATGAGTTGCAAACTATGTTGGAGATGATAACAATGTTAAGTTTGTTGGAGTTGTAATTTGCGGTGAAATGTATGTTATCTTAAATTGTTTTTAGTTTGTGTGATGGGGAGGAGTGAACAATGTAATACAACTACAACATCGACGTACAACACTTCATATTATTCCTCTATGGATATCCTTCATAGAGGGTGTGCCTCTAAATTCGTGCTCATTGGTTCAAAGCCTATGGAGGTAGCCAACTAAAATCCTCTTTTGATGGTTTGAGAATGGAATTGTCTACTCTAAGTGACAATAGCTAGGTCTACGCATACCCCTAAAACACTTGGTGAAGTTGAAGGTATTTGAAGCCGTAGGTCGACCAGTAGCATCAAGTGAAAAAGCTTCAAAGCCTCCTAACCATGCCCAACATTAGTAGCCTATAATCATTGCGAGTCCATGTTAGCACATCACGTTCCGAAATTTCATCAAATTCACTTTTGACAATGTAAGAGTGGGTTTGCTTTCCTAATTCTAATCCTTCTAAAATATGGCAAAAACCTAGCATAGTGGCAAAGACGTACTTATCGGATTTGACCCTTGCCCGGTGCATATGTGAAAAGAGCGATTGGGCGTGATATCCATGTCCATTCAGAACACACCTTGCAATTGTTGCAGAGACTAAGAAATACATATTGCTAAGTGCATTTTTTCAAATAGTTCAGGTGCCTTATGTATGGCTCCTAGTTTGCGTACATGCCTACAAAAGCAATGACAACTAAATCTAACAAAAATAAGCTATCGACTATAATTTGATGGATTTCCATGACGTATTCTAAATCTCCCATTTTGGCAAAGGTTGGGTGGATCTTTGGTAAACGATATGGAGTCTAACTTACAATGACTATCGATTGCATTTGTTGTACCATTTCTCTTAAAATAATTTCTCTTAGTAATAATCTTGAAGAGAAACTCAATTTCTTTTGCAACAATCTTGAAGATTAACATGATTTCTCTAACAATCTTGAAGAAAGTTTGAGTGCAAAGTATGGTAATTACCTATGGTGGAAAAGAAATGCCTATTTTTCCTCCTCCATATCATTTGATACTTTTTTTAATCTAGAAAATATCCTATTGCCTTCATCTTTCAAAACAAATTCTACAACTTTGAATAGATCTCCTATGTTTATAGGTGTGATCTATCGCCTGCATGAAAAACATGTACCATTTTATGGCCTTCAATCCAACTACACCCATAAACTTTTTTAACCCCTATATATTTCATTAATATCATTAGCATTTCAACCTCACACCACTTGCCCGAGTTCCACATACATGTTTGATAGAAGAACATGAATCGCAATGACAACGTTATGATTTATCTCAAAAAGAAGAGTTGTTGTAAATAGTTCTAACACTTTATTCTTATATGTTCTACATGCATCAAGAAAACATGTCCACCCAACATCTATAGGTTTAATTAGAATTTCAATGATGAAGTTCAGAGTTTTTTTAAGATAGCCAACAAAGTGAAAAGGTCAACCATGCACATATAATGATTCCACATTTCACATATACATCTTCTTTGTGTGCAGTAGTTTGTTTCTACTTTCTAAGAAGTATCATATCTAACCGAGGAATTTCATCAAAAATTCACATGCCATACTCTAAATATCCCATTCTAACATAAGTTGAGAGGATGCTAGCAAAGGTTGTGGAGTCCACTTGTACCCTTACTAATTGCATTTTTTTGAAAGGTGCAAGGCCTTTCTAACACACTCGTTTGTGCATAAACTACAATCAATAAAGTCAATGAGGGAACATTTTTGTGGGTATTTAGTCAAATAGTTCACATAACACGTCATTACAAATGAGCTTTCCTACAAAAATGGTGTCCATACCATGTTTGAAGATCTATTTTGGCACAAGTAGAGAGAACATTGTCAAAGGTGGGTGATCGGGTTGTCCATGGAATGGGAATTTTAAGCACTAATGGTAGGTGGATGGGACAAGTTGCAAGGTGTGAATACATGGTCTACTAAGGAGGATGTTATAGGGAGATCAAAATAAATGATATGGCGGGATTCGTCGGTGACATTGCCCAACTTCAAGAGGATGGGTAAGCGTGCCAACAAATTACGATTCAACATTTTCATATGCTTTTATTGTGATGTTGTGGGAGTCCAATGATTTCTCCGAATTCCCTAGATGTTATATCAAATTTAATGTGTTACACATATGTTCGGACATGACATGTTATCTATAAACATCCTTTTCGCTTTGAGGTGGGTAATGATGGCTTAGACGTATAGGGTAGGTTATGAGGTGGGTTGTCATGTAGAACATCATGTTGGATGAACATGATTTGATGGTTAGAAAAGATTTGGCCAATTAAGGATTGGGCGTAACATATCAATGAAACTAGGGACTCATTATTAATGGAAAATCGATAATGCAGCCCCCCTTGGCCTTAACTCTTAGTTAAATTATTTTTACCTTATGAAACTAAACCCCTTGGTGGGGAAACTTATTAATATTAAGTTGATTTATTTTCATAAATATTATTATGGTTATTTTAATCCTCCTTAATAAAATTATCAACTTGGAATAATTAAAATAATAACCAAATTTTACGGGCTTTCTAGATGGGTAACTTGGGTCAAAAAATTATGGGCACAACATCCGGTAATAGCATGGAAATTTATTTGGGGGTTTTCTCAAGTTGCTCAATGAGGTTATACCAACCCTTAAGAGTAGGCAAGGAGCCCATTTGATAACGATCTTGTTGCACCTAATCGTAACGACACAATTTAGGGCTTGGACTTTATGGTGGCGACATTGCTTTTTGTGAGATGAATGTAGTATATAAGGGGATCTTAATAGGTTTTGTCATGGTTAATGTTTTTACCTCGATAATTATGCCTTTGATTGGTTTTGGATTAGCATGATTATGTTCGAGGAATGAATTTGGTTATATACTCGGTTGTTGGTTTTGTGATTTTAGTGTGGGATTCCCTTCTAGTTCAATGTTCCTCAATCAATTAAATATTGGACATAGTTTTTCAAATTTATACATCGATCTATTAAGTTCCCCTTGATGCAATAAAATTCACAATATTCATTTTCCTTATACCAAAAGGGCTTATTCTATCTTTCATCAAAGGGTTTAGTCTATGCATACATGATCATATTCGCCTTTTCAAGTTAGAGGAGGACAATGATTAAGAATTCACCTAATGGGGTGTATTTTCTTCACTTAACATCTTGTTTAGGCTTACCTTGAAGGATGGTGATGTGAGGTGTTGTTTAGATGGTCCTGGATGAGTTTAAAGTCCATGACTCCATCACCAACAACATTTTTATTTTTGTTAAATAATTTTGGTTCTACTTGTTTTTATAATATTGACGATTCTTAGAGAAAATATTAATCAATCATTTGGCTATAAGTGATTTTTCAACTTGTGTCCCTTTTTCAATAACTCCTTAAATGTCTTGACACAATGCATTTGAAGATGAAATGTAATTTTAGGATGGAGATTGGGCATGAAGATGTTGACTTGTTGTTTCTCCGGGATAAAGCAAGGAAAGCGGTTAGTGAGGCTTCGCCACCTTTGTAGGAATGAAAGAAAATTTCACCGTTCTATTATTTTTCATTTCATAGATCTAACATGGTAATCTCCATGTCAATATTGAAAGAAAAATTCCTAACGAATTTCTTAGACATGTCGGGAAGGTAGTGATGGAGTAATTTGGTAGATTCAAGAATCATTCTAATGCTTGTTGGCAAGGGTCATTGTATCCTCATCATTTAATCTAGTTGATTTGTCAATCCATGGTGGTATCCATACTAGGAAAATACTATTAGTTAGTGTTTCATTATATATTTGTTAGCGATTAATACTATAATGTGAAATATAAAAGTGAGTTATGATAACTCATGTAGATAGGCATTAAGGAGATTTGTGGGGTGAGTAGTTAGAAAAAACTCCGTGTTTATAGGAGCACCTCGAGTTGTTAATATGTAAACATCCTATTGTATGATGATCCCGAATGATTTGAATGGTAGTATTGTATTCTTATTATTGTGAATCTTTTTTTTGTGATTATCATGCGACAATCTAAACCAAATTATCATTCAAAGGCTATCGAAAAGGGTTGAAGGAAACAATGATTTACCGAGTTCTTTACCCTAGAATTGAAAATGCTTGAAATAAAATTCAACAACTATTATAACAATGGAAATTAAATCAAATTTAATAAACTAAAATAAATAACTAAAAAAATAAAGAACTGAAAATGAACAAGCTGAAAGTGAAGATTCACACAAAATTACTAAATTAAATACACAATGTTGATTAAATAATCTAGCTTAAGTAAATAATAATATTAAAATATTCTAAGAAAATAGTAAACCATCCTCCTCCGAGAAATCAATGTTCAATGGTGATTGAAGGTAGGCGCTTGCGTGTGGGCCTCATTAATGTAACCAAAGCTCAGCCCCAACTTTGGAAGTAGCAGCCAAACTTAGTAGTTACCACTAAGTTAGAGGAGTCTTAGATGGATAGAATGAGGTTTTAAGAACACCCACTCTTAGATGGATAGATAGAGGTTTTAAGAAGATTCACCATATCAAAATAGTTTATGGGACTCTTAAGAACTAAAGTCATAATTAAGGAAGTGTGAAGACTAAAAAAGGAAAAAAACCTAGTAAATATACATTAATTCGTAAATCGGTTAGAGCGTGGTCCCATGTCGGAGGTCACTGCACCTTTTTTTTGGCAAATCCAATCTCATGTTACAAATAATTTTCAAGGCCTACTAATACCCGAAAAATGTTAAAAAATATCAGCGCCAAAAGGATAGAAAGACATTTTCCATCCCCTAGCAAAGCAGTAAAGGAAGAAATCATCCACCCGCTCAAAAAATTTCACTGATTTACCGCCACTTGGCTTCTTTTTCTAGTTTCCCTCCTTGTTTTTCCCTCCAAAAATATGTTTGGGATGCACATAAGAAACATTGTACACTATGATATTCACATGATGACGCTCTAGCATGGGACCATAAATAAGGTTTAACACCTATAAATAAGAAACATTGTACACTATGATATTCGCATGATATGCTCTAGCATGGGACCATAAATAAGGTTTAACACCTATAAGGGCATGTTCCCATGGAGTGGGGGCTCCATAAATATCTCAGAAGGGGTTGCTGAGAAAATTCAAGGACATTATAGCCAATTTAAGGTCCCATATTTTTACCATTTTCCTCTACAATTTCTATTGAGATATTTTACGAACTCGTTGCAATTTTCCCTAATGACCAAAATTTAGTGCCCGAATACATTTTTGATGCCGCATGGAAACAAAACAACCTAAACAAGAGGGGGAAACTCTCAAACCCCTCTCTCCAGCCACCTCTACGAAGTTTAAGGGGCAAAAAATGTGGAGCTTCTCATTTCCGTATCAAGATTTCTGAGTAAAAAAATCAACATGGGACCATCTACAACAGAAAAATAGGAACTAGAGCAAGTCCATGAGACCATGCTCTAATTTCTCTACACAAATTTATATGGGACCGCATACTAGTTTAAGCCCATGTTTTTACTCAAAGAACCCCGCTAAATAAAAATAACAAACCCCCAACATGGGACCACGACCTTACTATTTAACCTCTAAAAATTCATTCTCCTACTAAACTCTCGACTATAAACATCACAATCGGCGCCAAAAACAAACCTAACTTCCCCTTTTGTTTTGAACATTTATAGTGGGCCTCCGCCATTTCCCGCCGTGTTTCTTGGCTAAACCTAACTATAGCTATACTTTTATCAAGTAGCACGTCCCCATAATGCCTGCTCCTGGAGCCCCTCCCCTACCTCCTTTTTTTCCCTAAATTTTGTAAAATCACAATTCTTCCCCAAATTCTTCTACTAGTTCTTCTTTTTCTAATTCTCTTGAGAAATCAATGTTCAATGGTGATTGAAAGATGGGGGAATCAAGAGGGTTTGTAAGAGGAGTATCAGTAGGAGTTTGGATAGGATTTCCAGGAGTACCACTTGATGAATCATAACGGGATGAAGCTTGAGAGAATTAGTATGGATTATCTCTAACTTTTTCTTGCTAATTTTGCAAAGTTTCAAAGGAAGGGTCAACAATTCCTCTCGATCTATCCAATCTAGTATATCTTCTTTAAGCATGTTTTTACAAGTTCATATTCAATTCAAGGCAGATTTTGTTCACTCTATTTATGGGAATATGGACTTTCAAATTTCTACTTCTTTTAGGAATATTTAATTTTTTATATTTCGTGGAATCAATATTGGGTGCAGATGTGTTAAATTAGCCCCAAAGTGGCGCAAAAAATTGTTGGCGAAATAATTTGTCGAGTAGAAAAATTGGAGAACTCTCGCCAATAGTATGTAGAACTAAGTCCCTTTTCTTGAATGGGGCAACTCCATTATTGAAAATAGGAAATATTATGTACACTATTCTATCAATTGGGGGTGATCTTTTGACAGAGGATCACACATGAGTATATCCCTATACTTGTGGCCTTTTAGGAACTACAAGGGAGGAAAATGATCGAGATAGAGGTCTGGAGAGAATAGAAATAAACTTTTACACAATACATAGTACATCATGGTTTATTGTTTCAAAACTAGAATATATTCATGAATTAAATGAGAAGACACCATGAGAATCAACAAGGAATAAAACAGATGCATAATATTCAACAAATACATACTCATGGAGTGTAGTTGAGATGGAGAGGAAACATAAGCAAAGGAAATAGAGGAAATTTGATCACTTGTTCCTAGAGAGAGTATGGGAGCTAGTAAACAAGAATAACCATCCTTAAATGAGGAGGCTCTCCCAATTTATAGCTTTACAATGCAACTCTTCATCTACCCCCACATGCCTCTTCATGTCCTTATTCCACTTGTGACTCTTCATTTTCTAGGAAGTGAGAAAATAAGTCCCCTTTTTATAAATCAAAAGGGAATTTTACATTTCAACATTAGAGTCACTTAAGTGAATAAGAAAAAATACAATGATTTCTTACAACGAAGAATTAGAAAGGGGAGAGAAGAGGAGAAAGAATGAGGAGAGGAAAGAAGAAATGCTCCAAAGCATGGATGAAGATGCCTCCACCTTTGATGAAGATAAAATTTGAAGAAGTTGAAGATGAAAACTTGATCCATGATGACCCACTACAATGATGCTGGTGAAGAGCTCCAATTAAGACCATTTAAACACTTTGATACCTTTGAAAACTCTTGAAATGGTGAACCTCTACAACACTACTTGAACACATTGAGAAGAGGAGTGATAAGCACTTGGCAAGTAGACCATGAGAGAGCATAGATAGTTGAATTTCCTCACTGAGAAAGTCCTTATGATTCTTGGGACACTATCCCATTTTTATGATCAATCATTCACATGGGAGAAATTAGTGCATTTTGTTCACACAAACATGATCATGATTCCATCACTACGGGAGCATTGATGATCAATGGAACATGAGACAAAATCATTCCAATTATGGAGAAAGGGAAGAAGAATGAAACCAAAACCAATGCCATCCAAATTTTGATCATGCACTCCATGTGGGATGAAGTGAAATAGCTTTCGGGATAAAATTGGAAATTTTCCCATTTAGGCACTTTATGCTCATCGCATCGAAAATGTGGGAATTTGCTTGAAACTTGAGTAGAAGACTTCCGTGAGTGTCGGAACCATTATAGAATGAGTGAAGGAATGGCATGTGATCATTTTTATCTCATTTTATCCATTTACTATTTTTAGCATATTCGTCATTATTGTTGGCAATTTTCAGTGTCTTGATCATGGGGATGCAATGGGGTGTCGAATGCATATTTTTCTCAGACTTACTATTTTTGTAATTATTCTTATGAATTATTACTAAAAATATAAATTGGTCATCCAGTGTTAGATTTGAATGAAACCACATGCGAAGTTTTTGTTTTTCATTTTAGGCCTTTGCTCCAATTTTATAAGGATTTCGATTGTCGGTTTGTGTATATATGAGAAATGAGTATTTTTTTGCAATAAATTTTAATGGGATCTAAAACATAGTAGGGTTCATTAATGGAGGTATGTAAGCACTCCCCTCAAATGCATTTTTGCAAGGAATATTTAGTTCAAATCTCATGGAAATTGAAGCAAGGGTTGAGGAGATATGAGCAAAAGTGTGTTTTTGAGCATGAGGGATTTTGGGAGCATTTTGGTAGCATGAAAGCAAGGGAGCACACAATGGAGGAGTAAAAATGACCAAAAATGAATTATAAATGACTAAGTGTTGTCTTTACACCTTCCTCACTCATAAACCTAGTTAACTCATCACTTGACTCGAGTTAACTGGAGACTCGTGGATGGAGTAAAAACTTTCTAAATGGGTATTGTATTTTCCCATGTCCCTTACCATAGTTAGTAAGGTATATAGGTATATGAAGAGGGGAAAAATGTTCCAAGGGGTGAAGGAACATGAAGGAGGGGGTCAAATCAAGTCATGAGGGTGAGTTGAAAACATAAGCCTAACACTTTAAGTTTTGCACTTAAGTGACAAAATTTCTCTCCTCATGTGGTGGCACATTTTAGTGTCCCCCATGTCCCTTTTGGAAAGGGTACAAAGGGAAATAACCCCTCAAAAATTCCAAGGGTCAGGTCATCATGAGAAGGGGTAGGTGGGTTAGGTGAGTGTAAGACATTTTCTAACCACCAAGTCATCTTTTAAGTAATGAAAACTTATCTTCTCATGTAGGGGCACAATTTTGTATCCCCCATGTCCCTTTTAGAAAGGGCACAAAGTTAAAAAGGGACATCAAGGGTATCCATGTGCGGTTTTTCCAAAAATAGATGTTTGCCTTCACCGAACATTGCCCGAAAATAGACACCTGGACACATTTTCTCACCACCGGAGTTAGAGTGGAATTTCCATGGAAAAAATTATATTATTTTGAATCCAAAATGGATTATTATAACATTCCCACAATTTAAAGGAGAAAATTCTACATGCAATTTGAAATTTACCCCCATTTTCAACTCTACTCAATCTTGTGCTTGGTGAAGGATACTGGAATTGAAATTTATGATGATCAAAACAAGAACCAACACCTTGGATGAAAATAGGGCTTCACATGTGTCACTTTGGAATTTCAATCATGTATCAAATCTTCCTATAACTCTCATAATATTTCGTTGAATTGTTACAGGATCATATATCTATACATGTACTATCGGGCCAATATCTACAAATTCGATCCACAAAATATATTGGAACCTTTTGCAATGTAAAGTAGGAATTATTATCTTTCCAATGAGTCTTTGATCACCTTATGATTCATCTAAAGGATCCCGGAGCCTTTGAAACCTAGAGAGGTCGCTTTTAGGAAAATGCAATCCTCGTCCCTAACTAGAAATAACCCAGTTTTGAAGAAGATTTTCCTAAGGTTCCAAATCTTTCCTAAATATTCCTAAATCAATTCATGGAATCCTATAGCTCCCATGTACAACTCCCATGTGGGTTTTTTTCCTCAATATTTAAATTCTAAGGGGTGTCCACCAGTGTGAAAAATCCTAAAAATAGGCCTTTTTAGGCCTCTGGGAGCAATTCCTTCTGAATGGTCTTGAATGAATCTATGAATCACTTCGCACATGAAACACACTTGAAAATAATGTAGCACATTCCTCTTGGTCATTATGAGGGTAACATAGTAATTGTGTTGGCCGGAGGACATGTTTACATTTACCGTATGGGTTAGGTTGTCATGACAAAAAAATTGAATTTTTCACACAAGACATTTTGCATGACAACACTCCTACAATGGGTTGAATAGATAAAGAACTGGATATTGTTTAGATCTGGTTGTTTGTAGCTGTCAATCAAGGGAGAACTGCTTAAAACAACAATGTATAAAGCACTTCAATGTATGAAAGCAAACTAATGCTCCCCAAGAGCCTACATCTTCTTGCCACTCTAGGCGGAAAAATAGATGCACATATTTGTTTAAGTGGGGAAAAAAATTGCGTAACAAACATCTACACTCCAAATATATTCTAAATAGCGTAGAGAATGGGAGAAATAAAGTAAATGCAGTTAAAGTATGGAAATATACGTTAGTTGCATAGTAAAACAAAATATTCACCTTGAGGGGTATGAAATCTTGCTACAATTTTCTATAACGTGTTTTTCTTCTCTGATTGGTCTTTGGCTATTTTCTTTAGCAAAAAGTAGTTCACTCTCCATAGCTGCATTTCTTATACTATATTTTTCTACATTACTTGAGAATTTTTTGGATCTATCTTCCTCCGTGATTGGGATTGCACCTACCATAGATGGTGTACAAAAGTTGCATAAAAATTTGCCCTGTTTGACAATTTTAGATGAAAAAATTATTAAAAAGTAAAAGGTATTTGGTATTGGAACAACAAATCCTACTATAGTTTTGGCATGTATTTCAATAAGCATGGTCGATGAGTCCTACCTTAACATTTCATAATCGAGGTAATACCTAGTGTGTTCATATTATAGCTTGTCCAAAAACACTAATCATAAAGTGATTCTGAGGCTCAAAGAGACTCACCAAGGGTCCCATATACGGTTTAAAACCTCATTCATAGCCTCCAAAAGTGATTTACTTTTCCTCCTAACTTGCATTTCTCAAAAGTCCAAAAACTACAAACAAATTTTGGAATAATTAAAGTTGCATGTAAATTCAATAATTTCTAACTCCAAATTTTTAATAGGATTCAACAAAAAATCAAAAGGGTATATCCAAGGATGAAAGGAAGGGGAATTAAGCCCTAGGTAAAGTAGGCAATTGCCTAGGGCACCAATAATCAGGGGGCACCTGAATCTAAAGATTTCTTTTATTTTAAGCTATTTTTAGAACTTGGCATTAAAAACTTTTACCTGAAGATTCAATATTAGTTGACTGATTTATTGATATCGTATATAGCAACATAAGTGAAATACATATAAAAAGGTACTATAAAAATTTTGCAAGTAAAAATAAACATGACATATTATTGAGCTCCTATGATTTTATTGGTATTATTACCCATTCTCTAGTGTAGCTCCAGATTATGCATATGTGTAATTTTTTCGAGGAAATGTTTCATGTATATTTGATAATGTCACTGGCATAGTTAGTAGAGGCAAGTATAACCAAGGAAAAAAGTATTTAATTATATATTCTCAATTTTTTGGGGGAAATGTCTATTATTTAATGGAGGAATTAGTGCGAAAAAAATGGAGCTTTGTTTAGGTTTCATATACCACTCTTCACAAGTAACATTTATAAAAAACTATGATAATCGACATAATAATAATTATTTTTTGCGAAAAAATAGGAACGTGATAATTTTATTAATTATGTATTTATCTAAATGGGATTTATTAAAAATTTTAAAATATTAAGTAACTTTTATGTATTTACTTAATGGGAAAAAATATTAACTGACATAGTGAGAAGGGCATCCACTCAAATTATTGTCTAGGGTGTTCCTAACCTTTAATCATGCTCTCGCCATGATGAATGCGGGAGATGCATCAATCATGAGTGTGAGCATCAACATGTTGTATGGTAAACATGAAACTAAATGGAAGAACCACTAGAATAGTAAGAGGCGGATAAGTATCATGGATGACTTGCACGTAAACAAACAATTCGCAATGACGGACTTATAGAGTCACAGGATGACCTATGATTAGGGATAAGGATTGAAAAAAACATAATTTCCATGAAAGACCAAAAAGGTTAAAGGCCCCTAATTTCGGCAGTAGCCACCGGGAAAAAAATTTCGTGGGAAAAAAATGTTGGTTTACCCACCATGGGCAAGAATGGAGGTGTAGGTGTGGGAGAAGAGGCAACCGACAAGGCCATGAGGCTCGGCAGCTGCGCATTGGCCCTCCCTAAAGAAAATGTTTTAGGGATGCCATACATTGTGAAAAAAGCAGAGGACACTCTAGTGGTTATGCTTTCTATGTCAGAGGTAGCCAATTCTATTTATGCCCTAAAAGCTTCTGCTATTATTTGTAGATTTAATGGATTATGGCCTAGACAAAAGATCTGCACAAATGGATTCACTCCACTTGGTCTAGATCCCTGTGAGATTCAACTTTGTGCAAAGGGGTTTTTATTGTTCGTTTCTATTCTCCACGGATGAGCTCTTACCGAGGGGTCGTGGTTTTAGGGGAGGGTTGGCCTTTTTCTTACTCCTGGTTTTGGATTTCAATCCTTCTACTTTGGTAGTCTCCAAAATGTTGGTCTGGGTTTGCCTCCCAAATCTTCCTCTCCCCTTTTGGCACCCTGCGGTTTTTGCGGCTATTGGTAACTTTGTTGGTCGTTTCATCAAGATGGATGATGAGCGGTCTAAGCACGGGTTGTTCACATATGCTCGTATATGCATTGAGGTGGACCTCAACAAAGGTCTTCCGGATAAGTTGGAATTAATTCATGATGGATTCAAGTGGATACATGTTCTAGATTATGAGAATACGACATTCGGTGTAGGTTATGTCATCAAATTGGCCACCTTCAAGAGGCTTGCTTGCTCAATAAGACTAAAAAAAAGAAAAAAGTGGTTTCTTCGCGGCCTAAAGGTTGGCAACCATTTACAATGCATGGAATTGAAGAAAATCCTCTCCCTAGAAGTTCAGAGACTATGAGTGATGAGATTTCCCCTGTTGGCGGTTGTGTTAAAAGATCTCATGTGTCTGAATCTTCTGATTCAGATCCAAAGCAAGATCGTCCTCACCTTGATTCTCCGTTAGCTTTGACTCCCCACCCGAGAATTGGACAATTGTCACGAGGTCTAAGGAGAAGAAAGGGCACTTTGAGCCTCATGTTACTTGGTCAACTATGGCGTTGGCTTCTACATTTAATTTTGGCTTTGGGCCTTCTTAACTCTGGATATGTGGCGTTTCTTATTTTTGTTGTCTTTGAGGTGTTTGTTATTTGATGTGTCCTCCGGACATTCTATGCTGCCTCCATGACGTTTGTGAGACCATGAATTGTCCAGTTGACATTGCTAATGTAACTCATATTATCATTAATATAATGTACCGTTACAATAATAAAAGAGGTTAAAGGAACTTGAAACTTGAAAGTAGACTCGATGAAATCTAGGACTACTTAAAGCATGTAAATGATCTTCGAATCTTTTGGGAAAAGATTTCATCCAATGAGCCATAACTGCCTTTCAGCGCTTTTTGAGAATGAGTTCGCGAGCCTTGCATTCTACCATGCCAAAACTGCTTTTCACAAAAACCACTGCTTCCCCCTTCTTTTACCGACGACGGAATTGAGAATCCCCTGTTTAGCACTTTAAACCCGGGGTAGATTAACGCGTGCGGCACAGCCCTACATTTCCTTCGCATTCTCCTTTTTCTACCACAATTACAGTCCAAGTTCCTCTATAAATTGATTTATTTGTACTTCGATTTGTTTGTAGGCAGCACAAAGTTTGAGTTAATTCCTATTTCTGTGTGACTTCGCTTGATTTTATCTGTGACAAAGAAGGAATAAATTGTGATGGCGGTGGTGATAATTGCGGAAGGGAACGCTAAGAAACGTGAGACGGAGGAATTGAATGCAGCAAAAAGCAATGTTGGTTTTGTTTCTGGTTCTGGGTCTGGTTCTAGTTCTGAATTAAATTCTGGCTCGCGGATGACATCGATCCTTCGACTGATAAGGGAGGGAGTTTCAGAGTATGCAGGCACTTCCCCTGTTAAAATCCCTCAACAAAGGGTGACATTAAGCGCAACGTTTGTGGAGGGATGCTTTTCCCCCTGATCCACCATAACTATTCATCTTCTCTTATGTACTTATAATGGGGTTTCTTTTCGGCATATTAAGCTCAGTTAGTAAATATTCCTTGACTTCCTCAATGTAGTAATTACATTAACACTAGAAGATTGGGACAGGTTTTGTGCAGTTTTTCATTATGTAATCAGGGAGAAGCATGGTGTCTCATTTGTCCCATTATAAAATCCTATTTTAACAGAAGATAATATCCTTTTGCTTGATATTTAAAAGATCCATCATTATGAATACTCAATTTTGGTCTCGTAAAATGTAAAAACAAACAGTTGCTTTATGCTAACATTAGTACCACGCAATTGTATTTCAGTTTTCTGTAGGGTGACTATACAGTATACTACTTGCACTTCTTCTTCTTCTTCTTCTTCTTCTTCTTCTTCTTCTTCATCGACTTAACAAATGCTTTCAATATTATTAGCATTATTTGTTACATGTTAGTTTCTTGACTTTAATTTTCACAACAATTAATATCTATAGTATTCAAAGTAAGTAAGTCTATGCAACCAACAAAAAATTTGACAAATAAACCTATGCATCCAACAAAAACTTAGAAAGAAAACTTGAAAACTTCCTAGGATTAGCCAAAAATAACAAGCCAATTACAAATTTCCATGTGGCATTTATTATGTGAAGACTATAGTTATACAAATATATATATTATTTTGATTTAAAAAAAAAGATATTTTCTTTTTTTTTAATTGGTTGAAACATTTTTATAGTGATATGAGATTTTTTCAATTAATAAAATCTGGAATTATCATATTATAGTTTATCTATAGTTTATAAAAACAAATGTACCTTACCAACTTTTGCATTCAATGCTACATTTAAATTCTCATTAAATCAAGTGTCAGTTCAATAACTGTCAAGAATGATTAATAGTTAATTACCCCAAGCTCTCCACATTTGACATAAATATTTTTTTGGCCATTGATGCTTCCGATGTTGAATTTCTAGCTGGGTACAAGAATAACATTAATTTTTTTATGTATATGAGTGCAAATTCTTTTGTGCAGTGTAGCGGAGCAACCAGAGAAATAGAGCCATGGATTCTTAGAGAAAGGCATAAATATGTCGACAGCAAGAAGAGTATTTTCCTCAGTCTGATTGGCCATGATAAGGCCTATGTAAGGGCCCTGCTCATTTATTTCTCGAGCAACAATTTTGTTAACATTAACAACAACCTCCAAAGAGAGGTCTGGTAAGAGCAGTATGAACATTACTGTCTTCAATGCGGATAACCGTGTAAAGCCAGATCAAGTTTTTCAATTGCCCTCATTGAGTAAACTGAGTATGCAGAATTGACATTCTTTGAAGCATCTTCTATAATCATTTAGGCATTTCACCACATTAACGCACTCGGAGTTAAGCAATTGCCTTAAATTAGAGGAACTTGCCTTCCAATTTTTAGCTACTTGGAGCTTTGGAGCATTTAGATTTAAAAGTACTGAAAAACCTCAAAAAAATATCAGATGGGTTTCAACAGTTAATTGCATTGATGGATTTGTTATCTTTCTTTTCAGTTTTTAACAAAAATAAACTTGGGAAGCCAAGAAGACAATCCTTTGCTTAAGAGCCGTATTGGTTACATCCAGATCCTCCAGTCTTGGTATCCATGATGGACCAGTTGATATGATCCTCGGTTCCAATGATGCAGATAACAGTTGCGGTGGGTTTTAATGAACAGTTGAAGAATAACATAGTTAGTGGAAGAGTTAAAGAATTTTAAAGTAAAAAATTGTTTGGGCTTAGAAATCCTCCACGTGGAGGCCGGTGAACCTCTCAGAGACAATTGAAGCCGCTTCAGATACAGATACATATCCAAATCAACCAATTTGGGAATTATATAAGTAGCGGAATAGCATTGCATTTAGTTTGGGAAGAAATGGCGCAGGTAATTGATGGCAAAGGTATTGCAGGATCAATTCAGAAGGAGATCGCACAAGATGTTAATTTCCTTTCCAACAATTGTGGCAAAGTATCAACATCAACACCATGGCCTTGTTTTATTTTTTGTGTTTCATTCGAGTGCGAATCCAAATTTTTCTTCCTAAAATTTCTTTGTTCTTGTTGTGTAGATTGACCTTCCAACAAAATCTTTGATGTCAAATACGTGTGACTCATTTCTTTAAAAAGAGTTTTAATGGATTGTGAATGAATCTAGGTTCGGCTCCCGTTCCTATCAGGGCTCCCCCGATTTCAGTTGCGAGCACTAGTAGCAGTGGAGGAAGCTTGAAGCCTGTGAGCAGAGCCGATATAGGAGGAAAACAGAAAGGAGGCCCCAATGCATCTAAGGCAGAGGGTCAAGAAACATTGATCACTGTATCAATCGTTGAAGAAAGAAAGAACAAAATGGGAGCAGGTTGGTTGAATTACTGGATAGAAGTATAAGCGACCATTTGCCCGTCCAGCAGGAATTGTTGCAGGCACTCGATCTGGTAGTAAGGGAGCATACCAACAGCATTTAGTAATGTGGAGTGGTACTGCTACTGATACTCTAGAAGAATATTTACAATTTAAACCGTTTTAGTGATAAATCAGTGATTTTATGTTACTTTATGAAGAGTCAATGTAATTTTTCTATTCATTTTGTCCCCTTTATTGATAAATCTGTAAGTTATGCTAGTTATGATGTGCAAAATTGTTTACCCCTAAATATTGATCCAAAACATGAATGTCGACGGGGTCGTCAATATTGCTGAGGAGTCCGTGGTGCGGACATGGATGATGGAGTGTTGGATGGTGCAACATAAGACAGAGATTGGAAGCAGAGGTGGTCAATAGAATGTACACTGGAATGTGCAGCGACGCACTCACTTCTACCATGGCGGTGCAGAATAAATCGGTGACGAAGGCGCATACATCGCCCTTGAGAATGCCTAAAACATCCTTCACCGGACCTTTGCAATTCTCTATTGTCTGAAACCTGCCGATCAAGAAAGTTTCCGCCGATTGGGGCGGCGCCGCCTCCTCCTCCGCTTGCGGTAGCGGAGGGAACTCCAACAAACTGATATCCGAACCCGAAGACACCAAACCCTGCATGAGAGTGGTTTCAGCAGAAGAGTGGAGGGAGGGCGTGGTGATGAAGGTGACGGTGAAGCCGTGATCGACTGCCATGCGCTTGGCAAATTCAAGGAAGGGAATGAGATGCCCCGTTCCAAACGAGAGGAAGAGGGCTATGTGAGGCTTCTTTCGGCTTCCCATTTTCTTTCCTGGGCTACACACTACTCTTGGCACTAGGTACTCTACTAGTATTGGTTACACACCAACCAGTTCTTTCTGGTTGACCCACAGATAGAAAACGGTATTTACAATTTAAATGACGGCGTACTCATCTGCCCATGGCCTGGTGTGGTGCATAAACAGCCACGCCCACATTTTCTGTTGAGACAGAAGCTTTTAAATGACATTGCCAGAAAAGGCATATGCAATTTAGATTGAATAAAAAGTCTCTTCGTAGACCATAAACACGATAATAAAGTGTCACTACGCACCATATTACCTAGTCTGATGTATGAGTTAACAGGATTCACCCAAAACACTAGAAGGTTTAGGGATATTATTTTTAGATTGGCTTTATATATATATATGAAAAATGACAAGTGTTGGTTGATGGTTTTTTTTGACGTTCTCTAACCTGAAGATAAATTCATTGAAAAGCTCAATGTCATCTCTATAATGCTCTATGTATGTGATCTACAAATTATATTGTGCCATATTTAACTAGCTTAAAGCCCATATCACAAGAATCATTTTTCTTTGAGACATTAATATCTATCATCACAAACAATCAAAGTTAAACTTCAAATATTAAGGAAGCATGTTCTTCTTATTCCCTAACATTGGAAGCTGCAATCCAATTCCTATAATTTTAGTTTTATTTAGTTGGAAATTAGAATCTTGGAGAAAAAGGTTTATACGATTTTAGGGCGTGCATTGGTTTGTTTTTGAGAAAATAAACCTCGCGCCTTCTCCATTGAGTAAAAAACAGATGTATTGTTTGACCACACTGGGAGAATGTGCATAATCTCATTCTAATGAGGTTCTTTGGTGGGAGTGACTTCTTAGTTTTGTAATAATAACTTTGCTTCTTGAGGCTAAAAACATCTTATCCCCTTTTTTAAGTGACATTTGCATTGGATGAGAAGGGTATATTGTTGTTGATGCCTCAAAATTTTAACTAGTCTTAAAAATGTATGATCATGACATTTAAAGTATTTTCCAGCATATTGGTTTTAAGGACTATCAAAGTGTGTATATCATTTCTTTAACATTCGATGGAGTATTTGTTGGTGTGAGTCATTTTCCACATCACATGGTGAGTCATCTCACTTAGGTGAGGTCATATGTGTGTTACATGGGGCATCATTGGATTTCGTGCATTAGTGTGTGTCAGTGCGTCATATGGGAGTTACTTCTATTTTAGGAATGTAACTCCCCTTCTCCACTTGAGGAGGTATGATTGCATGCACTGGGGGTTACACATCACCCCTTATTTGTACCCCTTCCCCTTTTTAGATCTATGAGAGGCATTTGAGATTTAACCCTTTTCAATTCATTGCATGCACATTCATGGTTGATTCTCGCTCCCACATGGAACCTCGTCATGCTTGCAGGAGTTCAATTCAATTGATGTTCTTGTTATCCTGCAGATCCTCATGTTGTCACATTTTTGTTTTCTTTATCATGGTTGTTAGGAAATAAGGGCTAAAATATGTGGAATAATCCCTCACAAAATCGTAATAAAGAGAAATTAATATGCGAGAAAAAATTACGGATCTCAAATAAATTTGCGAGAATAAAGTAACACAACACAAAGAGACAATATTTAACATGGTTCACCCAATTTGGGCTACATCCATCAAGAATCACTTGCTCGATTTTATTACAAGTCACCGCTCTCTCAATACAATACAAAAAAAAAAATATCGGGCACGTTTTAAGGCCCAAAAAAAAAAATTTAGGGGTTGCGCCCCAAACCTCTATTGGGGGCCGCGCCCTAGACCCTGCTCGAGGCCCGACGCGCCCCGAACCCGGTGAGGATACATGAAAAGTGTACAGTACTCTTAGTGTACAGTCTTCAACACTTTCACACATGAAAACAAGCTCCACAACCTAACAATCTCCCACTTGGAGACTAGTTTTCCTCTGAGCAAGCTTCTCAACACTTCACTAGTTTTGTGAAGACCAACCAAAGTGAACACACGGCTTAGTTTTCCCTTATGACCACCTTGGTCATCATGTCTGCAGGATTCTCTTTGGTATGAATCTTCTCCGGCTTCAACTTTTCTTCCTCCAAAGTTGTCTTGATGAAATGGTACCTTAACTGTATATACTTTGTCCTAGAGTGGAAAGTAGAGTTTTTAGCTAGGTGTATAGCACTCTGACTATCACTATGCAACTTTTCTTCCTCCCGCTTATGCCCCTGACTCCTCAAGTAATTGTTGTAACCAAATCATTTCCTTGCTTGCCTCTGTGGTAGAACATACTCGACCTCCGTGGTTGATAAGCCACCATCTTACGTAGTCGTGAAATCTAGCTTACTTATTGTTCCACCTACGGTGTAAATATAACATGTTGTGCTCCTCCTGTTGTCTACATCCAGGGTTCATTTTAAGACACCTCTATAAAATTGTAGGTGGAAAATACCTAGCGAATATCCCAGGAACGGTTTCAGTAAAGGCGAATTTGTGATTTAGCAAAACCAAAATTTCACCTATTTTTCATGGCTCGTTCATTGACGTGTGCGACAACAAGACGCGTCGATTAGCAATCCACACGCGGCGTCACTAGGGCGTCAATTGTCTTAACCGCGCGCCATCGCTCTTATGACGCGGCGCACGGCGCAACAACCGACGCGCACTTCAATCTATTGATGAGCGTTAGGCGCTTCTATTGACGCGCGACACGGCATCTATGACACGCGTCATCGGATCTATTGACGCACGCGCCATCGGATCTAATGATGTGCATCGGCTAGGGATAATGTTGCGCGTCGGCTCTACGCCATGACGCACGTCACTAGGTCTCGACGCGCGCCATGGATCTATTGACGCGCGTCACCTAGGAATAATGTGGTGCGTCGGCTCACGCCATTGACACACGCCACTTGTTCTATCGATGCGCATCACTGGGTCGATGACACATGTCAGCGGGTTTAATGACGCGTCGTCAGCTATGGTTAATGTCACGCGTCGATTAGGGTTAATGTCGCACGCGGCTGCCTAGGGTTAATGTCGCGCGTCATCGGGCTTGATCTATTGACGCGCGTCGGTATGGTTAATGTCGCGCGTCGGCCTAGGGTTAATGTCACGCGTCATTTGTAGCCATTGACGCCCGATTTAGCCTATAAATACCCTTAGACCGGTCATTTTCTCGTTTTCACCTTTCCGCTCTTGAATTTTTGCAGGTCTCTATCGTTGTCAAAGACGCAAGTACAAATATAATGTCGACTTCACATGCTTCCCAACTGCAAGTTCAAGAAAAAAATCAAGAGAATCCAATTCAATCGATTGCCAAGATCAACTATAGGAATCCCTTATGCCCTCACATCCATATTGTTTTGAAGATGTCTTCAGAATATAAAGATTTGATGGATGCGTGTGAATTTTCAGGGCTCGTTAATATGCCCCATTTCGAAACAGATCCGGATATTTTGAATTACCTTCTGTCATCCTACAATTCAGAGGACGACATTTTTTATGTGACTCTGAACGATGGCCAAATGTTCCATTCGAGTATCGAAGCAAATGACATCCATCGGTTTACGGGCCTTCCGTTGAGAAATTTACCAATTATTCTACAACCAAAGCAACACTTGTGGAAGAAGACAAGAAATTTCTCGAATGAAGCGTTCGGTTTCCATGTTGATTGTAAGTATAATTCGTTTTAATTCATATTTTTATTCGATACAATTTTTTGTTATAAATATAAATTTATAGTAATTTTCATTGTTTCGCATTTGCAGCCCATGTCAATAAATCCAGCGTGTTGTGGATACACAATCAATTACAAACCACTTTCTTGCTGCACTTATTTCATTTTTTCAATCCGAATTGTTATGCAGGTCGCCAAACGATATACCAAATTGGGTCATTGCATACATTGTTGCCACTATCTCAAAACAAAAATTGATTGGTGCACATATCTATCCAAAAAAATAAGAACCGACATAACAAATTCAAAACTCTCGAGAAAAACCTTTAATGTATTCAACAAACTATCTCCTCGGCTTTTATTATGAGGCACTTTTAAATTTAAAAGATAAAAAAATTCCTACTTGCTTTGATAAGGAGTTGATGAAGTTGTCAATTCCGTTTGAAGAACAACGGTATAAACTATTTAGTTTGTAATTGTATTTCAATTTTCTACATTAAGATTACACGATTATTAAAACTTAAATTTTAATGTTTTGTAGAGAAGATATCTCGAAGCCTTTCCCGAAAAAAGGCATTATCGAGAGGAAGAGGCCAACAACACGCCGAGGCTTCGGGGGACTCCCAATCGAAAATGGAAGCTTACTCCTCTCCAAACCCTCAACAGTTTGAACTCGTTAAACGCCGAGAAGTAATACCTTCTCATATATTAATTAAAATTCCAAAGTTGCATAATTATTTTTCAATTTAAATTTTAACCAAATGAATTGACAACATTTAATATTGATGAATTGCGGGGACTTTGGAACATACACTGTTTCACAAACTCAACCTTCTTCCCCAACTCACTCCATACGATCGCATGCATTCATATCTTACGACAGACAATCGAGTACAACTCCTACAAGGCCACTGTAGCACCGAGAAAAACAACCCTCGACAACAAGGTACAACTCTTAGATAGTACGTTTAATTTGAAATTTTTGGATTTATGAATTGTTTTCCTATTTTTCATTTTTTTCTTGTACTTTTCAGCACATGTCAGTCCTGATCAAACCGCAGCACCGACACCCACTCAACCAATAATTTTTAAAATGCCAACCAGAGGAACAGTGAAAAAGAACATTGGTAAATGCATGCCTTTTGCTCCGGCCCCTAGTGGGACACTAAACATTGCCTCCTCCTTTCGAATTCCAACTCTCTCACTTGGTGGCTTGCCCAGTGCAACGGGCATATCTATTTTGAACAATATAAATTTAGATGAAGATTATTTGGGCATTGATAGCAATGACCCAACTGGTTTTTTCGATACCCGCGAGATGATTCAAGGCCAGCAGGTATACTTCAAATTTCAATTTAAATATGCTTTACAATTTTGAATTACATTTCGATTTAAATTTATTTATCTAAATCTTGATTAATTTTTTCACAAATAGGATCAGCCCACCCAAAGGCAGAAACAAGTAGCAGTTGATCTTTCTGAAAGCCCCCATACTTCTCCAGCAAGATCGTCTTCATCAGATTCAGATAGTGAACAGTTGCCACGTTTTCCTTTGGAGAACTTAATTGGTTATGATTGTCAATCCCATGTCAGTGAGTTTATTCTTCCTCATATCCAACAACTTATAGAATGGGAGAGAAGGGCTAAAGTTCTTATCAATGAGATTATTAGTCGTTATGAAAATTATTGGCAACGGGATAGTTTATACGCTGCAGTCCAGAATCAACCTGCGAAGATGGATTCCTTACTTACCCAAGTAAGAAGTGGGACTGTCACGTATAACAATGACTATAAAGACGACATTTTAGATAAGGCATTAAACAAATTGGAAAATATTAGTGCCGAGGCCCAGACATATTTTAACAAATGGTCCAAGGACAAGGATTTGGTAGCAATCGCAAATGCCAAAAGAGATAGAGCAGTTGTAAGTACTATTACATTCAAACAATCATTCTTGTTAATTTGAAATTTTCATTTTTAGTAATATTTTGAATTGAAAATTGACATTACTCTTTTTGTGCGGTTGAAATATGAAAATTTGAAGAGTCAAAGCGAAGGTTTTGCAAGTTCACTTGGAAACAACAAAGAATAGCTTATCCGACAAAAATTTGAAGCAAAAATATTGTTTTGGTTAACAAACAAAACAATACACTAAAGCGGATAATTAAAGAGCATGGTTTGACCACGACATATTATTCAAAGCTAAAGCAACAACTGATCCAAATTTGTTGTTGCATGGAGATGTGACAAATCAAGAAGAAAGAATTTTAAAAATCGGACAATGTCATGCAGAAGATCTTATAAGTTCAAGGGGGTTATTTTTGGTGTTGGGAAAGAGGTACAACCACAAGTGGAAGAAGCCGTTGGGGAAGAGAGCAGAGGAGTAGAATTGGATAAAGAAAAAGAGGGTTTGAAAACTAGAAACTTTTATTATTGAGGAAATTTTAAATATTGAATTTGAAAACTACTACTATTGAGTATGTCCTATGGTATTTGAATTTAATTATATGGATTTATATAGTCTTTAATTTTAATTGCATTAAATGGTGAAAGATGATGATCAATATGATATATATATATATATATATATATATATATATATATATATATATATATATATATATATATATATGGACGATGATCAATTTAATGTGGACGTAGATTTATCATCAAGCAATAAGAGGTAATTCAAATTATGATATTGCAATATGTGTATATAAGATTATTGAAAACATCAAATATAGAAACAAAAGTCCTAAATTGTGTAAGGATATAATATTCTATCAACACGAATTCGAGAAAGTATATAGCTTAAATTAGGATTAGGGTTAAAAATAATTCACCTTTCTACTAGATGTAGGGGTATAACATTGATTTGAAAGCTGGATAAGGAGGTTGTGCAGAGTGTCATAAATTTTCCTTTGAGATTTGGTATCCTAAAATCGGAGGAAATGTTCATCTATTTTAGAACAAGTTTTCTTGATGAGTGTGTCATAGGGCTACTCTTGAATGTGTCCTTTGAAACTAAGATATCTAATCTATATCTACCACATACTTCACACGTGTTTATTGATCTAGGATGTGTATGAATATTTTCAACGACTCTTCAACTATAAATATCATCTCTTTGTATTTTAGACCTATTAGCCTAAAAAGTGTTTCTAATTATATACATTAGATTTACCTCATCATTCCCCCTTCCATACCTATGAGTGCTAGAAATTATGCACGAAATACACCAAAACAGAATTAAACTACTTATAGTTCTCCAAGTGTCATGGAAGAGTAGAGGTTAGAAATTTGAAAAGTGTAAATGAAGATGGAGCCCTAATTTTATCCTTAAAACTTGGCAACATTGCTTGGCTTGTATTTAATTAAGGGATAGAGATATGTGATAAGGGTAAGAAGATAGATATAATCAAAATCGGATAACTCATGTATATGGTGACTTATGAAAATTAATTCTTGATCAATCAAATATAAGTTGACTAAGGTAATGTGTGAATTTGAAAAGATGACTATTGTAAGTATAAGGGGCTAGTTTATTGGAAATGTGAAAAATAATTAGAGGGTCATCCACATCTATTACAATATGATGGAGCACCAACACATTAAAAAACATTGATATAAAAATGCATCATCTTTGGTAGTTAATCTATCACAAGACTCAATTTGGTTTTAGACAACTTCATAAATCCCTTGCTTGAGGATCAATTTTTTCATCTTAGGAAACTTTTGGGAGTGAAGGCAATTTTCATTAAGGTGGGATAGTTCAGTGTTCCTCCTTCATTCCCTTTATTAAAGTACATATTAAGGGGGGATGTCAGTGTATTTAAATAACCATACACTATTGTATATAATTAAGGTGCACTTGTAATATTAGTTGTATTTTAGTATTTGGATAATTCACCCATTAGTGTACATTTATACACATATTAATAGGGAAGAGTATGAACCAATTTATTGACTTGATTATCTCTCTCCAAGCCTAATAATAGCCTCTACTTGTTTTTATAAAAGTATGTAGAGCTAGTGTTAGTGATCAATCTTGTGGAAGAGAGTTTTTATTACTATGAAGAATTCAAGCCATAACATCTTAATAAAATTGTGATACTCATGATACTCTCGGTAAATTTGTGTTGTCTTTACTTTAAGCTTTCATTAATTAATCATGTATTGACTAACACGCGTTATGGTTGTTAACTACGATTTTGGAGAGTAAATTGCGCATCATTCTGCGGCAATCGTGAACGTCGCATCATCAACGCTCCTCATTGACGCGCATCGCGGCTCCACCGACACGCGTCATCGGGTCCTATGTGACGCTCTTTCACACGCGCATCACACGGGATCCCTATTGACGTCACGTTTGTCCCATTGATGCAGCGTCACGGGTTCTACGTGGCGCGCATCACTATCTTCGCCGCGCGTGACTGTCTCCTATCACATGACGCTCATCCTTTGGATCTATTGACGCGCGACAGCTAGGACAATTTTCGTGCATCAGCTAAGACCTTTGACAACTAGCACATCAATTGAAGCCATTGACACCTGATTTTGCCTATAAATACTCTTCAACCGGTCATTTTCTTGTTTTCACCTTCCCGCTCTTGAGAATCCAATTCAATCGATTTCCAAGATCAACTACAGGAATCCCTTCTGCCCCCAAATCCATACTGTTTTAAAGATGTCTTCAGAATATAAAGATTTGATGGATGCGTGTGAATTTACAAGGCTCATTAATATGCCCCATTTCGAAACAGATCCGGGTATTTTGAATTACCTTCTGTCATCCTACAATTCAGAGGATGGCATTTTTTATGTGACTCTGAACGATGGCCGAATGTTCCAATTCAGTATCAAAGCAAATGACATCCATCATTTTATGGGCCTTCCGTTCAAAAATTTACCAATTGTTACATCCAAGGCAACACTCGTGGAAGAAGACAAGAAATTTCTCGAATCAAAGTTTGGTTTCCATGTTGATTGTAAGTATAATTCGTTATAAATTTATAGTAATTTTCAATTTGTTTTTGCATTTTGCAGCCCATGTCAATAAATCCAGCGTGGTGTCTAAGATGTAGCATTTACGAGTACATGTAATTTTTGCAATGCTATGGTCTAAGATGAGCTTTGTAACTTTGTTTGACGATGAGTGCGGTGGAAAAGTGTGTACTTGAAAGTATCTTTGGCGTGGGCGAGTTTAAACAAAAAAAGATCTTAAGAAAACCGATGGAACAAGAAGGGGAAATTAATTGATGTTCACAAACTTGATGATGCAAATCAATCGGGGGAAGAATTTGATCAATATACTTTAATATTAACAGAGGGTGACTCACCAAGGCTCTTCTTTGTAAGTGTTTGTGCCTTGAATAAGGGAAATGTGAATACTTGAATTTGGTAGAATTGTGACATGTTTGACATCACTTTCCAATTTAATTTTTTGTTATTTTAGTTATCTTTATCCTATCAGGTGGCAGGAATATCTGTTGTTGGTCAAGATTATTATGGCGTGTTTCCTCTCAAAGGTAAGTGCTCAACGTGCGTCGGGGAAGCTACCACTCACCAAAAAATGGAGAATAAAGAGATAGTAAATATAAAAAAATCCTTGGTCTACAGGAAGATAAAATATATGACAGCATTAAATCTTTAAGATATGGCCATCTGATGATAATGAAAGACTAGGTACATGATCTTTGTCTAGCACTATTTAGTTTCTGCTTAATTTTGACACATCCTTTCTAGTGAGATCCTTTTTGACTTGTCCTTTGTCTCTTAAAGGACCATGATGGTTCCCAAATCAAAGGATTGCTGATCAATTTCATACACCATAACTGGCCATCACTGCTTAAAATTCCTTCATTTGTTGTGGAATTTATCACTCCTATTATCGAGGTAAATGTTCCCCTATATTTGGTTGAGTGTATTGAGACTCTTTATATTTGTTTTTGAGCCTCCAGAGGTTATGTATCTCCATGTCTAATTTTGGCACATGTTGATGTAGGCAACTCACAAAAATGGAAATGTGTTATCTTTTACACCATTCCGAGAATCATTGAGTGGATCGATAGCTAAATTTGGACCATAAAGTACTACAAAGTAATGCTAGTTTGTTTTCTCTTTATATGTTTTTAAGTTGGTTTTGTTCACTTTTGATTAGGTATCACTTGTTGCTTGGACCATACGGGGTTTGGGCACAAGTACTTCTAAAGAGGGCAAGGAGTATTTCATAGATCTCGGACAAGCACAAAAAGATTTTGTGTGGGTTGATGAGAAAGATGGAGATGCTTCCTCATATCAATCAGCTTATAGAATGGGAGAGAAGGGCTAAGGTTCTTATCAATGAGATTATTAGTCATTATGAAAATTATTGGCAATGAGATAGTTTATACGCTTTAACTGATCCAAATTTGTTTTGTCGATGGAGATGCGACAAATCAAGAAGAAAGAATTTTAAAAAATCTGGACAGTGCTGCGGAAGATCTTATAAGTTCAGGGGTTATTTCTAGTGTTGGGGAAAGAGGTACAGCCACAATGGAAGAAGTCGTTGGGGAAGAGAGTAGAGGAGTAGAATTGGATAAAGAAAAAGAGGGTTTTGAAAACTAGAAACTTTTATTATTGAGGAAACTTTAAATATTGAATTTGAAAACTTCTACTATTGAGTATGTACTATGGTATTTGAATTTAATTATATGGATTTATATACAATCTTTAATTTTAATTGCATTAGATGGTGATTATCATGAATTATATGTATGTTTTTGTTTACTAGATGCATTGATGGTTAATGATAGATGATGATGAAAGACGATAATGATATGATATATATGGACGATGATCAATTTAATGTGGACGTAGATTTATCATCAAGCACGTAATTCTTCTTCTCTAGACTTTTGAACTTGTTTTAAGATAATTATTCTCTATACTTGTAACAATATGATCATAATGTCATTAGAATGGATATAGATGATAAATAAATAGAATGTTTTATAATGGATATAGATGACATTAATGATTAGAATGGATATAAATGACATTAGAACAAATAGAATTGTAATGATATGATTATGAATTATTTTAAAAAAATGGAATTGTTTTTTAATAAATTTAAATTAGATAAATAATTGTAGTGTCGGGACTCGGGATATGATAATGATATGGTGATGATATGATATATATGGATGATGAGGAATTTTATGTGGACTTATATTTAAAATCGTATAATGTATTGTTTATCCCTTGATTAAAAAAATATAGCAAAGGATTTTGCACATATAAAAAATAAATTAAATATAATTCTAAGAAATTAAACATAATTGCAAATATGATAAGTTTTAGCTTACCTCTTGCGTATTAGATTCTTTGTGAAATCATCAAGGGTAACGTCTTTAGATCTTTGTTTTTTACGACATTGTAGATAGAGGGTGAGTTGCACGACATTGTCGGTCGTGAGAAGTGCCCAACATCTTTAAATATATAGACCAACAATATCTTTAAATAAATGTAAATATATAGAATTAGACCTGTAACATCTTTAATGATAACAAGAGTTGAAAAAATGTAAAGTAACAAACAATAAGATTATGTTGAAGAAGATACCTATTTAAAATTGAAATCATCACCGGTAATGTGCTAGATCTTTGTCTTAAAAAAATTCAACACAAAAAATGGATTAGTAGATAGATGGGTGAGTTGCCTGACATTGTCAGTCTCGAGAAGTAATAACTTCCTCGGACGGATGTCAACCCACGTTTTCAAAAAATAAAAAGATTGTATTTAACTAAATGTAAATTACATAGATAGATCTTTAAGAGCTGAAAAAAATGAATAGTAACAAACAATAAGATTAAGGGGAAAAAGATACCTCCTTAAAGTGGAAATCATCACCGCCACTTTGGTAATGAGCTAGATCGTGTTTTAAAAAAACCCAACATGAGAAATGGAATAATAGATGGGTGAATTGCACGACATTTTTAGTATATAGACTGTAACATATTTAATGATAAAGATAAAAGATAGATAAAGAAGATACCTATTTAAAGTTGAAACAATCCATTATCAATAGCTTCATCAAACTCGATGTTGTCTTCTGTAGAATGTGACGAAGAGCCAATTACACTCTCAAGGTTGGGAATATTTGTACTTGTAGCTGTATTATTCACACCTCTTCTTTCACAAAGGGAATTCCAGTGCGCAATTGCTCTGTCGAACGGAAAGGTTTCGATGGAGTATCGAGAAACATAACACCTCATGCAACTTTCCAGATTTTTATCCAACCTGTTTCTCAGTTTTGATTTTATAAATGACAATGCACTGAAAACCCTTTCATCCTCCACAGACCCCAAAATCATTGTTTGGCATAACTCATATAATCTGAAATATTCACTGATATCTTCTTGTAAGATAGAACTTTGATAGATTCCTCGCCATAACCTTGTAATAGCACCACTTTCAGAAGGTTGATCTAAATTCTTATATTGGTTCCTCATTGTTGTTGCAAAATTTGTTGACTGAAACTTTAATAAATCGGCATTCAGTATACCTTTGATTTCCATACCCTTGAGCTCTGACGTCTTTGTAAATTGTTCCATTATTGTACCCATTGATTTATGGAAATGCTTTCTGACAAAGTCTGCACGGCCACCTTCAGTATTCCAAAAATTAGGATTCATCACACCCATGGCTTCCAGAATTTTATCTTTACATAAACGTTCCCTAATTTTTGATGACAAGGTTTCTGAAATTTTTTTAAGCTTTATTCTTGTTTCAACTATAACAGACTCAAACAAATTACGTGTCATGGGAACATCTTCTCGTTCGATCCTGTAATATCTTGACGTTTTTGCAAAATGTGCATTGGTATTTCCCTCCCATTAACAGTGATGCAAAGGTGATCGTGGATATTAAATCTCAAAAAGGTGTTAGGATTTTTAAGATCTAATAAATCTTTCCAATTTTCAAAAACAGGTGCATCAAAACTATCATGGGAACAATACAATATATCAAGACTTTGACATACCATTTTTCTCATCCATATAAAATCCACAATATAGATTAATCTGCCTTGTGCATGCTTCATCAGTGTATTGATCTCCTTTAACATTGGAAGAATACCAACCAATGTAAGCAATGTCTCCAAATCAGTTAAATGGAACAACAAGTCCCTTGCCCTATCAACTTCATGACGATATTTGTGCATGAAACCAACCAATGAAGGATACTCCTCACGAACTCTGCATGTAGGTTCATACAAAGAGATCCATCTAGTCTCCACATCCTTCGAAAGTTTTTTGCCATCTGTAATTCCAATTGCAAATTTTGGAACTCGAGAAAATGCTTTGGGCTGCTTGACATATAGGCATGAAGTTCTCTTATAAGGTCTTCTAATTTAGCAACATTTTCGTGGTTGCTTACCATTTTATACGCTAAATTCATTTTGTGAGCCATACAGTGAATTGGTAGCATATATGGGGCCACTTGTTGTTTGTAATCTAACACAGAGCCTGTTCGGTGACCCTGCATGACAAATGCACCATCTGCTCCAACGCATACCAACTTCGTAGCAATTTCATAATCAGTCATTCTAGCAACATCTTTTAAATGAGAAACAACTATATTATATAGGTTTTCGGCATTGCAGTTTTCAACCATTTTCATAACACCCAACAGATGAGGTGTCCTTATATGATTTTCTAAAGTATAGATATGGATACATACCCATGCGGTGTTGTCGACTGCTTGTCACTTCATCAATTGAAAGAGAGATAAAGTTTGCTTTTTTACATTCTCTTTCAAATCTTCCTTCTCTATCATCGAGAGGCATTTTGCCATTTCCCATCCACTACTTTCAGACCAATGAGACTGAGGTACATTCAGCATTCCGTTAAATTGATACAAAACTTTGAAATCGAGGAAATCCGAAATCGCTCTTCCTTTTTTAGTATTTGAAAAGAGTAGAGAATTGTATGAATTTTGCATGTAGATTTGTTTCTTTCATCTTACCAATATGCGATGTGATCGTTTCTCCCTTTTCCAAGAGATGTCTATGTTTTTCTTGCTCTGCCTCATATTCCAGCTGCGTATCTAACATGCATGCATTCTTTTCGATTTTCCACCTATGTGTTTTGATTTTCTGGCCATCCGCCCCTGTTACAGTTAAATATTGTTTTCCACAATGTTTTTCTATAGTGTCAAAGCTTGATTTGCATTTTTGTTGCTTTCCCAATTTCCACGTACATATTGTACATGTACATTCAGATGGGATTTCTTGAGAATTAGATGATTGTACGGGTTCAATAAACGGAAATTTAGTTGCCCAATCAAACTTGTATGTCCGCCAATGGTCCACATATTCTTGTTCGTTTTCAATGCTTTACTTTTTTAGTAGAATTTTGAGCAATATCACAATCACTGGTTTCCTCTTTCTTGACCGGAGTTTGCTTTTGATTTGTCTTCCATTTTTTGAGTGTTTGTATCTGTGATATCTAGCTTTGCACTTCGGTTGCACCCCAACAGAACAATATCTTCAAGATCTGGCATATTATCGTAGGTTTCATTTGTTTGACTTTGATACTATGCAGAATGCATGTCCACCTCAATAATACCTTCCACACAGTCAGTATTCTGATTCTTTGTGGTGGCATCTATATGATTGGTATTTACAATATCTGTATCCGCAGAGTTTCCAAAATACTTGAAGAGTGATTTCTGAGATTTCTTACTTACTTTTAGGTTATTCGTATTCTTTGAGCTGGCACCTTCCATTATTCTGAAAAGAGTCCTGCGTCAGCAAAAGAACCAAGTAGCGACTCTGTCCAGTGTCTGAGGTCTTGTCATGCGCCCACTGCGATCATGAATACTTTGCTGCATCGGCGTCAAACACGCCTTGCCAAGCAATACGCGTGTCAACACTTCCTCACAGCGCGCGCATCAACACTTCCTCGTCGTGCGTCAACACCTCCTCTCGTCGCACGTCAACACTTCTCTCGCTTTTGCGCATCGGTCATAGCTCTTGTCGCGCATCAACAATGCCGCTTGCAATGGCGTCAACACGTGCGCATTTGTCATCGCGCGTCAACAATCACAAAGCTAACAAGTCAATCTCTCTAGTGCTTAAGGGTATGCGAGTTCAAATTTCACAGTATTGGTAATTTGGTAAGCTACTTGAGGTATACTACCGGTGAATCACCTAGGTTTTTATAGGAGATGTTTTCAAATGAAGGTGAAGCCGACCCCCAAAAAAATATACTATATATTTTAGGCGAACAGGACACTGACCCGCTCGAATAATTCACCTTTTCAAATTTTCCTAAAATGAAATTTTTGCCATATTACGAATATTCACCACTAAAATTATCTCTGTCTACATCTCCACCATATCTCGAATCTACATAACCACACAAAGTGGTGTTTGATCCTTTGTAGCACAAAAGTTTCCCCATGGTCCCTTTAAATACCGAAGGATCCACTTTCTTATCGATCGACAATGATCTCTACTTGGATCACTCATAAATCTACTCACTTGCTCCCTTTGCATGGGCAATATTAGGCCTAGTGCACACCATGGCATACATCAAGCTGTCAATCGTTGATGAGTAAGGTACGTTGGACATTTGGTTTCTCTCTGCTTTCTGTCTTAGGACATTGTTCCTTTGATAACTTGAAGTGGCTGCCAAAGGAGTCCCAACCGGTTTAGCATCCCGCATATTAAACCTCTCAAAGACCTTCTTAATGTACTTTTTCTCGAGATAAAGTCAGCGTCTCCTTCCTATCTTGAGATATCTTCATACCAAGGATTTTTTGGCTGCCCCCAAATCCTTCATAAGAAAGGATTCACTTAGCTACTTCTTGAGTACTTTTATTTCTGCATATTTTTACCTGCAACCAACATGTCATCCACATACGAGATGAGAGGATAATATAAGCTGTCATCCTCAAATTTCTTTGTATATACGCAATGGTCGAATGACATCTAATATAACCTTACTCCATCATGAAGCTATCAAATTTCTTATACCATTGACGTGGAGCTTGTTTTCAAGCCATAAAATCTCTTTTCGGTTTGCACACCATCTCCTCTTTACCTTTTACCTCATAGCCCTCTGGTTCTACATATATAGTTCCTCCTCCAAATCACCATGGAGAAATGCGGTCTTTACATCAAGTTGTTCTAAGTGCAAGTTTTACTGTTGTAATCTGTTCTTAGAACAGTTCTAATAGAAGTCATTTTTACTACGGGAGAAAAAATCTCATCAAAATCTATACCTTCTTTCTGTGCAAACCCCTTGACCACCAACTGGGCCTTGTATCTTTTCTTGCCTCCTTCCTCTTTCACTCTAAACACCCATTTATTCTGTAATGCTCTTTTTCCTTTGGGTAGCTTTACCAAATCCCATGTCTTGTTCTCCACGAGAGCGATACTCCTCATCCATGGCTTGCTCCCACTTCTTCTTAACATCTACCGCATTGCTTCATCAAAGCTCTCTGGCTCTCCACTATCAGTGAATAATAAATAATAAAGAGAAGGAGAAAAATGTTCAGGTTCTCTTCTTACCCTAGAAGACCTTCTTAATATAGGAGTTTGGGGTTCTGTTGAGGGGGTTCCTAAACTGATTCATGTGTCACTTTCCCATCCAGGAAGATCCTCTACCGCTGCATATTCTTTCTTGGATTCTTCCCTATTTTCCTGCAACTATTGCTTATACATGACTTTCTCATTAAAGACCACATCCCTAGATCGAATGATTTTCTTGTCCTTAATACTCCAACATTTATATCCAAATTCATCACCACCATAACCAATGAAAGTACATTTTTTTGATTTAGCCTCTAGCTTGGTCATATCATCCTTGTCTATATGAACAAACACCTCACATCCAAAGACTCTAAGAAATGAATAATCAACTTTCTTACCATACCAATCCTCCTCAGGTATGCTTCCATCCAAGGCACTTGAGGGTCCTCTATTTATCAAGTACATTGTTGTGCTCACCGCTTCTTCCCAAAAAGAAAGAGGCAATCCTACATATAACCTCATGCTCATAGCATGTTCCATTATTGTTTTGTTCATCCTTTCTAACACCCCATTCTGTTGCGGAGTTCCTGGAACTGTCTTTTACCTGTGGATTCCATTCTTAGAACAGTAATCATCAAATTTATTGCTGCAATACTCTCCTCCATTATCTGACCTGAGACATTTTAGCTTAAGACCTGTTTCATTTTCTACCAAGGCTTTCCATTTAACAAAAGTGTCAAATACATCAGATTTGTTTCTAATACAATAAACCCAAACTTTCCTTGTTGCATCATCAATAAAAGTAACATAATAACTTGAACCCTGTAATGCCCCGTGCATCAAGGACTTCTGGTTCCGCCACCTTGGCCTCCTCCCAACCACCCGAGCTGCAGAATTTTGACCACGCTGCGTCTTTGTCTGCCCTGCGCGAGGTGTGAGCGGAGTCACGTTTTCTTTGCCGTGATCTCCTTTTGATCCTCTTTCAATGCGTATAGGTGGGGGTTAGGTGCGTTTGTTTTTCCTTGTGCATTTTTTTCTTCTTTCCTGGCACATTTTTCTTTGCCTTGGTTGCTGCGTGAGTCTGGTTTGATGTGGGTGTTGATGAAGCTACAAGATAGTGTAGCAGGCATGTTACCTCCATTCTCTTGGGCGCTGCGAGGAGTGTTCTGGTTGCACGCGACCACAGTCGTGATCAGTTGTTGCAAAATCTTGCAGCTGTAGTAGAAACCTTTTTGAGCGCTCCAACCAGTAGGTTGTCCAACTTTGTTGTTATCTGTTCAGTATCAATGCATCCTCAGATTCGGGATTCTCCTTCAAAGTGGCAGATCACACCACGGGCACAGGAGATCTTTGCAATGTTGGAGAAAATGTCTTGGGAGATGAAGGTAGCAGGATATTGTTCAGATCCAGATCTTGTACTGAGTTGTTTTCTCTAAATCGACCTTGTGACAGTGAGAGTGTTACAAGGAGACTCGTGTTCAGACCATATTTTCCTTTTTTTTCGTGTTCATTCTGTGATGCTTCACGAATTTCTCCACTGCGGATGCGTATAATTCTTGAAATTGAACCTGTACATTCGATTCTGAGAAAGGAATGATGCGGAGCTCTAAATTGCAGAAAATTGTAGTGCCCAAGTGCAAGAGGAGTGTGAGGGTGAAGCGGCGCAGCCAATATGCGGGCTTCAATTGGATAAACCTTGGCTTTGATCCACTTCGACAAGGTGGCATGGCTCATTGTTCAAGTAACAAGGACAAATCACCTAAGATTTTTGACAGAAAAATGGATCTGTTTTATGAAATGCCAATTTCAAAGGATCGAAGGAGAGGGCATGATGTTTCCCAAAATGAGACTATGATGTTTCTGGAGAGAGAGAACAAGGAAAACCTTTATAAAATATTAGAGAGGCCTTGTACAGAATTAGAATCAGCCACTCAGAGTACAATTTCAGATTCCACAGAGAATGGGTGTGTGGGGGCAATGGAATATGATGCCTTTGATCAATATCGATTTGTAGAAATACCCAGTAGTGGTACTGGCTCTGATGCAGCTGAAATGTTTGCACCGAGAGTTTGATGTTGTCCCCAAATCTGATGAAGGAAAAGGTTGTGTATCAATACGGTAGATGCCTTTCAGAGCCAGGAGCGATGTAATCATTTTGTCTTGTGTCCGAGCTTCAAACCATGGTCGGTGTGTAGCTTTCTAGTGCAAGTGCTCTCGGACTGAGTGGTAAGCAGTTCGACTCTCACCCCCCAAAGCAGCTGCATTGAAGCAATCTAGTGTTTGGACAGCCACCTATTGCATCCTTCTAGTCGTGCCTTCAAAAAGGGAATCCTGGTGCGGTATATTGCAAGAAAAGACCAGTGAAGCAGAGGATAAAGCGGAGGGCGTGTGGCTGAAGCAGTCCCTGCTGGATGCGTTAAAATAGGCAAGATAGACTAACCATATACATAATATGCTAGTATCTAATAACCTCTTGAAATGAAACTTTTTCTTTCTAGAAATTGGTTTAAATCTGTGATTTTATGGATTTGCGTTCAGTATATGGTTAACAGTTTGTTACTTCTGGGTTTGCCTCTGTTGTTGTTCTTGTTGACGTGATCCAACCTTTTTTTTTTATATAAAACAAACAAAGGTTCTCAGTGTATGCTTTGATTGATCATATGAATATATATATATATATATATATATATATATATATATATATATATATATATAATTTTAAAGTTACTTCCTTCTACAAAAATATCGTTGTTTTCTTTTGTGAACCTGGGTATGTAATCGCCCCTAGAACGTTGCAGCGTTGACTAGTATTGGTTTCCTGTTATGTTGTTGCCCTAGAGGAAAACATACAGTTAAATTATTATTATTATTATTATTTGATAAGCGTGATTATGCACTTCGTGTTTTGTGCAAATTATTAGGGCTTTTGGAAATTAGAAGTTCAATATATATGCTTGTTAAGAAGGAAGTTTTGGGCCGAAAATTTGTCCTGGGTTGATAGAAGGGCATAAATTATTGATAGAACCCCATTTTGATTCTACTCTTTCTATGAGTAAAATTTGATAAAATTAATGACCTTTATGGTGTTAAGATATGGTATGTTGATGATTCCTTGTGTGATCGATTTAATCATGTTTAGACATAATGCCTTGATGGAGTAAGGTAATATCTTTCACGGTTCGTGAAAGTTAAGGTTTTCATCAACTGCTTAAGGTAACATGAAGTTCCTTAATTTAGTCAAACTTGTTTTGTACTTCCTTCTTGATGAGTGACCTTTCATTGCAAATTTAGAATGATTGTGATGGAAGGCCGTGAATATATTTTGTTGTCAGAAAGGGAAAAGAAGCTATGGAATAGTTTGTTTATGTGTCGAGCGTAATAATTGTAATTACATCGTTATAGAAGTTCGTTACTGGAGGACATCTATCTTCAATGGTATATTATGTGCTTAATCACTGCATAGGTTACCATAAACTTAGTGATGAGATGTAAATTAAGGAGAGTTGAGAGACCTCTTCCTTTGTATACATCGTTTATGATATTAAGAAGTGAGTTGATGTCGGAAAATTTCAATCAAGTCTAGATTCATGGCTATGTTCCTCTAAATCGGGAGGATTATAAATCTAAGGTATTATGAAAATTGCAAGGATGTGTTTAGAATGCTAGATTGCCTACTCAACTTGGGTATTAATGAGGCTTGTCGCTATTCCGGCCCTGGTTATGTTCAGTAGGTAAGTTGTTAGGCAATACCTATTCCGGACATTCTTACCGTCCTTTCCACTCATCCTTATTAGCTATGAAGTCACTTATTACCTAAGATATAATGGTTGGGGGTTTGAATATAAGATTTTCATCCTTTAAACCTTTTTATTACATGATGGAACTTTGTTTTTACCCTCGTTGTTCGTTTATAGCCTATTAGGCCTATGGCCCTACGGAACGATTCCAAAACTATATTCTTTTTGGCAGCTAAGATCGGGTCTGGTTTTAATCTTTTGACTTCTCCTTGAGAATGTGGATTGATGGGTTACACCTTAGATTTCAATCACGAAATCTACGGGATCACATAATTGAAATCCTAATACTCTCAACTCTTGTGTCTAATCTTTTAAAATTCATAGTCTTGCGTATTTGGTTGTCAAACTTTTGTAGTTTTCGAGGTATTTTTCATAACTAAAATTTATGGATTTTCTTCTTAGTTGATATGTTGAAAATTATATCTTGTTTCAAAAGGTTGTTAGAGGTTAGAACTTGATCCATTTCTTGAAATAGAATGTTACCTTTCATGATATTGTTAGCTAGTAGCTTATTGTTGCTATGTATAGTCTTATCTTGCTCAGTTCTCGCGAACTGACTCAGGTTATTAATTGTTGCAGATGGCTTATGTGGTTAGATGATGGAAAGACTGGTAGATTATTGCATCAATCTTGGTTATGATGTTCCTTTGTACGAATGTGTATTATGTTATAAAATTTGGAAAGGGCCTTTGGACATTTTAGAAGAAGGGTCAGTGCCTAGTAAATGTATTGTAGAGTATTGTTGTTGTAACTGTTGAAACTTTGGCTTGTTTGGTTATCATGTGAAAGATGAAATTTGATTACCACTTGGTTATGGGATATTCTAGTGAACTTTAACCCTTAGTATAGTAGCGGGGCATGTCCCATGTTATTACTCTCTTGCTCCCTAGTCATGGTTCAATAGAGATGGTATGTCCCTTTGATTTGTGCATCATGTTGGAATGAATTGATATAACCTTGTTTGTTTCCGAAAACAAGTACTGTTAAACTTTGCTCTTGAGTTAAAATGTTGAGTTGTAAATCCTCCTAAGGCTTAGTAGCAATGAGTTTGTAAGCACTATAAAGTGAGCTGGATAATCCTGATAAAAGTTAAACTAAAAATTTATATATATGAACATATTATGTAGATGTGATCTACTGGATAACCTTTGAGACCTGGAACAATCAAGAGGGAACTATCTTTTGTAACGAAATATGATAACTTATTATTGTTTTTTTTTTTTTAATTCGAGCCAAGCTAATAAACATTATCCTTTTATGGTGAAATCTTAAATGATCTCATGGTGAAATCAATGGTTAGATTTTAGAAAATGATAGGATTTAATAAGTAGGAGTGAAAGTGATTAATAAAACCTTAAATATCTCTTTATCGTTTGAAATGTTCCCCTTTGTCAAACTTAATTAAGTAAAGTCTAGATGGAACATTTAACCAATCTCGATAAACTCTTAACCTCAATGAAAGATTGATAGTAAACAATGTGACCCTGAAGCTAAATTCTGTTGTCCTGTTCTGTTAACCCTTGCCTTGATTCATGGTGATATTTCTTAAGCAAGGTCAAAGTTTGATCCTTAAACAAGAAGGTTATTGTTATGAACCCTAAGCGGTACTTTCCACTCAATCGGAGCTTATGCCTTCACCTGTGCAATCAGAGGTGTGGAACATGTGTTAGTGGCTTGAGTAAGATTAATTAACCTTGTAAGAAATGGAAAATGTTCTAAAATCAAATGAATAAAAAGCTTTGGACATAAAATTTGATGATCCTAGTTTAGAAAGCTTGGCCTTAAGCTATTTAGTCAATAGTTGAAAAGAAAGAAGTTCTCCCTTGTGAAAGGAATTGTGTGAATCATTACATGAAATTTTATAAGAACGTAAGTTAAGAATTAAGAGACACTTTAGTAAACAAGAAAATTTAACAAGAAATTCCTCATGGGATGCCCTAGCTGTGAGTGTGTCATGTGGATTGGACTTTCATGTTGTCTTGTCAAAAGAAGAGTACATTGTCCTTGATAGGTGTGAACGTTTCCGTGCTGACTTTGTGGTCTCCCCCGTAACAAGTGGTTCCTAGTGTTGGTTGTAACCTTGTGACGACATGTTGTGTCGTGTTGTGTCAAAGCAAGTCAAAAAAAAAAAAGTTATCCTGTATTTCACTGTGTTGTCCTTGTGTTGGTAATTTTGCTGTGTTACAACCCCCAAGAGATGATACATGAGTTGACCCCCACACATCAAAATGCACCAGCTCTAACTTAATCTCTTTCTTTGTAGGTCTAACCTTGAGAAACCTTACTCGCTTCTGTTTCCCATATATGCAATCCTCACAGAACTCCAAACCTATTTCTGTATATCTGGAAAAATATTTCTTTATGATCTCCATGCCCTTATGGCTCATATGACCGAGCCTATAGTGCCACAATGTTGTATCTACTTCTGAAACCACAAGATTACAAACATTAGTGTTATAAGTGGTTAAATACAAGGTTCCAACCTTCTTACCTCTCGCCACCACAAGAGCACCCTTGGTAACCTTCAAAGCGTCTCTGTAAATATCACAGTAAAATCATCACTTCCCAATTGCCCTGCCGATATCAAATTTCGTCTTAATGTAGGCACATGTCTAACATCCTTCAATAGCCAAGTATTCTCATTCTACATCTTAACCTGAACAGAACCTTTTCCAACTATGTTGCAAGGCTCATCATCACCAAGAAAAACATGCCCAAAATCTCCTTGAACATAATCAACAAAATAATGCCTATGTGGAGAAGCATGGAAAGAAGCCCCTGAATCTAAAACCCAAGATTCAAGTAATATTATGCAAAGAATGATTCAAAGCATCGACATACATTACCTATTGCCACATTTGCCTCCTTGTTTGCTTTTCGTTGTTTCTTCTTGTCCCGAAGCTCCCCCAATCCTTCTTTGCATGCCCAGACTTTCCACAAGTACCAGCATACTATCTTGCTTTTGGATTTTGACCTTGCTCGATCCTTTGATTTTCCACGGCTTCCTCTATTCTTTGTCTTCCTCTAGTTTCCACTTTGTTCCTCGAAGTAGAAGATTCACCATAGTTTTTCTTCGCATTTCCTCGCTTAGAATCACCCCTACAACATCCTCAAACTTCAACTTTGAGTTAGCTGGGGCCCGAGTTGCTTACCGCCATTACCAAGTTATTCCAACTCTCAGGTAAAGAGCACAGAACTAATAAAGCCCTAACTTCTTCATCAAATTCTATTGTAACTGAAGCTAGCATATTTACAACCGTATTAAAATCATTTAGATGATCTGCTACCGAACCATTCTCATACATCTTCATATTAAACAAATTTTTCATTAAAAATATCTTATTAGAGGCAGAGGTTTTTATACAACTTCCTAATGCATCCATAAGTTCTTTTGTAGTCTTTTCCTTTGAAACATTAAATAATACCGAAGATGCAAGACACACATGCCCGGATTGCCCCAAGTGCCTTCCTATCCAAAGAAATCCCATTCTCGCATCCTGTCATGCTCGAGGTTTGTTCACCTTCTCAAACAACGGAGTATAAAGATCCTTCCGATAAAGGTAACCTTCCATCCGCATCTTCCAAAGATCGAAATTCGCCAGTTGAATTTATCAACCCTAGATCTTCCATCATTTGCCATAGCTCCCACTCAAGATAAAACTTTACTCGCGATTCAACACTTCAAACAAACCAAACTAGGCTCGATACCAATTGTTAGGAAATAAGGGATAAAATATGCGGAATAATCCCTCACGAATCGTAATAAAGAGAAACTAATATGAGAAAATATTACGGATCTCAAATAAATTTACAGAATAAAGTAACACAACACAAAGAGAAGATTTAACTTGGTTCACCCAATTTGGGCTACGCCCACCAAGAATCACTTGCTCGATTTTATTACAAGCCACCGCTCTCTCAATACAATACCCGGATCCATTTGGAGCTATACTCAACAAACTCTACGAGAATTCACGGCCAATTCAAAACCCATCTCGCAATGTTTCATTATACTTCTATCATATGCATAAAACCATATAAATAGACAATCTGCTTAAGTAGTTTTACAAAATCGTGGGTATCAAAACCATGAATAAAAATTGTCCCATAAACCTATGGGTCAAAATCCCGCCCATATGAGAAAATCACATTTCCCAATATATCGGGCACGTTTTAAGGCCCAAAAAAAAAACGGGGCTATGCCCCGAACCCTATTTATCAAGAGTTACCGCCTGGACCCCCACTTAGGGCCCGGCCCGCCCCGAACCCCAAAGAAGAATACATGAAAAGTGTACGGACTCTTAGTGTACGAGTCTTCAACACTTTCACACATGAAAACAATCTCCATAACCTAACAATGGTATCGAACACACATTATTGGGATCTGTGCTACTCACCATCTATTGTTGCCCTATTGTTCTCCATTTGTGATTTACAGGTTTTGTGTGCAAGTTTCGTAATGAACATTCCATTTGTGCACTCAATGCATTGATTTGGTCTCATTTTTGGGTTTTAAATCTTGTTTGTGGTGCTTGTTCGTGTTATCTCGGTGTTTTTTCGGTTTCCGCCTGCACATGGTATTCTAGAGGTGTTTTGTAGGTTATGGTTGTTGATTGAGGTTTGAAATCGGTGTTTTAGTGCCAGATTTTTGGGTTTTTAGAAGGATTTTTGGGCCCAACTCAGCCCCAACTCGTTGAGTTGGCTCCCCTAGCTCGCCCTTTCTTTTGCGCTCCCTCCTCTGCATCCTCCCCTGCAACTTGGTTGTATTACTTCCCTACATGTTTCCATGACTTGACATGTCATTTCTTTATGCATTCGACATTGGGTTGTGTGGCGAGTTACATTTCCTTATTGCACTTGGTGTTTGGTTCAACTTGTGTTCGAGACCCTCCAATGGTCGGTGTAAGACTAAGCAATCCTCAACATTACTCACCCAATGACTCGGTGACCACCCCACCAACCTTAACTCACCGGCCCAACCATGTTAACTCGTGTCATCACCTTCCACGACCCGCTTTGTGACTCGTTGAGTTACTCAACCCTCGAATGAGCTCCTCTTCAACTAGATTGCTAAGCGGCTCGAGCCAGCTTGTCAACTAACCATTGGGCCCTTGTCACTCCCTCTTCCCCTTTCGAGTTTTTTTGCAATTTTTCTTTTTTCAATTAGATCAAACTAATTAAGGGGAAAATTAATAAAAATTCATCATTATAAAGGGGTAGCTTTTTTCGGGACTTTGTATAGGTTTATTGGGCTTTTTCGGACCTCTTTTCTAGCTCGTTGCATTATAGTGCTCCTTTTAACCTGTGGATAGTGAGCATGTCCACCACAACCTTGCGGAAAGATATCCTTTTTGGTGATATGAGACACTTTATCTCACATTGAGCAGTGTTTTTACCCTTGTTCTATTTTACGCCTTTTTGTGCTTGATTGTGTGTCATTCCTCTGCTTCCGACTAAGACTTCTTGTGGCCTTCACTCTTGTGTGACTTGTATCCTATTGCAAGGTGAGTGGGTAATTATCCAACGTTGCACAAACACGCCCTCTTGTAATCATGCACTACTTATAAAGTTCCGCAAACACGGGGGTTATCATTTTTCTTGGGTGTTGTATTGCACGCAGATGCATTCTCGGCTGAGTCCGACGTCTTGTAACCTTGCTTGTATCCACACACCCTCTTCTCGTGCACCTTGCACTTCTTGCTTCCACATCATGGAGGATTCTCTTTCTAGACTTGAACGTCGTAGTGCGAGTCACAAAATCATGCATTTTAGGCATTATTTACCCTAGTCTCATACTACTATTTAGAAGGTCCTTAAGTGAAGAAAGTAGTAATTAATCTCACCTTTTGGCCATCTTATTTTATCTTTTATTTCTTCATTCCCACACATTTCCATATACATGCCCAACTACTTCATCACTTTCTCATCATTTTAGCCTAAATTGGGCGCCCGATCATTTTCTACCTTCCCGCCACTTTTTGTGTTCTTTCTAGTTGTTTTTCATCCATATGTTGTTCCTACTCAACCATGTCGGGGTTAATTACAAAATTAGAGCAAGAGAACCCTGTAAATATTAAGTTATGAGACCATAATGAGGGTCTGGCGTCACTTACTGCTATCACTCCATCTAGAGTTGCATCCACATAGTTCCATGCATCAAGGCTAGGAGATCTGCATCAACACACATACCATAGGGGAGATTCTATTTTATTCCATGCACACATTCTATTACATTTTCTTCGTTTATTTATTGCTTGCTACTTCACAAAGTACAACCGAGACAAGAGCACCAAGGGCACAACATGCACACACGCACCATAACTACATTTGAGTCGAAATGTAGTGCAATGCTCAGATTAGTAAGCCCCTAGTGTGGCAGTGAGGTTAGTCTAACCCATTCATTTTACATCTTTTATTTTTAGGGTTTTGATACTTCTTTGTCTCTTTTAGGTCATCATTTTGGTAAATGCATGGAAATGGGGGCCAAAAGAGGGTAAAAAGGGACACATTTTTCTGAAATCAGCGAATCCCGAACTTCATTGATTAATTCAACATGCCTATGCTTAAAATTTGACAAAGTGATAAAAATAAGTACCGTTGATCTTGGAATCTAGTGTCTAAACTACTAAGTTTTTGAAAATGGTTGAGATTAAGAGGGTTAAATGTGGCGCGCACACAAAGTATGTCTATTTTTGTGTCAAAAAGATAAGAACCTATTGTGTGTGCACCCTCCCATTTTTTGAGTTTTATAAATTATTTTTCAAATCCCTTCAATAGAAAGTTAGCTAAGACCATGTATGAGGTCCCACTAATTTTTCATAACTTATGGATGAATATATAATTTTTATTAATTTTCAAAGTGGACATATCCTGAAAATGAAATATTTGCATGTTCGCCCCCATAACTTTGAGAAAAAAAGTAATTTTTTTGTTTTTTTTAGCGCGTGTAGAATAGAGTTTAAAAACCACTTTTTAAAAAAAAATTGGATGAATAAATCATAAATTGTGCACCAAAATGTATGCATAGGTTTTTGCAAGAAAACAAGGCATTGGTAAAGGAAATTATGGATGAAAGCCTTAAACTAATTAGATTACGAAATAATTATATCATCATCAAGGTAAAGCCAAGCTTGATGTCGCAATATAATTTATTTTTGAATATTATGTTATAATGCATGAGTTTTTGGGGTGAACACGTGAAATTTTGATTTTTTTGTCAAACACGGTTTTAATCACGTAGAAATAGTCCAAACCTTTGGTTTGGAAATCCAAGGCAAATCCAAACATTTGGATTGGGTATTCCAAACCCAAACAAGATGAAACACGAGCGCTTTAGAATGCACTCACGTTATAATGCGAGCACATTATAACGTGCTTAAAATTGAAGGTCAAACACAACAAGACAAAAAGAATATTTGATATTAGTCCCACTGGTCATGAGTTATCTTCAAATTCTCGCACATTCTGATTCTTGTAAACAATTTTTTATATTTTATGTGATATAGATATTGTTTTGTGAAATATTTAAGCATTATTTTATATATTGAAGTGTGTTTTTATTGTTTATTGTATTCATAACACTCACTAATGTTTTTTTGTGAATTGTTTTGTGGTGGTGAAGATATTTTTGAGAATTATGGGGAGGAAAAAAAAGCAATCACTCAAGAAATTGCAAAAACAAAGAGACCAGATGAAAAAAGACGTGAAAAAAAGAAATTGAACGTGTCTTTAATAGAGATTGAAGATGTTGCCAAAAATCGTATATCATCCAACAAAGCCAAGAAAGAAGAACTAAAAAAGAATGCAAGGGAGCGAATGTAAAAAATATGTGAAAAAAAGAAATCAACGCATGAAGATGAAGGTATGTCATCTCTTCCAAATGAAATTGATGGTGCAACATATCCTCAAACACCAATTGAGTCAATAAATAATGAATATTCAATGAATGACAATGCAATTCAAAGTTTAAACATAAATGTTACACTAGATGACCAACCTATTGAAAACACAGTCTTTACCGAATTATGAAGATGAACGACAAATAGAAAATGAAAATATTATAAATCAATGCCTAATAATATTTGTCAACGCACTTGTAGAAGAAAAGCTAATCAAATATGGAAAACATTTTTTAATGACTTAAATGAAACATGTAGATGTTAATTATTTGTTGAAATAATGAAAAATATTAATTATAGATCTACATTGAAAACCTTTGGTCTAAGAACATCTAAGACCGACAATGAAAAATCTATTGTAAAAATCTAATGAATGCATACCAATAAGTAAGTTCAACCTCACATACCAAATATAGTAATGTAACTCGACATGTTATTACATCAACTATAATAAGTAAAGCAACAAAAAATCTCGTTTAATTACAAAAACAAGTAGTGCACTAAAAATAAACAAGAAAACACTATACAAAGCTCTCGAGTGTCGCAAAATAATTGAAGATACAAATAACAATGAATTATGGGAATTCTCTAGTATACCGCTACGAAAAAGACAAAGACACGGTTGATGAGTTAAAATAATTTTTTTAGGATTTTGGAGAAATAATACAAGGGTTTCACCTAATGAAAAAGATGTTTAAAAAATAAGAATTGGTTCTAGAAACCGTGAAGCATATCCTAAACATTTTTAGATATGATAGAAACACATTTTTAAATAATTTTAAAGATGCTTATCTGAAATACAAATTAGTCAAATATATTTTGAAATGACAAAACCTTTTTATGTTAAAATAAATCACTCATGACTACTTGTTGTTGTAGGATCCATATTGAATTTGCTATGCATTTTTTTTCGATGCATATATGTGTTAATTTGCATACTGAGAATATTTTATAGGAGTGTATGATAAATGTTCCACCTAAATCAACAAGAGATTTCATCTCAAGTGTTTTTTGTACAAGAGAAGGACAATATTTTTTTATAATAAATCATGTTTAGAAGGAACTTGTGATAGTTTTGGTGGTTTGCAACGTTTGCAAAGATGTATACACACAAAGAATACACATGTAATCGGAAATGAACTAGTTAGTTTTGGAAAATACAAGTCAGTGACATACACTTCAAAAGATGGTAATGAAGCCAAGAGGTGTGAATTAGTGAGTAAAGAAATAAGTGTATCAAATTTTATCACTATATTTCGAGAGAAGCTAGTGTATGAGTATGCACGACATACACACAGAGCTCGATGGTTAGATGAGAAATTCAGGTTATACAAGGACACATTTCCTCTTGGTACCATTGTTTAATTGTTGATTTTGCAGAGAACTATACTCTACAACCACAAAATGAAGTGCAATCACAATACTACAACTCTATTTGGTTTCCATATTTTTACATATAGTATTCACTCATGCTCTCGATAGTACAGAGGAAGAGAGAAAGATTTTGAGGGAGTACCATTTCTATATTAGTGATGATTGTGGACATTCATCAGAGTTCATGCAAGGTTGTTTCGATATCTTCTATGGCAATTTGAATAACATAAACATCATATTTGATAAACACATCATACGATCAAATATTTGTATAGCACAATTTAAGAATGTGTGAATGTTCTCTTGGTTGAGAAAGATGCATAGGATAAGCAAAGTGTTCAACATTTTTATAATTTCACTGAGGCTAGACATGGAAAATGAGAACATGATGGTGCATAGGAGCATGTGTTAAAAGAGCCCTAGCAAGAGAAGAATTGAAGTACAAAGACAAAGGTGCAAGTTGATCGATGCAAATGTAGACACCGAAATTGGGTCACACTCCCCTTAGTTTTTTTCAAATAGCCAACTCAAATATATTTACCTAACCATGACCCTTTTACCCCACATTAATATTAGTTTAATTATTTATAATTAAAGTGATACTCATCCTCACAATATTCATTATTTAATTACCCTAATTAAACTAATTTCCACCTCATCTAGACACCTCACCCCACCACCTCACCTAGACACCTCACCACAAACCTATTTTTAGCATATTTCCCCTTTACTAGGACTCAACATTCACTCACCATAACTAACTAAGGCTTAGTCATACCTACCTTAATGAACTAAGACTTAGTGCAACCCTAAAATCATATGCCTATTCTCCCTCTAACCATATTCCCACTCATTAAAACGTAACATTCTGTTTTGATCCGCGAAGATAGACTAAGCTGGCCCAAAAAGATTGCCAAGATCTGACATTTTTAGTAAACCTAGGATTTCGCCTTAACTGACGCCGCTCAACCCTAAACCGATCTTTGGTCACCCTAAACTGTTGGTAGTTACCTTATATTCATTTTGGTAACTTTTTTAGAGGTTGACACATTCTTGAGTTTTGGAACGAAGGAGATCTACATGCAAGTAAGAACCAAAGCCCTTTCACACGTCCAGGCATAATCGTAACCAGCACCAAGAATGATCAAAAGATATTTGCATTCACAACAACATTCCGGGAAGCACCTTGTCGTAACACCGAGCAACATTCCACATATCAACTATCATCAGTATCTTCAACAACTTCTCCACCACTACATGCATTTAGAACACTTTTGAACTCCAAGTAAGTTGGTTTCTCCTATGTTACTTGTAGTTGTATTCTCTATTTTCCTTCATCTATTCATTGTTCTTACTTAGATATATCCCTCAAATTTCTCTCTATCAACCACCCCATCACACCCCACCTAAACTTCACAAAAACCTATCCCGAAACCGTCTCCCTCATGTAGACCTCACAAACACCCTCCAAACTACGTGTAATCACATAGAGGACCCAAAACTTGTTCCGTAGCATTCCCGAGTTCTCTAAGTCACCGACACCTATTAACCCTAATCTGCGGTCGGTTTGTCTTATGCCGAGATTGGTCTCCTCAATTGATATCGGTCATTGTGGATCATCAACTAGACCTAACAACTCAACCCTTATCCTATCCTAAACCTCACTCAAAACCTTACCACACCTATTTTGGACCTGTCACCTCACCCTCCCCCACAAAGACCTTTCCAACTCTCTGTTCCAAGACAGAAGAGAACCCAAACATCCTCCACATGACTCCTGCCACTTTTCACAGTTATTGATATCAGTCACCCTAAACCGGTATCGGTCCTACCTAAACCGACATCGGTCACCCTAACTGGTTTCGGTCTCTGTGTCTGATAATAATTTTTCGGACTTAAGCAACCTAATTATCACACCCAAAACAACCCAAAATCTCACCCAACCTTACCAAGAATTTTTCTGTGACCTGCAGACAACTTGCAACTTTCTCTCGCAACCAAATCCAAAACCTTTACCTGTATAGCATTTTAGTATTTAATCGGATCAACGATGATAGTAATCTGAGGTAGCCGGATCGAGAATGCTATCATTCGATTCTTTTACTTACATGATTAAGTTGTTTTATATTGATTTATAAACAATGGATTGACAACCTTCTAGGAAGTATCATACTTCCCGGATCTAGCATACGCTAGGAGTTCCATTGTCATATACTATTTAACTCTCTTTTTGTGGTCTTGTTTTGTATTTTAGGTAGTTCCTCCTAGCTAAAAGGAAGCTCTCACGATCAAGCATTGGATCAATAATTGTAAGAACACGTGCCCTCAAACTGATCATCACAACAAGTATTCCTCTTTGGCCCATACACTTATCTGTTTCATCTAAATCCTTAAAGAAAATGATGAAACATTTTGGCATGACAGTGGGACCCATCTGGGGTTCCTTGCATTTTATTCATTCCTAGGTGAAAGTTGTGTGTTTGTTTCCCTGAAAAGCTTCCACATTAATTTTCTTCTCTAGAATCCGGCACTATGATAATTCTTCACGGGAACTCCTCGCTATGATTATTTACTAATGCATAGCCTTTAGTTTGGTGGATGTAATCTGGAAACACAACAACAAACATAACACAAGAATACCATAGACTATGATAAGAAGGAATGATGATAAATCTGAAATATCAGAGTAAATTATAATATTAACATGAAATTGTTACAATCTCACCCATGAGGTACTTCAAGTGTTATTGACTTCACTTGCCTTTCACCAAGACTATGGGAGAAACTTTACAATTACACCTCTTAATGGCTTCTTCAACACACCTTTAAACTGATGGCTTCCTTTACACACTTCCTACAATATTTCTCACTACTTCTTTCTATGCTAAATGAGGGGGGTGGCCTCTTTATTTATAGAACTTCTAGGCTTATCCATCTTATCTCTAAGATAGGATAAGAAATCCACTCTGACGAATCATATTCCATACCTTAACTCTTATCTATACATGTAAGCTTATCTTTTAAGATAAGATAAACCTTATCATTTCACATGGGTTCCACATTTTTAGACTTTTTACAAATAAAATACACAAAATATTTATGACCTCACTCCTTGTCCTTATTACCAATATAATATTTCTAATTCCTAATCATGTAGACCCTACTTCTCTACTTACCCAAACTTTGACATTTTAACATTACCGGACCACTTACGACAAATATTTACTTTTTACCACAACATTCCTATTGTACTTTTGACTACTCGCCGTATTTATACATTATTGGCGGTAATGATCTTTGGCAGCGCCAGTTATCTTCTAGTGGGACGCTACTACTTCACAACATCCTATTCCTAATACATACATTAATGAAATAGAAATTACGGAGGAAAATTTTAGTGTCGACATCTTCCCCCTTCTAGCTTCTACTCCGTCCCTGAGTAGACTATTTGGTGCTTGGAAAATCTTCAACTTGTCATGGTTGACCCATTTCGTAATGGGAGTGAGTGATCAGGGATCATTTTCAAAAGTTCCCTAAACATCTCTAAATGGTGTCAGTGCAGAAGATCATCTCGAGAGCTTTCCAATGACTGTGAGAACGCGACAAACGGACATCGGGAGCTCTAGATATGTTCGGTCAAAGTTCGGTCAACGGAAAGTCAACTCTGGTCAACTGGTCAATATTGGACCGAATCGCACTGTGACACGTGGCTTGCCAACACTTGTCGAATTCGCTCGATTTGCCTATCGGGAAGCGACAAGTGGACTACAGGATTATTTCTATTCCACATTGCATGGGTCGAAATAATATTATTTTGGTAATGCCACTTCTCAAATGCCACATATATATATATATTAATGTTTAATACATTAATATTAAACCATGTATTGCTGACCACGTGGGTGGTGAAGCGGTTGTTGGGAGGCATTAAGCCCTGCCACGTGGAAGAAGGTGAGTGAAGCGGTGTTGGAGGGGCCTAAGCCCATGCGTGGAGGAGTCCACGTGAGGTAAGGCTTTATCTCCCACCGCCTAACCTTAGCAAATGCGGCCCTTATGGGATATTTAACCCATTTCAAATATATGCCGCTCCACATGTCGCGCAAAGGGGATTCTTATCCCTTAACAAATTCAAATGCGCCATTTATGGGATGTTAACCCATTTTAACATGTAAGCCGCGCAAATGGGATATTAATCCTATTATTGAACATGCCGCCAAGCATGGGATTTAATCCCTTTTCTAAAATGCATCCGCTTTATTAAGTGGGAAATATTTGATCCCAAATTCTATGCTACGGGATTAGGCTAATATTAGCCTATGGATAATATACAATGCATTTTTTGGCCCTAAAATGTATAAATAGGGACCCATTGCTTTGTAAACACACACTTTGGTGCAACACATATTACACGAAGCCACGGAGAAGCTCATTCTTTGGAGCATGGAAAAGATGACACAACACGAGCTTATTATTTGTTAAGCTTGTTGTGGACACACCGGTGCAACGGAGACACCGATCCCGAGCTTATTATTTGTTAAGCTTATTTGCGGGATGTGTCGACAAGTATTGTCTATTGGCCTATTATTTTAGGCAATATTAGATGGAATATTTGTGATTGGGAGTGAAATGTAAACTACCCAATAGGCCCATTGAGCCACACCAATTACTTGCAAATCCTGGATTGTCGATTTGGAGTGCTAGCTTCGCATTGTTTGCGTCGGGAAGGCCGATCATAGCCAAGGAGATTGACGCCAAGAAGGTGGAGGTCGGGTGCTATTTTTCACCCTTGTCATCCGAAGGTTTGGTGTACTGATAGGCAAGTAAAATTCCATTAGGTTTTCTTGTGAAAGTACTATTGTAACTTACAAGTTTTGACTAGTGGAACGGTTCGATCACGAACCCGGAGACGTAGGCATTCTTGCCGAACTCCGTAATCAACGTGTGCAATTGTCGTTATTGTCTTGCATTCTTTTTAATTGATTACTTAAAAGGAGTAAATTATCGGCAAATAATTAAAGCCTACAAGGGTCCGAGATCAGGTCGTAATAATCTGATTATTTTCGGATCATGTTTGGTATCAGAGCTGGTAATCGACACCTGCAAACTTACTAATCTTCGAAGCAAGTTGGTATGGAGCAGGTTAATCAGTACAGGTTGCTTTGACAGGGATGGCATTGGCTTGTACTTCTGGATTTCCAGATTGGTGGGATAGACTGAGAGACAGGTTTAACATACTCAGTAATTTTCTCATTTCTATTTGGATGAATCCTGAAAAACTATTGTGTTAGGTAGAATGTATTGGTAAGACCCCTTTGAGGGCAACGTTTGTATACATCTAACCATACAAGACACATTAGTTAAAGACCCAATTTTGGGCAATGTTTGTACTCTGTTATACTTGCATTAGTAAGACCCCCAGAGGGCAATTATTTTGGTGATTTTTCTAACACCATAAAATGCAGTATATTTTCCTTGTTTAGTCATTGTTCTGGCAGGGAGGAGACAAATGAAGTCAATCCACATTGCAATGCAGTGGAGAAAGACCAATCTCGTCATGCAGAGTCGAGAAATGGCAAAAAGAGTTCCTCATCCCAGAAGAAGGAGATTAAGAGGAATTTTTGTGCTCATTGCCAGAGGAATGGGCATCGGGTGGAAAATTGCTGGAAACTGCATCCATCTCGCCATCAGAGTAATGGCAAGCCAAAGATGGAATGGAGGCCTATTGCAAAGGCAGAGGAAGTTTCTACTCCACCACTAGTTGACAAGTCAACCCAGGACCAGGTAATACCTGAAAGTGAAAGTCCTTTAAAATGGGTAAGTCAACAATTTTTCAATTATATATTGCATAATTCAGATTGAGGAATCGTATGCAGTATTAAGTTTGGAGATCAGATTCTGTGAGAAAATGCTGAGAGAAAGGTTTACAATACTCAGTGGATTTTCTTACTTAGAAAATTTGATTAATGCTCCTAACATATCTCCTAATCAGCGTGTGAGTACCTATTACAACTTGGATACAGGATTTGACTCATATAAAGCTTGGAGATTGATCTGCCATTTGTGCAGACAGTAGAGTTCGCAGAGATCAGCTCGGAACTTCATTCTGTGTAGAGGCATTGTGGACCGCAACCGTGAGAATGGTAGCTGAATCACCGTTGGCATTGACGTCGGGTCGGAACTTCATTCTGTGTAGAGGCATTGCAACCGTGCAACAGAATGGTACCTGATATTAGTATGTCAACAAGAGGAGCTCTCAAAGGATCAGTTTGGAACGGCATTCGGGTCAAGGCATTGTGACCACACATACGAATGGTAGCTGATCAACAGACTTAGCATCATGCATTGGAGGCTCGAAGTCTTGAAAGAGGCTTAGCATCATGCATCGGAGGCGTTGAGGTCTACAAGAGACTTAGCATCATACATCGGAGGCTCGAAGTCTTGAAAAAGGCTTAGCATCATGTATCGGAGGCGTTGAGGTCTAAAGAGACTTAGCATCATGCATCGGAGGCTCGAGGTCTTGAAAAAGGCTTAGCATCATGTATCGGAGGCGTTGAGGTCTATAGAGACTTAGCATCGTACATCGGAGGCTCGAAGTCTTGGAAAAGGCTTAGCATCATGTATCGGAGGCGTTGAGGTCTACAGAGACTTAGCATCGTACATCGGAGGCTCGAAGTCTTGAAAGAGGCTTAGCATCATGTATCGGAGGCGTTGAGGTCTGTAACAGACTTAGCATCATGCATCGGAGGCTCGAGGTCTTGAAAGAGGCTTAGCATCATGCATCGGAGGCGTTGAGGTCTGTAAAGGGACAAGGCATTGTCCATCACCGACATCGGATCAATCAAAGCTCTACGTAACATGGAGTTCCTTCGAATCAGTTCGGATTCTGCGGAATCAACTCGGAGCCAGGAGCTATGTTATAGAGTAAAAGAATATCCTTGTTGTCAGATATCAAGAAGCTTAGCACCGCACAGAAGGAGCGTTGAGGTTTCATTCAGAAACTTAGCACCATAAAGCGGAGGCGTGGAGGTTTTCTTCGGATATCAGAGTGGCGCAGCAAGGAAGCATCGTGGACCCATAACCCACAGGTCCCAAGATCGGAGCAGAGTTGTCGAAGTGAGAAGGTTGGAGGAGAAGACCCAAGGGTCTACTACAGCAGCACTTCCGAGGTGGCAGCAGAGTTTTGATTCAGGACAGTATGGAAGCTTTTTGGGGACAAAAGCTTTTCTCAGTGGGGAGGTGTGATCAGGGGATCATTTTCAAAAGTTCCCTAAACATCTCTAAATGGTGTCAGTGCAGAAGATCATCTCGAGAGCTTTCCAATGACTGTGAGAACGCGACAAACGGACATCGGGAGCTCTAGATATGTTCGGTCAAAGTTCGGTCAACGGAAAGTCAACTGGTCAACTGGTCAATATTGGACCGAATCGCACTGTGACACGTGGCTTGCCAACACTCGTCGAATTCGCTCGATTTGCCTATCGGGAAACGACAAGTGGACTACAGGATTATTTCTATTCCACATTGCATGGGTCGAAATAATATTATTTTGGTAATGCCACTTCTCAAATGCCACATATATATATATTAATGTTTAATACATTAATACATGTATTGCTGACCACGTGGGTGGTGAAGCGGTTGTTGGGAGGCATTAAGCCCTGCCACGTGGAAGAAGGTGAGTGAAGCGGTGTTGGAGGGGCCTAAGCCCATGCGTGGAGGAGTCCACGTGAGGTAAGGCTTTATCTCCCACCGCCTAACCTTAGCAAATGCAGCCCTTATGGGATATTTAACCCATTTCAAATATATGCCGCTCCACATGCCGCGCCAAAGGGGATTCTTATCCCTTAACAAATTCAAATGCGCCATTTATGGGATGTTAACCCATTTAACATGTAAGCCGCGCCAAATGGGATATTAATCCTATTATTGAACATGCCGCGCCAAGCATGGGATTTAATCCCTTTTCTAAAATGCATCCGCTTTATTAAGTGGGAAATATTTGATCCCAAATTCTATGCTACGGGATTAGGCTAATATTAGCCTATGGATAATATACAATGCATATTTTTTGGCCCTAAAAATGTATAAATAGGGACCCATTGCTTTGTAAACACACACACTTTGGTGCAACACATATTACACCGAAGCCACGGAGAAGCTCATTCTTTGGAGCACGAAAAGATGACACAACACGAGCTTATTATTTGTTAAGCTTGTTGTGGACACACCGTGCAACGGAGACACCGATCCCGAGCTTATTATTTGTTAAGCTTATTTGCGGGATGTGTCGACAAGTATTGTCTATTGGCCTATTATTTTAGGCAATATTAGATGGAATATTTGTGATTGGGAGTGAAATGTAAACTACCCAATAGGCCCATTGAGCCACACCAATTACTTGCAAATCCTGGATTGTCGACCGGAGTGCTAGCTTCGCATTGTTTGCGTCGGGAAGGCCGATCACAGCCGAAGGAGATTGTACGCCAAGAAGGTGGAGGTCGGGTGCTATTTTTCACCCTTGTCATCCGAAGGTTTGGTGTACTGATAGGCAAGTAAAATTCCATTAGGTTTTCTTGTGAAAGTACTATTGTAACTTACAAGTTTTGACTAGTGGAACGGTTCGATCACGAACCCGAGACGAGGCGTGGCGATTGCCGAACTCCGTAATCAATCGTGTGCAATTATCGTTATTGTCTTGCATTCTTTTTAATTGATTACTTGAAAGGAGTAAATTATCGGCAAATAATTAAAGCCTACAAGGGTCGAGATTAGGTCGTAATAACTGATTATTTTCGGATCGGTGACATCCAATTCCTCCGGTTAGTACGTACCATTTTCATGCACAATTACTATTTTGTAGGGCCCCATCCATTTTGGAAGAAATTTTCTCTGTCTTCTTTTTTTTGTATCGGAATCATATACTAGAACCAAGTCATTCACATGAAATGGAGACCACCGGATCTTTTGATCAAAGTATTCCTTCGCTTCATTTTCTTCTTATAGCTTGTATCCTTAGCTATTTCCCTCATTTCCTCAAAGAAATGAAGATGTACCAACTTTTCTTTTACTCAATCACTTTCATCCATTCTTTCATTTTCCATTACTCGATGTGGGAATATCAAACTCAATAGGAAGAAGCTGGATCAATGCCATAAGCCAACCGAAATGGGGAGTATCCTGTTGTTGACTTTGATGTTGCCCTATATGCCCACAATGTTGCATGAATCTTTTTATCCCATTTATGTACTGCAAGGCTGCATCTTTTGCTAGAATTTGACACAACACAAAATTTGTTCGTTCCACTACATTTGTGCTTGGCTTGTATGTTGTTGCCTTCCATGCTTAATAGAAAACTTCTTGACTAGGGCTTCTACCACCTCATTAATGAAGTGGCTTCCTTGATCTCATTACAATTTTTAATGGACAACCAAATCTGGTGACAATGCGTTCATACATGAACCTTGTAACAACAAAGCATATTCCTAATACATACATTAATGAAATAGAAATTACGGAGGAAAATTTTAGTGTCGACATCTTCCCCCTTCCTAGCTTCTACTCCGTTCTCGGAGTAGACTATTATGGTGCTTGGAAAATCTTCAGCTTGTCGTGGTTGACCCATTTCATAATGGGAGTGCCATCCAATTCCTCCAGTCGGTACATACCATTTTCATGCACAGCTGCTATTTTGTAGGGGCCCATCCATTTTGGAAGAAATTTTCTCTGTCTTCTTTTTGTATACGGAATCATATACTAGAACCAAGTTATTCACATGAAATGGAGACCACCGAATCTTTTGATCAAAGTATTGCTTCGCTTCATTTTCTTCTTATGGCTTGTATCCTTTGCTATTTCTCTCATTTCCTCCAGCAAATGAAGATGTACCAACCTTTCTTTTACTGAATCACTTTCATCTATCCTTTCATTTTTCATAACTCTCATAGTGGGAATATCAAACTCAATAGGAAGAACTGGATCAATGCCATAGGCCAACTGAAATGGGGAGCATCCTGTTGCTGACTTTGATGTTGCCCTATATGCCCACAATGCTACATGAATCCTTTTATCCCATTTATGTACTCCGCAAGGAAATTTGCATCTTTTGCTAGAATTTGACACAACACAAAATTTGTTCGTTTCACCTGTCCATTTGTGCTTGGCTTGTATGTTGTTGCCTTCCTATGCTTAATAGAAAACTTATTAACTAGGGTTTCTACCACCTCATTAATGAAGTGGCTTCCTTGATCTATTACAATTTCAAATGGGCAACCAAATCTGGTGACAATGCGTTCATACATGAACCTTTCCACTTCATCCATGGAAGTTGTTTTCAATGGCCTAGCTTCAACCCACTTAGTTAAATAATTTGTGGCAACTACAATATACTTATTTTGGCATGAGGTAGTTGGAAGTGGACTCTACAATGTATATTCCCCACTTTTCAAAGGGACCAAGTGGAAGAATAGGGCATAATGGAGTGATGAAGTCTTACGGTTACCATGTGTTTGGCAAATATCACATGTCTTACAATAATTATAACAATCTTTAAAAGAGTGGGCGGTGATAACCTGCATCCAAGATCCTTCTTGCTTTGTAAGTTGTCGAGAGAAGTGCCCTCCACATGTACCATTGTGGAATTCTTCTAACAGCTCCTTTCCTTGATCACGTCCAATCGCCCTCTTATACTGTCCATCGTGTCCTATTCGAAATAATACTCCATGCGAGAATAGAATATGGACGATCGCTTGAGTAATCTTTCTCTTAGTCTTTGCATTGACACCATCAGAAACTTGAATTCATTCGAGATAATTCCAAATATCTATGTATTCACTAGGGATTGTGTTAAGGGATAACAATCTTTGCATCGGGAAAATTATCATCATCACAAGATGATCCTAAACCATCATAGGCTCAAGAGAGTGCATTTGCATTGACATGCTTCTTTCTGGCCTATCTATAATATCAAATTCAAATTTTTGTAGCAAAATTATTCATCTTGCTATCCTCCCATATGGGTTAGGCTTATTTACAATATATTTTAGAGCTCGATGATCTATTACAACTAGAAATTTTTGCCCTTGCAAGTAATTCCTAAACTTCTTTACAAAGAAAATGATAGCGAGCCTCTTTTCGATTCTGAGTATAATTGACCTCAAAGACTACTCATTTGTCTACTCCCAAAGTAAACTGGATGTTCATTCCCATTTTCATCCTTTTGGCTCATAGTACTTCCTAGTGCTGCATCCGAGGCATCGGTGTACACAATGAATGGCTTGCTCCAATCTGGATTCTTTAGAACAGTGAAGACACGGGGCTTCCTTCATTGTTCAAATACTTCATGCGCTTTATTTCTGGTTCATAAGTAACATCCTTCTTCAAGAATTAGGTTAGTGGTGTGCAATCTTTGAGAAATTCTTGATGAACCTTCTATAAGTAACCCACATGGCCGAAAAATGATCTCAACTTAGTTCTATTCATAGGAAATAGTAACTCTTTGATTTTTGAAACTTTATCGGATCGTACCCAATACCATCTCTGGATACAACATGCCCTAACAAAACACCTTTAGAACATCTAAAGAAACACTTTGTAGGGTTTAGTGAGGCTTGTGCTTCATCTAACCTTTGAAATGTTGTCTCCATTTGGTGTAGGTGGTCCAACTTGCTCCCATAGATGCAAAATCATCAAGAAATACTCGATGAAGTTCCCAATGTAGGGTTCGAACACCCTATTCATCAAACGCTGGAATGTTGCTTTGGGGCATTACACAACCCAAAAGGCATAACTCTATAAGTAAACGTTCCCAAGGAGTGGTGAACGTGGTCTTGATTGATCTTTTCTGCTATACGAACTTGGTTGAATCGCTATATCCATCAAGCAAAACTATAGCACTCTGCCGTTACTTCGTCCAAGATCTCGATCCGAAAATGGAAGAGGGTAATGATCCTTCTTTGTTGCCTTATTGAGCTTCTGTAGTCAACACAAATGCGTAGCTTCCCATTCTTTTTTATTGAGATCACAATGGGAGAAACCCATTCGAATTCTCCACAAAGAAATATGAATATTGCATCAAGCAACTTATCTATTTCTTCTTTTAAAGTCTTGGAAAAATTAGGATTCATTCTATATGGCATTTACTTTATGGGCTTAGCACCATCTACCATGCTCAATAGAATGTTCTACCCAACTTACTTGACGGAGTTCTTTGTAATCAAAAGTGAATATGTGTATGTACCTTCGAAAGAGTGGAGGTAGGATTCCTTCTCACTCTCTATCACAAAGCATCACCAATCTTTATTTGTTGGAGACAATCATCAACTTCTTCTTGAGATAATTTTATGGGGTCATGAGTCGGTGCATTTGGAAGGATATCCATGATCAAACATCAACCTCACTTTTTCATCTTCGAGTGTCCACTTCACTTTGGTACTTGAGTAATCGAGAGGATGTCCAATCATCGGTTTCATCACTTGAATCCACGAGTTACGCTTTATGATGCCGAGGATCATGTTTATCTTCACCCTCTCTCTACCACGTTCAAGTGTCATGAAACCTTCATTCCAGTAGTTTCTTGCATGAACTCTCCTTAGCCATGGTCTTCCCAAAGAACATTGGGTACGCAACAGCAGTACCATTTTTCATCCCTGAAAGTCTACCACACATACAACACCCATACAGATATTGCCACATTTGAAACTACACCTTTTGGTTTAATTTTTCCCTTATTTAATGACCTTAACATAAGTGTTGAAGGGCGATCAATTTTAAACCCAACATATTCATTATAGACTCGGTCATTACATTAAGCTGCAGCACCTCCATCAACTAAAACATCATAAATTGAAATACCATTACATAATACCTCGCTTGTGGAGCATAGGGATCGCCTCGCCTCCAAAACAGGGACCTCAACCTCCTTCCTTCATCAAGCATTGAGTCCACTTTGCAGCTCCCGCCTCTTCTCGAGAAGACATAGCCAAGAGTTGACCATATGTAATATTTGCGAGCCTTTTGGACAGATATTCCAAGATGGAGTATGGTCCTTGCCCCTCGTGAAATCGAGAAAATCCTACACACCCAATTTTCTTCTCCTATGTTTCTTACTAGTTTCTCCTTTCATCTTCTTAGGATCATTTCCATCTTGATTATCTTTTTCTTTCTTTCTTTTTGTTATAAACACATCTACTTCATTATTTTTGCTCTTATCTACTACATCAAAAGAATTCATAGGCGTTTTCCTTTATCATTATCTCCTTTACCGGATGTAGAAGCTCTATCTCGGACAATTATACTTATAATGACCCTTTTATAACAACCATAACATACAACTTCGAAATATTTCTTTTGGACCTCTATCTCCTCCCGAGAACTAAATTCTTTTCCTTGAAGAAGATTAATAGTTAATCGACCCATCTTTTTAGCAGCTCTTCATACTCGGTAGATGTACTAGGAGAAATATTTGTGCTCACCAGGAGTGGTTGTGGATTCGGACCAAAGGTGCTTTGGTGTAGGCTCTACTTTAGCAACAATTTCTTTGGGCTCCTCTTCCATGCTTTCTTCTTGCCTTCTTGCAATCTCCTTTGCTTGTTCAATGGTAGTTTGGGCGGTCATACTTCACTCGTCGATCTCTAGCTTCATCCCAAGAATGAAGTGCTTACATAGGAGATTATCTACGCCATTCATCAACCCATCCGCTAATCCTTCCTTCCGGATCTGGGTATCGAGCTTCCTCCTTAGCTCAGAACACGAGCATGATAGTCCCTTATCTTCTCCTTCTCTCCTTGGAATAACTTTGTGATCTCGATCATGAGATCTCGCATATTTCGTTGTTCACCAAATTCTTCAAGAAAACTTTCGGTTAATAAATCCCATGAATTTTTCATATTATCACCTAGTGTTTCAAACCACCTAAGTCTTTGAACCATCCAAAAAGGTAGGAAAAATTCAGTCCATTGTTCCCTTCTTATGAGGCCATTACAAATACAAGATCGTTTAAACTCTTGAATGAAAGAGGAAATATCTTCATTAGATTGGGGTGAAAAAATAGGAAACTTCTCCATTTTCAAAAGTAACCGTCGTAAAATACCAACCCACAAGTAAAATCAACAAGACTTATGTGCACAAATAATTGGAATCACTGTAATAGAAAGTGACTTTACACCTTTCTACAGTAAAATAGAAATGACCACGGTAACTATGGTAAAACTTGACTTACTGCGGTAAAAACTAACTTTACTGTGATAAATACTATTCACAGTAAAAAGTGAAGTTACTGTGGTAAATACTATTCACGGTAAAAAGTGACTTTACTGTGATAAATACTATTCACAGCAAAAATGACTTTACCATGGTAACTACTATTCACGGCAAAAATGACTTTACCATGGTAACTACTATGCACAGTAAAAATAAGGTTACCTTCTAATTGATTTTTGACTAAGTGGGAATATCTCTCCAGAAAATCTACCAACGAGGAATGGTCCCCGGCAACGGTGCCAAAATGTCATCACCAATCCGGGACTATAATAATTCTTCACCGGGAACTCCTCGTGCTTATGATTATTTACTAATGCTGACCTTTAGTTTGGTGGACGTAATCTGGAAACACAACAACAAACATAACACAAGAATACCATAGACTATGATAAGAAGGAATGATGATAAATCTGAAATATCAGAGTAAATTATAATATTAACATGAAATTGTTACAATCTCACCCATGAGGTACTTCAAGTGCTATTGACTTCACTTGTCTTTCACCAAGACTATGGGAGAAACTTTACAATTACACCTCTTAATGGCTTCTTCAACACACATTTAAACTGATGGCTTCCTTTACACACTTCCTACAATATTTCTCACTACTTCTTTCTATGCTAAATGAGGGGGGGTGGCCTCTTTATTTATAGAACTTCTAGGCTTATCCATCTTATCTCTAAGATAGGATAAGAAATCCACTCTGACGAATCATATTCCATACCTTAACTCTTATCTATACATGTAAGCTTATCTTTTATGATGAGATAAACCTTATCATTTCACATGGGTTCCACATTTTTAGATTTTTTACAAATAAAATACACAAAATATTTATGACCTCACTCCTTGTCCTTATTACCAATATAATATTTCTAATTCCTAATCATGTAGACCCTACTTCTCTACTTACCCAAACTTTGACATTTTAACATTACCGGACCACTTACGGCAACTATTTACTTTTTACCACAACATTCCTATTGTACTTTTGACTATTGCCGTACTATACATTATTGGTGGCGTTGTACTGGCAGCGTCGTTATCTTCTATCGGACGCTACTACTTAACAACATCCTATTCCTAATACATACATTAATGAAATAGAAATTACGGAGGAAAATTTTAGTGTCGACAGAACCCACACTTTCTCGATGTCGATTCATCGTCGCCTCCTAGCCTCGAACCGTTAACACTTTTAATTCTCCCATCCACAGGAGAATCATCATTGCCTTCTCCTCCACTAAGGGAGAAGTCTACCTCACCCAACCTATTGTCTCTCCTACCCATGGGAGACTTGTCAGACATGCCACTACATATTGGGGGAAATTCCTCCTCAGCAGCCTAGAACCCCATTGACATGATCTCGTCTCTTTTACCTATAGAGTCCGAGGCTAGCCAATTCCCTATCTCGTAGACATATTTTACAGGGATTTCCACCCAACCCATTCCATCATCTTCTTCAGTGGACCCGTTTTCACGGTTGGTTGATTATTTGGATTACATTGATCATTCCATGCTCTGGGGACATCTTCGGCTCCTTGTTTCGACCCAAATGCAAATGTTTCCTGAGGATACTTCCACGATCTACCCAAAGGTATTTTCGGCAACCAAAACAACACTGACCATGCCAATTGGAACATCTTTACCCAAACAGATGCCATCAAAACATAATACCATAACACTCATAAAATTAGTAGACCAACCCATTCCCCCTCCTATAAAGCCTCTTCCCTCACAATCATCCACACCTGTACCCAAACCCATACTCACTTCCCATTGTGATCCATTAGCGGGGTCACACGCCAATTGTAAGGCTCTGAAGACCGTTCTTCTCCAACTTTTTCCTCTTGACAAAATTTTGACAATGACAAACTTCTTGATGAGAACCATAATGCGCCTTCACTTGTCACCATACATCATCATCCTTTACCTATTTAGTGATCAATATCTCCACCCCCACAACCATTTTCCCACCTCCAAAATTTGAGATCAACATGGTCCGTATTAGAGAGTTGGCCAAATCACCACCCAAATGTCAGTGCACCCTACTCATTTCACAAGGCTCTTATCCACCGCTAGGATTTTGTCCCTCATGCCGTTATACCTTTCATGACACACCCTCTTCATCCACCTCCCCTCATATTAACATGGTTTGCGTTACTACCCGTGCTCGAGAAAGACAACGGAAAATAAAAAGCAACTAGCCCATCAACCAACCCTGTACCCAATATACCATCTGCACCCACTCCCAAAATCACCATCCACGGACCTACATACCCTATCTTTGATGGGGTCACCCATTGAGAAGATAAAACAATTACATCAGTCTCCTCTAAATATGTCTTTGTATGATCTCGTCCAAACTTTTGAATCTCATAGACAAGCCCTTATCGAGGTTTTACAATCCATTGAAGTTCTACCCAATGACCCCACACCAGTGGCCTTGATTATCACCCCTCACCACGTGGCCTCACTAACCAAATCATCTCCTTCTTCTACCCCCATGACCACTCCTCAAGTCACCGCCCTCAGCTTCTCTAATGAGGAGATTATACCTCTCAATCAGATGACCTTGATCCCACCCTATTCATTTCCGTCTATATCGATAACATACGTGTATGACGTGTCATGATTGATGGTGGTGCTAGCATTAACATCATCTCCTCCCACGCATACAATCAAATGCGTATCCCTTCTAACTGTATGCATAATAACCCAGTTATGATGCGCTCCTTCAACGACACCATCACCTCCACCCTTGGCACTATTATCCTTCACGTTCGCGTAGGCCCTCGCACTATCTTGGAACTATTCTATGTCTTAGAGGGGAGTTCCAGTATAACCTATTGCTTGGCAGACCCTGGATTCACATCATGGGTTGTGTCCCTTCAACTTTACACTCTCTTGTGTAAAATTCGATCATGAAGGACATAACTACACCATCCCGCCGACCGTCACCATTCAAAACTTGTAACATGTTGTACCAACCCAACGATGTACTTGTACCAATCAAGGCATCTACCACTACCCCCACTTCTCCTTCACCCATGACCCCACCCACCAATGCTGCCACCACCTCTCCCACATATAACCCTGTTATTCCTATTGTCGACGTAGCCTCTATAACCGACTCATATGCTTCCCAATCATCTAGCAAGTCGTCTATCCCGCTACCCACATATCGACTCTTTGATCCCTTATAAGGTGTTTTTCAATGCCTCACTCTTGGGCGAGTACCGCCTATACAATATCGACACATTCCTCACTCCGCAAGAGTATGGGAACCTATGCCAAAGCACCCTAGTTATGACTACCGTGTAGGTGAGGTTTTCCTTATGGTCCTCCCCACCTTCGCACTAATCTAACGTATGGGGGACTTGATATTGCCACTTATTCACCCGAACCTCCATCCCAAACACGACCATTTTCATCTGACCTACAATCCCTTACTAACTACTGCTTCACCCACACTTTCCTTCACCGTTGCGCATGGAAAGGCTTTGGCTTCGTTTTACGAACAAGGTCGCCATACTATCATTTCATGTACCACCCGTAAACACAATGATCGTAGTGGCATTGGCTTTGCCGCATCACCTTCCAAGAAGGCTGCATCAACCTCATTGAGGAAGACAAACCTTCTTCACCCCATTCACCAACGTCACCACCTTCACCCACGAAGTCCATAGATCTTGAATCTATCCCTCCAGATTTTTTTTTGTAAACACAATTTCCTTGGGACCTTTGACTTATCAACGCAATGGTGAGGCCCCTCTTCTATTCCCTTCCTATATCCTGACATGATCGATGACGATACACCTTCTATTAATGTCTTTCAATTTCAGGATGACGAGTCCATCCTCACCTTCCTTGGTGCATAAGATTCTTATATTCATCGGTCGTTACCCTCTAAGACGCAAACCATGTTGAATGAATCGACTATTGAAATTAACATTAATACTCAGGATGACCCGCACATTCTAAAGATAGGTCAGTCTTTAGATGTTCTTTGAACAAGAAGCTTTTACCTCTTTCCTCGGGACCATAGCAATGCTTTTGCCTGGTCCTATGCCGATATGCCCGGTATTGACCCAAAAATCGTGGTCCACAATATCGTAACCATTCTTGATGCCAAACCCATAAAACAAAAGCTACGGAAAATGCATCCTTGCATTATTATTCTTATCAAAGAAGAACTTCAATGCCTTCTCTCAGTTTCCTTCATCCTACCCATTGACTATCCCCAATGGATTTCTAACATTGTTCCTGTCACAAAAGTAATAGGGGGACTCCACATTTACACAGAATTTCATGATCTCAACCTAGTCTGTCCTAAAGATGATTTTCACCTACCAGGCATTGACCAACTGGTTGATCTCACCACGGCCATGAAATGTTATCACTCATGGACGGTTTCTCGGGTTATAATCAAATATTACTTGCTCTAGAAGATCAAAACAAAACTGCCTTCATCACTCTTTGGGGGACCTTTCTGCGTGTCGAGTTATGCCTTTTGGCCTTAAAAACCCTAGTGCTACATATCAACGAGCCATGAATTATATCTTCCATGACATCATGCATCGTATGTTGAAAGATTACGTAGATGACCTTACGGTCAAATCCAAACATCGGCCGAACACTCGATGCAGTCTTTAAGGTCATCTTTATCGCCTCATCAAGTATTGTGTTTGCCTTGAACCTAAGAAGTGCATCTTTGTAGTACTTTGAGGAAAACTCCTTGGTTTCATCATTTCTTTGTGTGTCATAGAAATCAATCTCGCTAAAGTGAAGGTTATTTTCAAAATTCCCCACCTACTAATCTCTGTCAAATTCGAAGGTTGTAAGGCAAGTTACAATCTATTCATTTTATCTCGCACTTTTTGACCGTTGTCAACCATTTCATCATCTCCTCAAGAAGGATGTTTCATTCAAATGGGATGATGAATGCCATAAAGCCTTTGACACCTTAAAATAATACCTTCTTCAACCACCAGTGCTCATTCCTCCTAAGGATGACCAACCCTTTTACCTATACATTTCCGCCACTGACCATTCTTTAGGTGTCATGCTCGCTCATCGCGACGAGCAACATAGAGAGAAAGCGGTTTATTACATAAGCCGTACCCTTTTTGTACTACAAAACTAGATATACCCATGCCGAAAAACTCTATTTAGCCTTAGTTTTTGTCACCACCAAGCTTCGTCATTACCTGCTCAACCACAAAACCTTTGTCATCACCAATATTGACCCCTTACATTACATGTACGCCAAACCCTACCAACATCAACATGTTGCACGTTGGCTCATGCTTCTTGCCGACCTTGACCTCAAATTCATCCATCAAAATTCATCAAAGGCCAAGCCATCGCTGACCAACTAGAAAATGCACTTTTTATGAGAATCAACCCTCTAACTTCGATTTCCCAGATGAATCCATAGCTACCCTCTCCTTGGATGATACCACTTACCAAATGACACTCTTCTTTGACGGCTCCAAGTGTCAGCATGGGGGTGGGGCTGGTGTTATCCTCATTCCACTTGATGGTGAACCTATGCCTTTATCTTTCAAATTGGATTTTGATTGTACAAACAATATCACCGAATACGAAGAACTCGTATTGGGTCTCCAGTGGCTTATGCCTTAGATGTTAAGTTAATCAATATCTTTGGTGATTCTTATAACAATGGCAAAAGTATAAACATCACGTAGACATACTTTTGAATACCTTTGACATTACGAACTTCAAACCACCCCCGTTCTACCAATAAGTTTGTAGATACCATAGCACGCTTGGCTTCTCGGATACCCACTTAGCCCACCGACTCTAAAATCTTTGTCACAATAAAAGGTTACAATCACCCTATTATTTACCTTGTGAGGTTTACTCCATCAACGGGCAGTTTGCACTGACCCACGTGACCTTTGGTATAAGCAGTCTGTAGACTATCTTTCCCTTTCCATTCTACCTTCTGATCTCACTTGTAATCGACAACGTGCCTTTCTTAAACTTGTCTCTCACTATGTAATCATGGGTGGTATCCTTTATAAGCACGAATTTGATGGTATTCTCTTACGATGCCTTACAAAATCTGAAATTCCCTACACCTTCAAGGAAGTTCATGACAAAATTTGTGGAAGCCACTTTAGTGGTTTAGTATCCCCTAAACACATTGTTCGCCTTGGCTATTATTGGCCAAACCTAAACTACATTGTTGTGACTATGTGAAATGTTTTATGAAGTGTCAAGCAACATGCAAATCTTCATCACACACCTAGTCATGCCTTACAGGTCGCACGAGACCTTTGGCCCTTCTCTCAATGGGGCTTTAGATCTTGTCGGAGAGATCAATCCCCATTCTTCACACCGCCATCAATGGATTATAAGCTGCTACTAAATATTACACTAATTGGGTAGAAGCTATCCCCTCATTTCTACAAAAGATGAGAAAATATGTGAATTCATCAACTATCACATCATTTGTCGCTTTGGTGTTCCTCACCGTCTCATCACTGATAATGGAAAGCAATTCAAAAACAAAACCCTACGTAATTTGTGTGACGCTTTTGGCATCCAACTCAATTTCTTGTCACCTTATTACCCTGCAAACAAATGGCCAAGCAGAGTCAACCAATAAAACCTTGAACAAATTCTTATGAAGGTAGTTGACGATATTGGCAAGGATTGTCATTCGCACATTCCTTTCACCTTGTGGGATTATTGCACTAGTATTCGCACTGGTGATACCACACCTTTTTCGCTAGTCTATGGTACCGAGGCTGTCTTGCTTCTTGAATTCCATATTCTATCTCTCCGCATCTCACTACAAGACATGCTCAACGACGATGACTTTCACTAGGATCATTGGGTGCAATTGAAGTTATTATATGAATGATGTCTCAATGCTCTTGACCATCTCCAAATCTACCAAAAATGTATCAACATGCCTATGAAAAACGTGTCCGCGAACGCAGCCTTTAGGTTGGTGACCTCGTCTAAAGAAAATCAACATGTAACCAAAGAAGAGAAAAGTAAATGGGGAAAAATTACTCCTATTTGGCTTGGACCTATATCATTACCCATGCCTATGGATCAGGTGCTTATCGTTTGTCTTCACTCGAAGGTAAACACAAACTGAGCCCCTCAATGCCTTGCATCTTCGACCATTTATTGTTGACATCAAGTCCTATATCACTTTACATTAATTGAATGCTCGTCCCTTGAGCACTATTCACCTTCCATATTACCCTTTTTAGGATCAACATGACTAAAATAGAATTACCCGTCACCTTTCAAGCCTTATCTTCAATATGAGTACCACGACTCTACTCACAACATGATTCTCATGGATACTTTTTGTCTGTTTAAAGATGGAATCCCATGGTTGTTCATCACTCAAAACCACCTCTTTCATAGTTAACCTGTGTGTGTTATTGTTCTATCTTCTAAACAAGAACCTAATCTTCCTCTATAGTCTTATCCATGACTTAAAACATCCCAAAACACAATGGGATTCAACTCCTTGAGTCAAACTTCCAGCAAAAAGATGACTCCTTCATATAAAAAGAAAAAAGAGGGACATCTCTTCTCTCTACCTCACCGCTATAAATAGACTGCTCCCTTGAAGGACAACTATATAAAGTCATTGTAAAAATACAATAAAAATATCCGAAGCTTCCCGCATCGATCAGCTTCGCAAAGACCTCAAGGAGATAATATACTCATCCCATATAGACTTCTCGCATCGATCAGTCTATTAAAAACAAACAAATGAAGAAAATGATGAATTTTTGTCATGGACTTGCCTATTTTTGATCCTAGGTTTCTTGCTAGGTAAACATGTTGTCGTACACTAAGTTACGCTAAACCACCCACTTTCACCTCATTGCCTTTTTCACCCTAATTTTCTCTCTGCTCAAGGGACTTGCCACAACTACAACATTTCGTGATCATGTGACTTTCTTCACCCTTAGAATAGTCCATTATGCAACGCCTTTAGGGTCTTACATTCATAATCCCATCTGGGGTATGGTAGACTCATTAGGGTTCTTATCAATTACGTGGCTCTTTTACCACTTCTTACCATTTGCCTTCCTCATTACTTATTGATTATCTTATACACGAATGCAGGACCATCGACACCTACATTTTCACCTCTCAACCATGCACTGTCACCAAAAACCCGACCATGCCTATGACCTACACTCAATCAGACCTAAAACCTACCAACCCATTCCTCTAATTCATCATATTCTTCCCTAGCTTATGGGAGAACTACATTGACCTAAGGCCTTTTTTCGTCGGGGCTATGTAGGCAACACTCTAGGGCATGGGGCCCTTAAAGGTTAGCTCGGCCACTCTTTACCCTAACCTATTTTCCCCATATTCTTATTCATATTCTATCTTAGTTTTCATTTTCTAAAACATTTGGAAATCGAATCCATAACATACATATAACTCATCATTTATTTCCCATGTTACCAATAACTTGGACATTAAATCAAAATTAAAAACAAAACTCCATCATGCCTATACCTAACTCTAACATGCCATCACTCGACATGCTAAACTGACTCCATCTTGCTTATGACTCAACGACTCCATCATGCTTATGACCTGATTCAATCACGCCTACACCAACATGTCTCCACCATGCCTAATACACCTATTTTCCATCCATCTCCAAATAACAATCAAATTTGTGAACACAAGTACAAGTACATCATACACAATCGTCGATCATCATCATAAATATGTGTGTCCCTTCCAATATACATTGATACAAATAATATAAATCTCTCAAAACTCTCATATACAACCTCACCATCTTCACGTAGGCCGATATATGCTCAAAAATATCAAAACTCTCATATACATCCTCACTCTCTTTGCACACACAAGCTGGTATATATCAAAAATAAACAAAAAAGGAAGTACGCATAGATATCAATCACCTCCCCATTAGATACCATCCGCTTGTCTCACTTATCTCCTCCACCTCCTCTCCTCTCGTGCGGTGTCCATTAACATCTCGCCACCCTTTATAGGCCTCGGTTTGACCTTTGATGGCCCCTCACCTGGCGCTAGTCTTTGTAAACTAGTGGCCTCACCCTGACCCTATCTCTGGGCTCTCGTCCCCCCTGTACTCTCTACACTATGAGTGTGGGACTTGGTCCTCTCACTCGAGGCCTATTGTGCTCTGTGCTCTACATAAGATGGGACATCTATCCCTACAGCCATTAGGTGATCCGGATAGTACCACGCCTCACCCCTGGGCATCCTTGAACAATGCCATCAATATCTCTATGGAGGCGCCATGTGCCTCGATGCCCCATGTGTACTAAGATCTTACTGCTGGCCTCGGTCCCTATGCCTGTAACTCCTGTCCCTAACCCTATGTAGGTATATGTACCACCACATGTCCACTGGCATGTAGCAACCGCCCTATAATGTAGTCACTTGGCCTTGTAAGGTGGCTACTACATGTGTTTGTGATATCGCATTTAGTTGACTCTTCAAATGCGTGACTATGTGCTGTAGAGTGGAAATTTGTGCCCCATCCTGTCTAGCCCCCGTGCTGTGCATGTACTATGTAGTTGTCCTGTAAAATAGTTATCCGCCCCATTAAGGTAACTACATATGCTTTATAAGGTGACCATTGCTACTCCCAATGCTTTCACATGTCACTGTAGTGCATTTCTTTACACTATCATTGTAGCCAAATCCGGCTGCCCTGACCATGGAGGTGTCGCATTTAACTCTGTATCCCACCATCGTTTGTACTCATCAGTCACCCCGGCATCATCAATCTAGTCATCCACCGACATCTCCACCTGACCTACTAGATCTGTAGGGTGTGGTAGAGGCAAAGGCCTCTCCACATCCTCTTGGCGATACCATACAACATGCGGGGGCACATCCTGGACTAATCCAAACTGTTTCGAACTCTATCCATTGGAATCATCTCATGCTCGCCCTATATCCACCGCAATAGCGGCAACCCCCGCAGCTCTCGCATCATACCCCTAAATGCGGGGTATCCCACATACTGGACGCCATATGATATCCATCGCATAAAGCCCCTCCAACCTCTGTCTATAGTGCACGACATCATAGGTCACCTCCTCGCCTCATCGGTGATCCCCAACTACCACCCACCTCTTGTAACCTGCTCTCTATCCACCTCTATGCCAATCTGCTACTGGCAATCCTCGTGGCCACACTATCACAATGTGCTCATAAGCCCAACAATGCAACAAGAAGGTACAACATAAGCCGTAGCGGTGCATCCTCTGGTAACCCCAGAGCTCTCTGTATAACTACACCAAATAGGTAGGTGCCCAAGCAAAGTGGACCCGATCCTCCACCATCTCCCGCAAAACCCCCATCAAACCTTAGGGAAACCGACCACCCTCTAAATTAGGTAGAGCATAGCACCCTACCGCCACCATCATCAATACTGCCAACCGCGTCTCCTCTCGGGTGTGTTGCGTACATCGCCCCATATACAAGGCTTGCGTTGTGCTCAGTCAACTCCATTGCCATCTCCCCAAACACAATGATCATCTCCTCAAAGGTCACACATCGACACTTGTGTATACATCTCACCAACAATCAACAACTATAATATCTGGTAAACATCCTCCAGTGTGATCATCATCTTACCGGTGGGTAAATGGAAAGTGTTGGTCGCGGCATCTCATCTATTGATGAGCACGACCATGAGGCTATGATCCCGTTGGATCCACCTATACCATCTGATGCCAACTAGGCCAACCTGTGCGAATGTGTCCCCACTCCTCTATGGTGACACAAGGTCATATCTCCCCAACAACGGTGGGAATTTGTCCGCATCATCAGGTGATGCCATGTTTGCATCCATACAAATCAACCATGCCAAAAATGCCACACACTTATCTATTCCATACCTACTTCCCTAACCTATCATCTACCCTGCACCCATTTACCCCAACCCCATATTACCTTACCTAGGACATCACTTACCTAACCCCTTTCCTCCTACCTCTCTTTTGGTCCCTCTTATACCCCATTTCTACCCATTCCTATTTCCACCCACTCTTTACCCTCCCAATCTAGCCTCACCCCATTTATGCTTTCGCCCGACATTAGTCACCTCACCGTGACCGATGATGTCGCTTAGTTTCTAACCAACACTGGTCATCCTTGGTGACATCTATTTGTTTCATCCTGCCTAAAACCCCGCCCCATTTTTCAAAAAAATGAAAATCTGGCCCTAAAACCTACCCAAACACCCAACTAACCCACCCAAAATTATTTTTATTACCTAAATCACCTATTTGGCCTCTCCCCATACCAAAATCCATTTATTTTATCCATATTTTCAAATTTGAACCCCCATTCTTTACATTTTTCCCTAAAACATTTTAATCCAAAACTACAAATGGATCGAATCCTACCTCTACACGCAGGTGCCTCCTCGTCGGGATGTCCGGTCTCCCCACTGTTGGATCTCCCGCACCTCCACCCGCTGCTGCCATGCCTCCAATCAAACTCTTGGTCCTCCGACCAATCCAATCGCTCGGAATGATCTTGTGACCTCATCCACCTACCTCCTCCAACCACTCAGATACCTCCAACTCAGCATTGTACAAACACCTTGTCTTTTCTTCACGGAAAATGCTAAAAACAATTCGCTCTATCGTTTTCTATAAAGTGGACATGTCAAAATAAATCCAGTAACATATTGATTTTTACTTTTTTACCCTACCCCGACCTGACCGACACCATTTTAAGTTGATCGACATTGGTCATGTGCCCTAGCCTACCACAATCTGTTTCTCTAGACCGGCATTGGTTTTCCATAACCGGTGTCGGTTATCCTTTTTTTGACCCCCTTGCTCCACATTGCACCACATCTACTTTCCCGAAACCATTTCCCATCTAACCCAAAGTTGACCCTGACCTTACACCTCACCCCCATGACCTTATTACTTATCACCCAACCTCACCATCAATTGGGGCATGTTTATGCCCCTCATGTGGCCTTACCTACAACCTACCCTCCCCACACCTACCTACACAACCATTGATTATGTGGACACTCCAGTTCACTCGCTCGTTACATCTTTCGATGATGATGATACATGTGTTGTTCAACCTAGTAACGATAACTACAACCTCATACATGTATCTATTTGGCCTTGCTAAGCTTTCTTTTTCCTGCAACCATTAGTGCCAACACACCTTTTATCATTCCGGCCACCCATTGAACCATACCTACAAGCTCAACCTACCCATACAATTCCTTTGTTGGTCTTAGGAATCGGTATTTTACCTATACCTTGGCCTTACCCATGTCATGACCTATTTTCCTAAACCCGACCTACTTGGTATGACCATTGACCTTATGCACTCGATATACCTTGTGATGTTTTTACCTATGTTGTTTTAGCCTACCAACCATACCTTGCCTATTGTCGTGTCGTTTATCCCGACCAAACATTTGGTGTACCGGAACATACCTAAACGTTCCTGCATCTGACCTACATTGTGTTTCCTAACCATATCCTATAGCTTGGATACTGACTCACTACACCCTTATTTTGATAAACCTATTGACCTTGGATGATGTAGAGGTTCCAAGCTCTTCAACTAGTACCGTGTTGCAATCTATACGTGTGCGTGCATTTGATTGCCATTACCCATGACCCGATTTTGACCCCGGCCTACTACCTCTTACCCGAGTTAACCATCACCCTTTCCCTCAATACTCAAACCCTTCCCCACCTATCTTCACCACCTACACATTTATCAAACCACTCACCGATTTTGTATTTCACCTCATCAGTGCCTGGTTTGAGGGGGATCACCTTCACCCACACATGGGGCAATCACTTCCTATTTTTTTCAGTGTCGCTTACCAATACAAGCTATGCAACAAAAAGGGGCAAAATGTAGACACCAAAATTGGGTCACACTCCCCTTGGTCCCTTTTCAAATAGCCAACTTCAAACATATTCACCTAACCATGACCCTTTTACCCCACATTAATATTAGTTTAATTATTTATAATTAAAGTGATACTCATCCTCACAATATTCATTATTTAATTACCCTAATTAAACTAATTTCCACCTCACCTAGACACACCTCACCTAGACACCTCACCACAAACCTATTTTTAGCATATTTCCCCTTTACTAGGACTCAACATTCACTCACCATAACTAAGGCTTAGTCATACCTACCTTAATGAATTAAGACTTAGTGCAACCCTAAAAGCATATGCCTATTCTCCCTCTAACCATATTCCTTCTCATTAAAACGTAACATTTTGATCCACAGAGATAGACTGGTTGGCCCAAAAAGATTGCCAAGATCTAGTATTTTTATTAAACCTAGGATTTCCCGCCTTAACCGATGCTAGTCAACCCTAAACCAACGCCGGTCACCCTAAACCGTTGTTAGTTACCTTATATTCATTTTGGTAACCTTGTTTGGGAGGTTGGCACATTCTCGAGTTTTGGAACGAAGGATATCTACATGCATGTAAGCAAGAACTAGAGCCCTTTCATGTCCAGACAGCCATAGCCAACACCAAGACTGATCAGAAGGTATTTGCATTCACAATAGTATTACAGAAACATTGTTGTAACACTGATCACCATTCCATAGATCAATTGTCACCAGTATCTCCAACCACTTCTCCACCACTATGGGTATTTTGAACATCGAACTCCAAGTAAGTTGGTTTCTCCTATATTACTTGTAGTTGTATTCTTTATTTTCCTTCATCTATTCACTATTCTTACTTAGATCTATCCCTCAACTTTCTCTCTATCAACCACCCCATCACACCCCACCTAAACTTCACAAAAACCTATCCCAAACTATCTCCCTCATGTAGACCTCACAAACACCCTCCAAACTCTTTGTGCAATCACAAAGAGGACCCAAAACTTGTTCTACAGCATTCCCCAATTCTCCACAGTCATCGACACTGGTTAACCCTAACTATGGTCGGTTTGTCTTATATCGACATCGGTCTCCTCAATCAATATCGGTCATTGTGACTATCAACCCAACCTAACAACTCAACCCTTAGCCTATCCTAAACCTCACTCAAAACCTTACCACACCTATTTTGGACCTGTCACCTCACCCTCCCCCACAGAGACCTTTCCAACTCTCTATTCCAAGACAGAAGAGAGCCCAAACATCCTCCACCTGACTCCCTACCACTTTTCACGATTCCGATATTAGTCACCCTAAACTGGTATCGGTCCTACCTAAACCGACATCGGTCACCCTAACCGGTGTCGGTCTCTGTGTTTGATAATACTGTTCCAGACTAAAAACCTAAGTATCACACCCAAAACAACCCAAAATCTCACCCAACCTTACCAAGACTTTATCTATGTGACTGCACCACCTGCACTACCCGCAACCCAATCCAAAACCTTTACCTGCATAACATTTTAGTATTTAATGGATCAACGCTAATAGTAATCTGAGGCACCCAAATTAGAATGCTAGCACTAGATTCTTTTACTTACATGTTTAAGTTGTTTTATATTGATTTATAAATAGTGGATTGATCAACCTTCTAGGAAGTATCATACTTCCCGGATCTAGCATACGCTAGGCAGTCCATTGTCATATACTATTTAACTCTTTTTTTTTGTCTTGTTTTGTATTTTAGGTAATTCCTCCTAAGGAAGCTCTCACAATCAACATTGGATCAAGAAGTCAGAACACGCGCAACGACCCTCAAACCGACCATCACAACAGGTATTCCTCCTTGGCCCATACCCTTATCTATTTCATCTAAATCCTTACAGAAAATGGTGAAACAACAAAATCCATCGTGGAATGGTGTAACTCAACAATGGGTCCAGTAAAGAGGGAAATTATACAATTCATAGGTTTTTTTTTGGTGGTAGAAGAAGCTAATTTTGCAAAATATGAAGATTGTTGTACACTGACAGGATCTAGTGAGTTGCATTTTTTTAGTAGTTCAAATGCAGGTTCATGGACTATTTATACAAGGAAAGTGACATGTTTTTTCTCTTCATGTACGTATTCATTTTTGGATGAATGTGAGTCAAAAGAGTGGGTTGATGAATGGTGTTGTAGACAATTATATCCACTTGACACCTATCAACCTCCACGAGCTCTACAACTCACAGTGAGAGAAGCATCAATTGACTTTGACCATATATCAGATCTAGTGCAACCAGGTATTATATATTTGCATTATTTTGTAAAAATTTATAGTTTTTCTCATGTTATGGAACTTATTAATGAATCAATTATTGAAACTAACAATTTTTTGTACAATGTGATGTAGGTCATGTTTTTGCGGTTGTTGTAGAAGAAAATAATAAAGAAGGAACATCTTATTATTTGTGTCGTTGTGTTGAGGAAAAAAATAAATTGATAGCCCCAATCATAGATGGAGAAGGCCTAGAATATCCTATGGGGTCTATGGTTATTACTAGAACATGGCTAAGAAGATACCCAATGAAGAAATCCAATGTGTGGTTGTTTGAGGACTTTGAAACTCATAGAAAGATTCTTCATTATTCTCACCTAGTTGTTGCATCTAATGTTTAATTAATTAAATATGGAGATAGGCCGCACAATAAGGTCTCGTGGAAAGTTCATAAGTGAGACGATGAAGCAATACTTGACACCCTAAAAATTAGATCGGACCCAAATGGTTCACTGGATTGAATTTGTATAAATGAAGATACACAAAACTGCACTTGACCCTGCCAAGTGGCTTACTTTCTTAAGTCATAGGTATGTTCACTTAAGATTCAAGATATGTATAGCTACATGAATTTTATTTGAATATTTAATTTAATGATTTTATTTTTAAATTGTGTAGGTTTTAAAATTCTATTTAAAATTGTTTACTATCATGTTTATGTAGGTTAGTGGTGCCAAAAAAGCTTCCACCTTCACATGGTTAGCACTGTTAGTAGAGAATTTATTATTCTCGAAGCTAAGAGAAGCTAAGGAAAATTAAATATTGGAATTGGAATTCTCGAAGCGTGAAATTTGTTTGAGTGTGGAGCAATTAAAATTCAAGAGAGCAAGTGTATGTGGGGAGAAACGAGTTTAGCAGAGGTGTAATATGCATTATACGGCACAAGGCGGATGTCATATCCATTTAGTTACTTGTCCCACCTCTCATAAACAAGGTAGTTGTACAAGTAGACTCAATGATGGTTCTATCTTATTAGTATTGACAAAGAGTACTCAACTAAAAATGGTTCATCTATCTTATTAGTATTGACAGAGAGTATTCAACTAAAAATGCTTCATCTGCTTCGTAGGTAGAACATTCAAAGAGAGCCATCAAAATTTGATGCCTTTCATCTGCTGATATTTTGAAGGAGGGAAATGACGGATTAGGATACAAAGAAAATTTGATCATTTTTTTCGTAGGAATGAATAATTCTTTCGATTACAAGTTGTCGGAATAAAGGTTTCATTCGAAGAATAGAGCTTGATATGTCCAATTGCTTGTGTAAGATGGTAATTTTAGAGGATTTTCAAGATGTATTACTCTAATGTTTGAGAATGTTTCTCCGGATGCAATGAAATTTTGATTCAAACACTTTATGATTCTTGAATGTTTAATTGTGTCCAATTCGTGTTATAACCTCTAAATCTGTATGCATTTCAGTTTGTTTTGAATTCACGTCATACCCTTCACTATGATTTTTGACTACGCCTATATTTTTAAGGTGATTTTGAAAGCATCCCCTGGGTTTATCATAGCAGAAATTATCAATGAATGGAAGGTCACTAAGCCGTCAGGTCGGTGACTCCCATTCATAACTAAACAAGAAAAATTTACTAGGTGATTGATAGCCCCTATGTGTTCTTAGCCATTCCCTATTGCTATGATTTTAATTTCCATATAAACGCTTGTGGAAGCTCCATTTCAGTGCCGAATGGTGTCGTTGCTCCGGCTACTTCGGCCAGACATAGTCCCTTAAGAGCCCAAAGGCCAAAAAATGCTATAACTTTTACGGGTGATATCTCGGTCTTCATGGCACCTAGAGACATCTTATTTTATCCTACACCTCCAAGTCACGACACTATACATAAACCTATCTCGGTTTTCTCCATCTCCTTTCAGTTCTCTCGTGTTCTATTGTTTGCAAACACACAAAATAGTGTAGTTTGAATCGGTGTAAAAGGCTGTTAAATGCAATATTTTAGAAACGGTAGCTCTTGGCACCAAACCGACTTTTCTCCATCTCCTTCTTCAAGTTATGTACTTGCTCCTAAAAAACACCATGATTAGGATAATCATACAAATTGTTTGGATCATGGGCATATTCATTGTGATAGGGCTTATAAAACTGATTTTGAGAAATATTTTGAGGAAAACGAGGTGGAGGGAGTAATAATTCTCTTAAACGAGAATTTCAATGAGCGATTGAAGTCATGAGTGCATGACCTCATAAACATATGAAAATATGAAAGATCTTTGGTTTCTTTGATTGAGAAAATGGAATTATTTATCCAATGGAGTCATTAGATCTTTGAATAATTATATACGAAACAATGGAATTTGCAAAGAGTAGCATCAACTTCTTTAGCAAATTTTGTATTGTCCCATCGAGCGTGTTAAAATCGTTGTCACCTGAAGTGCACCACGATCAAAGAATGATGAGCACTCTCTCTTCGTTGACAAAATTGGAACACCTCAAGGTTGTGGGAACCTATAACTGAGGTGAACCTCCAGAGTGGGTTGGTTCCCTTGTGAATCACCTGAAAAACTAAAAATTGACAAGGAAAAGGGAGAAGGAATGCGGGAAATGTAAGGATTGTGGTGATACACCAATGAATTGACACACACATGTACTATTGTATACAGAAAATATAGAGATCCACACACATGCACAACTTTAGACTAATCTGCATAAATAATTCAAAGGTTTAGGCAAGGGGCAGCAGTGTAGGGAATAAATTCCACAACAAGGCAGACAATACCCTAACAAACACAAAGAATACTCAGAAAACCAGCGATGTAGAAGGCAAAAATGGAGTTTTTCTATTCAGAGATGCAAGTACAAGCTAGGACTACAAAGTGTAGAACAACTGCAAAAAAGTGTGTGTATGATTTCTTCATAGAAATCAACCTTTAAAGACTGTTGCCATCTATTTGGACCCCTACTATGCATGCAAAAAAATAAAATAAATTATTTTATTCATCCTTGACTCATTGGCAACATGCAAGTGTCTTGAAATAAATAAAAATTATCCTCTAAGGCTGCTACATGGACTTTAGGGTCTGTTGCCATCTATTATTTAATTATTTTCCCTTCTTGCATGGGGACAACAAACCTTCCCTTTTTGTCTTATCTATTTTTGGTTGTTTCTTGTTGACTGTTTTTTCCTTTTGACTTTTCTTGTTGATTGCTACGTTGAAATTTAGGTATTCTAGCCCCCAAAACTTTCTCCTTTGGTGCCACCTTTGTGTATATTTAGCAACTGCTTTTAATTCCTATTTTTAGCATAAAATCCATGCTCTTTTCATCCTCTTCTAGCACCAACATCCAGCTATCTTTGCATGCCATTTCTAGTTTCTTTTGTGTTATTTTTAGAGTTGCTTTTGTGCATGCTTTGCACTCTATTTTTGGACACTCGCTATTTTTAGCAAATGCTAAAAATAGTCATTATTCTTCACTCACCCAATTTCCATTTTAGCACACTTTATTTTTAGTGAACGCTAAAAATAGCCAAAACGCTTAAAATAGTCATTTTGCCAAAAATAGCCTTTTCGTTCTTGCATGGAAAAATATGGTAAAAGGTACTTACCCCAATAAGGAGTGGCGAGCTTCTATTCAACAATTTTGTTGCTTTGTAGCCAAGATTCAGGAAGGGTGAATAAATATTAATATGGGTTATGGAAAAGGAAACCGTTGTACATCTATTCTTTAATCGTGTTAATGTTCAGTTTTCTTAGTATCCCCTACTTCGAGTGCACTTCAAACTAAATTTGGTAAAGGCCTGAAATTTCGGATGCTCGAGGGTGAAGAAATTTATGGCATTTTTTAGTACTGTTGGTGCATGTATTCTTATGAAATATAGTGTTGTTGGGAGGTTAATGAAAGTAATAGAAGAATTCATTTTTCGGTGGTCATGGATTTGGGTGCTTTGTTCACTCTTTCAAGTCTAGGGAGCCTCTTCATATTTCTGCTAGTAGCAATAAGCTGTCCTTTCTCTTCCATTGGATAAGGATTAAGTCTGAGCTAAGAAAGGAGTAGAAAAGTGATGAACAAAGGACCGAGTTTGAAACCTCTAGTTCTTAACGAGGCTTTGAGGATTTTGTAAAGGTGGTTTGTTAAAAGAAACTCTGTGTTTTCTTTGAGCAAATGCAATTGGGAGGCGTGATGTAAAACTCAACAAAAAATTTCTTGCATCCTCTTAGCGTGTACCAAAATGGGAGCTTTAGACAAAAATTTGATCGATGCAAGTATGGACAAGTCAAATTCCTACCCACCTTTGTGATAGCGAGTCCAACCCCACAAGTCTAGATTCCATGCACGAAACTTTGAAGACCACATTCCATGTTCTCCCATATAAGCCTTTTTTATCACACCAGAATTTGATGGCTCCCTATGCCTGTCACATATTTTTAGGGTGATGGTAAATTTTAATACTATCCTTCAAAAATATAAAACAGTCTAACTTATAACAATTATTTTATATTCATTTAATTATTTTAAACATATATTTATTTGTATTTTTAGAATTTATATATGATTGTATATTAAAAAATGACGTTCAAACTTTAAACTGTTCAAGAGTAATATTATTTCAGCGTTTCAATATCTCTATCAATTTTATTTGCAAAATAAATAAAATGTAGCCTTTTGTCTACAGTTGCAAATCGTTAATTTATAGTATCTGGAAAAAACGCAGTCATGAGTTTGCATGGCTAGATACATTGAATTGTATCGAGGAGAACTCTTCTTGATTGTTTAAGGTGTGGAACCCATCTCAGAAAAATTAAAGAGTTTTCATATTACTTTTTGAGAGGAGTATTATTTCAGGTGAACAAAATAAAATTGAAAAATCAATATTTTGGACAGTTGCAATTCATTATTTTTTGTTAGCTTGGAAAAACTAAAGCCATGAGTTCGCATGGAACTTAAAAATATTGGCGAGAAAGTAACATACAGTATGAGCACGCACAAACTTTATTTTCTATTTTAGTAGCTTTGCTTTTTATATTTTTAGTTTCTCGTGGTCTGTCATTTAAAATAGAACAACTTCAGGCTTTTATATTAGATAGAGAAGTCCATACATAATTATTCTTAAGATGCTCACAAATCCGATGTTATTGTTTTGAAGGCATATGTGGTTTCACTCTTTGCAATGAGTGACATTTTAATATGGAAATAAGTTTGCGAATATAATTAAAAAATATTATTGTGACGGGTTCAATTCATCCTTGCTCGTGTAGTGATTTTGTGTTTAATCTGATTTCATTGTTTTAAAAGTATGTTGTTATGATGTCTTGACTACTGTCCAAAGCAATATGTCACTACATTCAATTTCATAGTTACTTTTAGGTAATTTTACTCATTATTTGCATTTACTCATCAGGCAATTAATAAAATTGTTTTATCCCGATATCAAAATCATTTCCAACTGTAACAAATCTTTTAAACCAGTCAATCATCCTAGAGACATGTATGATTATCACGTAATTAAAATTTCAATGATATTTTATATAAATTTTATTTGAGACCATCTTTTGCTTTATTTTGGAGCATGTAGTAATAGTATTTCAGCATCCTAGGCGCATAGTTGCTCACACAATCACATAGAATTACATTGAGTCCGAGATGTAGTGCAACACTTAGTTGTAAGTCCACCATTGTGGCCGCTAAAGATAGTCCGACCCCTTCATATGCATCTTTCTTTTTTAAGAATTTGATACTTTATTTGGGATTTCGCAGTAATTCTTCGAGTGTGACTCTACAAATGATACCAACAAACCAAGTGCAACACTCACGCAACCAAACACAACAGATTGCGAAGACTCGGCGACCATACCACGACCAGATCCGAGTTGTTCTGCGAGACCATGGCACCCAAATTATAGACCAAGGTGCCCCAAGTGCCCTAATCCTTCCCCAAGCGCCCCATCACCCAATTATGCATCTTCTACAACTTTCTGAAACCCGTCACTATGAGGTAAGTTTATTTCAAGTTAGTACCTTTGCGCTCCTATTTCATTGTATTTAAATATCTAGATAAATTACTTAGCATTTATTTCTATATAGTTCAGTTATTATATTGTTGTACATTTTTAGATTAATACTAAAATATCGTATTTTAGATAATCACAAAGCAGAAGAGGAGGACAAACAAAAGGAGAGTTTCAAGATTCTCCAAGATAGAAATGACAACGAGGCATGAAGAAGGTTTCTTGTCAATTTCAAAAGAAGTTTAAAACAGAATACAAAATGAAGAGGAGGTGTCAAGTAAAAGGAGTACATTGCTTATGGAAGCACCACAAGAAGATAAGGTTGCGTAAGTCTTGGAGGGGTAAAATTGCAAACACAAGCAATGAATTAAAAGCAAGTGGACACTTGTGATGATTATAACAAGGGTAACTTAAGAATTCAATCTTTTATACCTATATAGGAACAAGAAATCAAGGAAAAGACACCAAAATAGTATGAAGTATCAGTGGAGATTCCACTCAAGGATAAGACAGAAGGAGAGGTTGAAGATAGCATGAACAAGTTTCCTTGGTTACTGACTATGCAAGGAAGAAAAGTTAGAAAGAAAGGCATAGAAAATTTGGAATTTTTAGAACCAAGACAACATATAACAAGTTTTGAACAAGATAAAGAAGACCATGATGAAGATGAAGTGAGAACTACTAGATAAGGTTTGAACCAAAGCGAGAGGAAGATGGATTCATGATAATGACTTTCACATGACCAGAGAGCTCAATAAAATGGTTAAAGAAAGAAGAGAAGAATTGATAATACCCATTACATGAATGAAAGTACTTCACAAGCAAATGAACAATAAGAAGGTAAAAAATTATTGCATATATTTTCATTTATTCCTTATGGTGATCAAATAATTTATGACAATCATGATAATCTAGAACAATGCATGCATGATTCCATTGATAAAGTTCATAAGGATTCTTTGGGAAATAAAGTAGTTGAACCTTTAATCAAATTTGATGAGTTTGAAGAGGTGTTTAAGAAACAAGATCATGTTGATCAGCCCCAAGACTATCAAGAGGGAATTGATAAAGTGACAAGGTGTAGTGTGGAAGAAGAGATGTTTTGGCAGTTGATCATGAAGAATGAAGACACCTTAAAGCTCATAGGTGATGAAGAAACCATTAAGAAGGCAGAAATAGAATTGGAGATGGTCCTTTCGGAGAAGAAGATGAAGACAATTCTATAGACAAAATTGATTTGAAGGAGAAGCCATCAAAGGAAGTTGAAGAGACACACAAGTCTCAATGTATTGTGTCCAATGTTGTTGTAAGTGATGCAATTACAGGTATGCCAATGGAAAAATTTGATGAGGTTATCAAATCAAGGATGTTGGTAGTAAAAAATGAAAAGAAGAGTTACTAGGTGAACAAATTGTTGCAAAAGACCTAATGCAACATCAAGAAGACCAAGACAGCCCTCAAGGAACGGAAGTATGCAGGTATGAACATGAGATAGCAGCAAGAACATGGGAAATAGATAAGGTATGTGATCTTGAACAAATCTATGCAGCCATGAAGGGGTTAAACTGCAAATTGATGCAATGTGAATTTCCATATCCCATGAAGACAAACTTGTTGAGTATCGGTATAAAGGATGAAGAATAGTGTTGTAAAGAGATGAATGGAACCTCGAGTCATAGATATTGCATGTGAGTTCAGTTTGGGACAGCCCTTGAGAAGTTAGATGAGAACCAAGGAAAGAAATTACAAGCGATAAAGAATAGACAAGCTAAGAATCACTCAACACTAGAGTTGGATGAGGATGATAAGTAGCTAAGAGATGACCTTGACATGAATAATAGAGAGGGAAAAGAAATCCTAAATACAATGAGGATTGAAGGAGGAAGTGAGTCAAATGGAAGAAGAGAATGACAATGGAGTTTGTGAGAAATCAAAGGAAGGAAGTCATGCAAAGAAGTGGAGCAAAGAAGATGGTGAAGGAGTGGTTTTATCTAATATGTTTGTTCCATGTGTAGGTACAACTAAAGGAAGTTTGGAAACCAAAGTAGAAAGAATGTTGCTCACTCAAAGGGCATGGTAAACTAGGACAATTTCTACCATTCAGAGGAACCATGAAGTTTAGACCAACATTGAGATTAGGAACTTTTGAACTCATAAATGACAGAGTTGGAGAGTGAAGTCATGAGCAGGAGCAATAAAATCAAGAAGCAAGAAATAATGAGAAGTCATGAAAAGGAGTCCATGAAAGTTTTCAAGTTTGGTAGTCGATGCGGGAGCATAAGCTCAACATTCATCAAGAGACTTCAAGAGATAGTAAAGATGATGTTTTCATGCTTCCAAATGTATTTGTAGGTCAAAACACCAATCAAGGACTATGGAATATGGTTTCTCCATTTTCCCTCCAAAATGGACCATTTGAAAATTTGAATTGTAAACAAGCTTGAGAAGGCCTTAGGCATGAAAAAGGGAGGTGTCAAAAGTTTGTAATGACCTTAATGGTCATTTGGAGCTTATTTATACTTTGCCCGATGTAAAACCACCTTGACATGTTGTCAAAGGTGAAAGAGTGAGATGAGGGATAAAAATGCAAGTTTGACTAGGTATAGATGGATAGGAAAGAGTGAAAAAAGCATAACTTCGGAATCCAAAGTTATAGGGGGTGATATGAGCGAGAATTGTATGGATAAGCATGTTTTTATTCATAGAAAGTAGTTGAGTGATTCATGGAGTGGTTGAGAGCATCTAGGAACACCTTTAGGAGTGTTCAAAATAGCAAAAACTTAGTGTTAATAGCAGGAATTCGAGCACGGAAAGAGGTTGGAGTGTAGAAACCAATGTAAATAATGTGGATTTGATTAATAAAAGAAAGATTGGGGAATTTGTGTTAAACCTCTTCGTTTTGCAATGCATTTCTTTGTATTTTCTAAGATTGTATTTTAGATTTATTGACAGGGCAGCGAGCTACAAAATTACACTCAAGCTTCGAAGACATATTTCTCCAATTTGTCAATTCAAATACCTAAAGGGAGTCATTAAAAGCTCATTAAAATTTATTTGGGCTTTTGAACACAATTTTTAAAGGTTTTATTGTCATTCTAGTGCTCACAGGCTCAAGCCAGGGTAGAGGATGAAAAAAATTCTAACCGATCAAATCAGTTAAAATTTCAAAATATCTGTCTCTCATCTAAGAGCAAGCCTGCAAATTTTAGAGCAAATAAGCACGTGTGTTAAGAAAAATCAATTACAAAAATTTGTTGGGACGTGTAAGCAGTGCGAGGTTTGGAATTGTGAGGATTTTGTGTCATTTTTTGATAAAATTTGTTCTTTAAGATCTCAAATTGGTGGAGATTATTGATAGAGGCAAAGAAAAGGTGATTTTAACTTATCCAAATTAAATTGAATCCAATTTTCCTCTGCTGCAACAAGAAAGTCTTTGTATCAAAAAAATTATAACCGATCAAATCAGTTAAAATTTCAAAATATCTTTGTCTCTCACCTAAGAGCAAGCCTGCAAAGTTTTAGAGCAAATAAGCACACGTGTCAAGAGAAATCAACGACAGGAATTTGCTGGGACATGTAAGCAGTGCAAGGTACAAAATTGTGAGGATTTTTGTCATGTTTTGATAAAATTTGTTCTTTAAGCTCACAAAATTGATGGAAATTATTGATAGAGGCAAAGAACAGGTGATTTTAATTTATCCAAATTAAATTGAATCCAATTTTCCTCTGCTGCAACAAGAAAGTCATCATTTCAAGTCTGGGAGAACTGTCATGCTCTGTTTTACTTAACTTTTTGAAATGGAAGACTTAGTTGGAATTTGGACATGTTTCTTGGAAGAGATCTAAATTCTTGTTAGAGATCTTGAGTGATCCTTAAAGCTCTGAGACAATTAAGTTGGAGATAGTTATATTAATATGAGAACTTAGATAGACCTAATAAGGCATTAGGCCCAAAAAGGGAGCAAAATATGGGTTGCAATCATGACAGATCTTTATTGATAGTTTCATATGCTTAGTGTGGATGAATGAAGTGTGTTTAAATGTTAAACCAGGTGGTACAATTTCATTTGGTCAGAAATCATGTTTTGAGTCTATGACTAGCACTTTAGTTTATATGAATGCAAGTTTAATCAAATCCGTTTAATTGTAAAAATAGCTAGTCTTTTTAGACCTAAACGGCGCAGCGCAAACATAAAAACTAGGGTTTCGGTTGCAGATCTGTTGGGAGATGTCATTATAATCTTGTCCACAATGAGTAGCTTCAGTAGCGATGGTGTTGTGTTGATAAAGCTGGCAGCAGAGGAAGATCAGTTTTGCATTTATGCGGATTCATATGACAAGCTTAGTCTAATTTTGGAAGAGATTGAACCCGCGATTGTTCGTTCAGAAACCCTACGATTTCCGGACGGTTCTCTGTGCTGTAAACTATTTAAAGACCCAATACGACTATCTGGGGTGCTACTTTTTGTGTACCTTATGTCGGTGGGCATTCCATGGAGCATAAAGCAGCTTCTTGTCTGAACAATCATCTTATATGGCAATTATATGCGGCATATCAGTATTCACATATTTTTTCTCTTCTATTTGCAGCGTATTTCTGTGTAGTAATAAATTTTTTCAAACGCTTACTGTAAATTTTTTCTCTTCTATTATTTACAGTTATAAATTAAGCATGGAACTCTATGGAACCCTTATTTATTAGTTTCTACTTTTATGGACTTAAATAAATTAAGCAAGGAATTCTATGGAACCTTTATTTATTGGTTTCAAACTTTACAATAACTGTCCACATAGAAAATAAAACATCATATAATTTAAAATAAGAAATACCCTTTAATAGGTTATGTTCTCCATATGATATATATTTTGTTTTAAATATTAAAATAATGTGCAAGCTACATATTTGTTTCTATTAATTGATTGGCTAAGTGGGATGAAATGACTTATGTGACTTATTCTTTTAAGCACTTTTTATTTAAAATGTAAGTGGAAAAATGACATGTACTAACTCCCTAATTTTCATGTACCCTCACAAGTATTGATCCATGCTCAACAATTGGCTCCTCTCCCTTAGATAATTTTATGGAACCATTGGAAGGGATGTTTCCACTAGGCTAAACTTAAGGGCAATGATCAAGGTTCCCCCACAAGTAAAATACTCGATGATGTCATCTATCAATGACTAATGGCACTAAACTTTGACCTTCCTTTTCTCTCGATGTTTGTCGGTACATTCACCAAGACTCCTACCAATTTTTAAATCCTAAACACCAAAAACTTTGTATTAAGAGTCTTTTTATTGATGTCATGCACATATGTGATTAGGGTTTATCTTTAACATTTAGGGTAGTAATTAGTGTATCCCCAATGATGCCATTAATTAATGACCACCAACACAAAATTGGGAGCTTCCATTTTCTTGATGAGTGTGAGGCACATACAATGAGGTGACATTGAAAATTCCCATCAATGTAAGTAATATTTGAGGTATTGGAAAAAAAGGGAGACGATTATTTTCACCCTTGGGAAATTTTCTCCAATAGCTCATCCAAGGTTATAAATAATCACAATATAATTACTTGTTAACGTAATATGTTCACGAATAGTATTGATTTAATCATGTGTACGTTAGTGATGGTGTATGTTTTTACAATCTACACTTTATGTACGAGTTCTTTGCAAATGGTTACTTATTTCCAACGTAGGTAGAACCATCAAACTTTTTAGTATTCTAACTTTGATGGTTTGGTTTAGTTTTAGTTTTAATTTTGTTTTTGAAAGGTGAGAAATTTTGGTAGACATTTTGACAAATGTCTAGAAGCTCCAATTATAATATTTTTCATGTCAAGAAGGAAATAAAGAGAATCTTTTGGGGGTGTTATACGAATAGGATGGGTTAAATATTCAAAGCAACATGTCAACTTAATAAAAACAAGTAATAAGTGAGAATAACATTGTATTGGATCTTTTTTAGCCATATGGAAGGGTCACTATTGACATTGTTAACTTGTCATTAGTTGCCAACAACATGGCCTTAGACAACTTAAAGAAACATAAAATTTAGAGAAAATATTGGGAATTTTTTTTTAAATTATATTTTTTAAGTGTTAAGGTTTTTAATAAGATAATATTTAATTTGTTAGGTAAGAAGAAAACATGAATGGAATGTTGGAAAGAAAAATGAGGGATTTAAATACTTGCATACCTCACACTTATTCCTAGATTCAAATTGTGCCCACCCAAATAATATTTCTTATTTTTGCTCTATCGTCTAGATCTTGTTCACATTATTCATGTGAGTGTAACTAGCGCTTAAAGGCCCCATCGGCCCCACCACACCCCCTCGCCCTGCCCCAAAAGGGAAAATCCAATAGGGTTGAGATTCAAAACCCAACCCACAAGTGCTTACTTCCTATAACAATGTGTAGACCTCCATTTTAGTGTCAACCTTGAGTAATTGTAGGAAGCGGGGCATGTACAAACAATCATTGATAATTGGGCCCCTTCATCGGTTGTTTGTATTTAACCCTCTTTCCTACAACGATATCATGGACCCATGGATTTCTTTCACATTCTAGGGATAAGGTATTTTGATAGCTATTGAGGTCATATTCATTAATCGGGCCTTTTGCACTCACATGTGTTTGTGAAAGAAAGATAAGTGATTTTATAAGTTCTAAGACTTAGAGGCTCAATTCCCAAAGAACTAAATGTGCAATATCCCTTTTATATCATTTTATGTATCGATTTTTTGAGATGTGTGTTGACGCCATCTACTTTGTGTCCAAGCACAAACCTCAAAGTGGAGAGTTGCGTACACTTAAAAACGCACCCTTAGTCTTTATTAAGCATTACTTTATGACTATTTACACATTTGTTTATGCATGAGTAATTTGGTTTAAGCTTATCATGTTCTTTAGGTACTCTTAAAGTTGGGTGAAATGTAGGTCCAAGTCAAATTTGAATTCAAAGTAAACTATAAAAAGATAAGTGTTGTATTTTACTTGAGAGAGGAAGGAAAATATTAGAGTATTTATCATTTTTTTAACAAATTATATTGTGGTGCACTAGTTGAGGTTATTGTGTTTATGCAATGTCTTTGTTCTTGTCTTAAATTCTAATATCATGACCATACAAACCTCTACTCAAGACCATAAAATGGTTGAGAAAAATTACCCAAATCAAAGTTGAAATTTTAGCCAATCATTCCTACTACTAGAAATCGCACGTGAGCAAGTGTGATGTGAACACCGATGGAGGAGCGAATGAGGAATGATGTGTGGAAATTTGAAGGAAAGCAAGAAGAGAAGCTATGTTGGCTAAGGAAATTGATTTGTCTACAATTGTAGAATAACATGTATCTTTCCCGATAGAAGAAACACTTTGGTAGAGAAATAATTTATAACATTCTTGTTTTTAATAGGAATATAAGAGATAACACATTTAATTGTATTATTTTCTATGTCAAGAGGAGGATAAGGGAAATCATATCAATTTATATCATTTCCTAAACTATGATGAGAAGGAAAGGGATCCAAAGTATTATTATTATTATTATTTGTTTCAAAAGATGGAAAGGAGATAAAATCATTTGATCTATCTTTAGCATTCAATCTGATTGAAACATTAAAAGAAGGGATGAGAGATACAAAATTTCTACAATCACTAAGATTGTTACTATTTCTTGTAATCATCCTAATGATCGTAAGTGGATATTAAACAAAAATACATATCATGTGTATGAAAACTATCAATACCACCAATAACCAACTCACATAAAGGGATATAAACTAAGGACTCGTAGGTTTTCTCATTATTGTAAGAATAATATAATAACATGACATGGACAAGAGTAAGCCATGAAAGCATAAAGGATTTAAAACTATAAGATTAGGCTAAGGAATAGAAACATGCAATAAGTAATGGATAACAGTGACAATTGGAAACCTAAGGGAAATTAGTAGTTGTAACAAAATGCCTAATCAAGATTGGGAAGCTAAGTTGTATAGGTAAAATATTTGACAAATAAGAAGGTTCATGGAATGATTAATTTGGGGATAGAGATCTTAGAAACTAATATGCAATCAAAATACGTAAGTGCTCAATAGTCAAATATGAAAATACATGTAAAATGATATTGATAAGTTGCATTCAATTAAGACATGTGATAAGTATACTAAAACATAAAAGTCGTGATTCAAGGGATTAAGTCAATACTGACATTATCAAGTGCTAAGTTACCAACTTTAGATGTCTATAGGAGTTAGATGTCTTGGTGTTGCCACCATTGATTATCTTTTTGTATTGAGTTATTGTTGTCTCTCCATTGATAATTTCATCTTCCTATTCATTGTGTTACTTGGTTACGATTGGTTCAAAGGCTCCCAAACCTCGTCATTTAAGAAGCTTGGGTGTTGGGCTTCGAGCTTGATTGACAATTGTTTTCTCATAGATGGTTATTCTCCCTTAGTGGAAAATCTTTTTGGGAATATGCCTCATTGATTTTTTTTTTTTTTTAAGTAAGGACACAATTTACCATTTAAAACTTAAATCCCCAAAAAAGGGGGTTATTAAGATAGTTGTGGATGACCTATGTTCTAAGCCTTGGTAGTGGATAACCTTTATCAATTTGATGTTGAGGAATGTCTTTATATATTTTTGTCATTTAGATATTAATGGTTGCCCCTTTTTTATAGGTCGAGTGTTTTTAGATGATCAAGTCTAAGTGTTTTGTTTTGATAATAAATATTGGTTTTACACCTTATTTTTAGGTGAGTTTTAGGTTGGTAGTTGAAGCATGTTTGTCTTGTGATGTTTATTTAATTTTCAATTATCGTTTTGACATGACACAATGAACCTTTGTGTAGCCACCCATTATGATCAGAAATTAACATGACGGGTAAACATTAATAAATATTTTCTTAGCAAGAGTTCAAATTTGATAATGTTGTTGGAAATAAGCATAAAAACACAAGTTTACAAAAATAATGTTTCATAAAATACTTGGTTATGAAAAGGATTGTAGTCAAATGGTGTGTATGATGGTGTAAAAAGTGTTACCTAAACCTTGTAAGCTTTCAATTTAGAAAAACTACAAACTTAATTATATTGTAAATGTAAAGTGGATTAACCCAATTCGCACCCCATTTGTTGATTGTAAATGACTTGATTCACCACCACAAAAGGGAAATTTTGAGATCATTGAATGGTCAAGTTACATGTATCAATCTTCTAAGTAGGACATTCGTCACTCTTTTGGCAAGCTTAACGACCATCAATTGCGGTTCAATTTTTTTATTTGCATGTGACAATACAATGTGAATCCAATGCTCATGTAGCAAGGATGCAAAACTCTTATCTATTTGGTGGAAGGTAATTTGACATAAGGTAAAAAATTATGTCGAGTAATGTAGACCTAAAAGCGCACATATATATTATTATAATCACACTAGATTTAAAAATGGGGAGTAATTTGTGAAAACAAGGAAGAATATACATATTTGAATGATAACTAAATCAAATGTTGATACTCATTTTATTAAAAAAGGAACAACCATCCTAAATATAGATTTGATTATAAGATTTTACATAATTTTCTAAAAAAGAATTTGAATACCTCCATAACTTATTAAAATGACAAAAATGTAAACTTTAGCAATGAATTATATCTCTATTAAATTTTCAATTATCATTTCGACATGGCACAATGAACCTTTGTGTAGCCATTCATTATGAGCACAAATTAACATGACAGGTAAACATTAATAAACATTTTCTCAACAAGAGTTCAAATTTTATAATGTTGTTGGAAATAAGCATAAAAACACAAGTTTACAAAAATGGGTTGCAATCAAATGGTGCATATGATGGTGTAAAAGATGTTACCTAACACGTGTAAGCTTTGATTTCAGAAAAATACAAACTTAATTATCTCCAAAATGTAAAGCTAGATTAATCCAATTGTACCCCATTTGTTCAATGTAAATGACTTGATTCACCACCACAAGAAAGCAATGTTGAGGTTATTGAATGTTCAAGTTGCATGTTACGATTCTACGTAGGAAATCCATCCCTCTTTTCGCAAGCTTGATGATGATCAATTGCGGTTGATTTTTTTCATGCAACAATACAGTGTGAATCCAATGCACCTATAGCAAGGCTACAAAGCTCTTATCTTTTTGGTGGAAGGTAATTTGGCATCAAGTAAAAAATGATGTCAAGTAATGTGGACCTAAAACCACACATACATATTTACTATAACGATTCTCTATACTATAATGATTGTTGGCCCTTTCAAATATAAATGTAGATGAATTATTGTTCAATCTTAAAGTATCCTACCCACCACATCTGCCATTTTTAAATAAGAATTTAAAATCAAACATACGATCACATCAAAAATTGTCTCACAAATTAGGATATCCACATCGAGCCACTTCTTTTAATTTCTAATATGTAGAAAATCTTACAAAACTTAATTTTCCAAATAACACTTATCTCTATTATTTTGATTGCATGTTAGTTTCTAAGATCTCTATCCCCAATAAAGGTTTTTAAACATTAATATGGATAAATCATTCCATGAACCCACTTATTTATGAAATCTTTTATTAATTTGGTTGAGGTCCCTATCCCGATTAGGTTTTTATTTTCGAACCCTAATTGCCCTAAGGTAAGAAAAAGTGGTGTGTTTGAAATGGTGTTCCCCTCCTCTTTAACATTGTGTTTTTTAGAAGACAAAAATCAAGCACCACACCTTTGAAAATGACCATCACTTTAACATACGGACATGGTCATTGAGAAAGCTATATGCAAAGAAATAAGTTGTCCCCGATAGGAAAGTTTCATGGGCCAAGACCCAACGTCGATGTTATTAGAAGATGGGCTTTTATGAATTGGAAATCTTGAGGAAATATGGAAATTTCTCTTATGACTAAAGGCTTTTTTCTCATCCAGTTCAAGATAATGGAAGATCGCACCTATTATTAGCTAATTTTGACTGTGCAAAATTAATAAAAATGGAAATTTTGAAAATTTTCAAAAGTGTTACTTTGTGTGATTTATCACTCTCATCGCGATCATCTTGTTTTTGTGATCGTTCGGTCTTCGTTTCGTCCATTTTTCAGGCGAGAACTCCTCCCCAGGTCTTAAACTGCGTTAAATATTAATTAATTAATTACTCTTTGTTTGATAAAATCAATTTTTAAGAACTTTGGGGTTTTTAATTAAATAAATATTAATTAAAATTCATTCGAAAAGATTTATTTTAATTGTCGGGGGAAAAATAAGCTTCCACTTCCCATTGCCGGGGATGCCAAATTGGCTTCTCGAACCGGATTTCCCCTTTCCTGGAAAATTTATTTTAATTCCCCACTTGTGGGATTTCTTCCTCAATTGCCAAATTAATGAATTGGCAAACGAGCAAAAAATATCCCGATTTCCCAAATGGGGAAATAAAATGGGGATTGCCACTGCCTTTGCCCTTTCTCTAAGAAATGGTTGTTTATTTCCCCATTTCCCCTTGGCAATTAATGCCACTACCCGGAAAAGAGGGAAGTTGTTTTAATAGGACGAATAAGAAACAATTGTGAGGAAGCTTCCTAAATCCTCATAAAAATCCTTCCGTCAAACTCGTTAGAAGAAGTCGTGTGAAGCTTTCCAATTTCTTCTTATTTCTTCTAAAGGAACGTCTCAGAGTAATATTTTATCACATCCCTCAACAAATCACCATGCTACCCAAGATAAAGAAGAATTTTCACGTTAAAACAAAGAAGAAAACCAACGTGGGAAAGGAGCTACTCACAATCGGAGAGGGGAGGAAGAATACGCTTTTTCCACGCATTCTTTAGGTCTATCCACGCAGCAGGGGGTGAAAGAAAATAGTTTAAAAAAACCGTAGAGGTAAATGAAGTTTCCACACATTGGTTTATGCATCAAAGGAAAAGTTGAATAACAAAAACCCATGCCAAAATCAGAACAAACAAAAGAAATCTATGTTATTTTAATTGTTTTCTTTTACATAGTCAAAGTTTCGATCACGTGGGAGGAAGGAAGGAGAACAATCCAAAAAAGGGGCATTTTGTTTTGTTTTGATGAGCAAGACCACATAGACAAAGAAAAGGTAATTACACCAAAGCAAACAAAACATCTCCACACATTCCTCAAGCATCTCCACGCAGCATAGGAGGAAGAAGTTAGTTTTAACACCCAGGATTAGATAAAATAAATAAAGCTTGTATTTTGTCTAAAAGACCACGTGGGGTAAGGACAAGCAAATAAAAATAAGGTATACTCACACATTTGGAGTTAAAAACACCACGTACCAATCCAAAGGGCCATGCAGGTGAATGAAGTCTCCACGCTTGATCTAAAGAATGCAACCAACAACAAACAAAAAAGAAAGAAGGTGAATGAAACCAATTTCAACGCATGCACTTGATTTCTCCATGCATTTGCAGAAGAATTAAGCAAGTATACTCATGCATCGATCAAAAGATCACAAGGAAGAAGTAAATCTCAAAGTACGCGGTCATTAAAATCGGTGATTTTCACACATACTAAGGAGAATTTGCTCAAAAAATAAAATAAAAAAATTGTAATATTAAAATCGGGAGATTTTTATATAAATAAATAAATCGTTGTCACCAGAATCGAAATTCGAGCCTAGTCTCGGTGTGATGTATTAAAAAAATTTGTAACCGGGACTAGTTATTATTATTATTTTAAAAATAATAATAATAATATTAAAACAAGTCATATTTTTCTTGCATTAATGGGGGTTTCAGAGACTGAGACCCGGCCCCGTTTGCATTGTTTTATGTGCCTGAATCATTGTTCGTAAAATTCATAATGGCCGAAAAATCTAATAAATTTACTAGGAAGATCAAAGAAGCTAGTGGAGAAATCGAATAAGTTTGCACTCAAGTACGAATTCCAAGGAATCATCCCTCCTAGTTCCATCAAGTCGGCATATGACAATATCACTGATACGAATCTGGGTCACATCAATGTGCAACAATTCTACGATTGGTGAAAGCTGAAGGCAAAACCATATTCTCGGATAGACTTTACCATAGTGGTCTACGCCAAGCAACAGCATTTCATGTTTCGGTGCGGTGTCCAGGAGATGGTTATCGCTTGCGTGGAGCATTATGATCCCGAGAGACGAGGAATTTTTAAAGATAATCATGAGCCTTTCCTCTTAATCACACCAAAGCACATTGAGGAATTTCTCAAGCATACCTGACTTCCCTGAGAATGCGGATATCACTCGACAGTCAACACAAGAATTTTGGGATGAAGAACCCCTCAGGTGGAGCAAGATGGTTAATAACAACTTGGTTAGTGACCAAGAGGCCTCGAATTGACCGGCTTCCTAAAGAACTGTACCGCATTGAGTTCGTGGAAGAAATCGGGGACATGATTACTCTCCTAAGTTGAGTTTTCAGTTTACCCTCTGCTAGGATTTTCCACCCATGGATGTATCAATTTATCTGTATCATCCTTGCCAAGAGAGAGTTTGTGGATTGGGCCACCATCATCAGTGATACCCTTCACAAATAATTGATTGAAGTGAAGATGACTAGATGCTTCTACATGACATCATATCTGACTTATGCAGTGGCTAGAAGAAATCTATTTTCGGGACTCGAAACAAGAGGAGTCATGGGTCCATCAAATAGTGTCTTCCATTACTATCCACAACTAAGTTTCAAAAATAGCTCTCACCATTTCAGAAGAGTCAACGATGCATTCACCTTCCATGTGATTCGGAACCTGAATTAGAATACAGAGGAAATATTTTCTAAAGAAGCCATGGATGTCATTTCCCAATGGGGAACCTAGTTTATTCAATTCTCATCCTTTTCCTACATTTGCGTAAGTGGCTTTACAGTACTCCATGGAAACTTCCTAAGTACGTCAATGACAAATGGGCATTGATGGAACTTGCGTGAAAACTATTCCAAGTTCATTGTCTTCTCAATGACAAACATCGCTCAAGAATTCATTTCCCAATCCAAATCGGGAATACCAATGTCCAAATCTCTTCAATGCACAACTCATGGAAAAAGAGTTTTCCCTCATCACAATTCATCCATATGTGAAGAGAGCCCAGTTTGATATCAATGGATATATGCAGAAGATTCTTGGAGCAAAGTATCAACATAACCCTACCATGGAAGATTTCTAGGTTTTCGTTCAAACAAGCATGAAGTAAGAAGACGAGAGTTTTCTCACCTAACCCTTGCTCAGATCAAGGCCTTTCGCATCAAGAACCCTCCAGATTCATTCGTAAATGATGATGAAGATGTTATTGATCCTTCATATGATGCAATTGATTTTACCCCGTTTCCCTGAATTGATTGGACCAAAAGAGATGAATTTTCTCTTGATAGCAAGAATCAACCAATCCTTGAAAGAAGCATATCTTGGTACAAAAGAGAACTTGCCAAGTTATAATCAATTCAAGATCATACTTCAGGATCACAAAAATTTCCAACTCGAGGAGGTCTCCATTCAACCAAAGCCCCTTCTCAATCGACCTTCGTGCCATCCAATCATACGCAACAAGCAAGAAAGGAGTGGTTGCCAAAATCCACTTCGTCGAATAATGTGTCATGAGGAGAAAAATCTAAGGGTCCTAGCCCCAGTGAAGGAAGAGAGCATGTATCGGGATTTTCTACTTCAAGTAGAGATTCTTCTACTCACATTGTTAATAGTTCTCAGAAGCTAGTGACAAACGATCCTCAACCATGCCTTGCACAAACATCCACTCAGGTGCAGGTAGTCCAAATATCGAACACTTTAGAACCTACAGTTCATGAAGAGATTTCCCAAAATCTCCCAAATGAGCTAGGAGGTGGATATCAAGGTTATTTCTCCTGAAATTGAGGTCATGGAAAGGATTCTTGCAGAATCTCATGATGTCGAGAACAATGAGAATGTTGCTTCGAGCTCCATGCTTTGTATGCAGAAATAGTGAATGATACTCCTTTCTGGGTTGATTGCGAAGTCAAGAAAAGAAAGAGGGTTATCAAGGCAATTGACATTGATTTTGATGCCCTTTTCAAACTTTCAAATGACGTCATTCCCAAGAAGCCTAAAGTGCTTTCTCGAATAATGATAGATAGTGACGGAAACAAATTTGTAGATCTTACCATCCCACAAGTTGACAAGGAGCGTGATGCCATGACATCTGTTGATTATGAAGTTTTCAGACTTGGACTTGGGAGGTCCACATTGGAAAGTGACATGGCAATGGCTCGAGATTCAATTGATATCGTGCTAAAGAGACTTGAGAAATATAAGTCTCAGAACTCTCAGCTCAAGGCTAAAAAGAATCAATTAGTGGAATATGTTCAACATCTGATAAATCCCATATCATCCACTTTCCTAGTACCTGATGCAGTGGCTGCCCCTGATGAAGAAACTCTCAATTTATCAAAAGAAATAAACACATTAGGCCATGTCACTAAAACTTAGCTTTCAGAGATTCTCGTTTTAGGCCAAGAGACGATCAAAACAACGGTTAAGCTCCATGAAGATGTCAGTGCGTATCTTGATCCAATTCTTTCTTTCAAGGAAACTTTTGTTTCTAACATATCAAATTTGGATGAGATATTGCCCAGTCTACAGGAGATGATGAGTATGGAATCCTCAGTTTTAGCCATTGAAGGAATTCTCAAATTTGAACATCGAGGGACATGTTTTCTTTGGTGTCTGCATCTCAAATCAAGGAAGACGCTTCTCGAGGATTCTATGATCCATTATGAGAGCGTATGCAATGAAGCCTTCACTTCACTCGCCTTGATTCAAGAATTCATAGCTAAGATCCCTTGCAATCTCGTAAATGAGCATAATCAAAGGTGTTCATCGGAACATGTGGAAGAGAAATTTTCACAATTGTTTAAGGACATGTATACTCCCACCAATAATTTCTCTTCAACTTCAATGGAGCGTTGCATCAAATTAAAGAACTTGTTTGAGAATGCTCAATCAAAGATGGTTAATATGAATGATATGCAGGTAGGATTTTGGAATTGCAGGTATTTTGTGAGGCTATTCTTCGACCAAATGAACCTCCAGAAGAAGAAAAGATGTTTGAAACATTGGGAAGGTTTAGATCCTTTCAATTGGCAAAAGCGACAGATCCTAATTTCACCGATGGTTCAAAGAGATAGTTTTCTTGGTATCTAACGAAGTGGGAGAGTCCATTTCTCATACGTTTGAGATAGGCGGACCCCTTCAATGGATTAGGCCATTGGTTATTATTGTATGTTTTAAAAGTGGGATTTTAAGAAAAGGATGTTGTTATTGAGTTTACTTTGAAAACTGTCGATGACTTAAGTAATTTCTATTTTTAGTTAATTTTAATAAAGCTGGTTGCAAAATTCAAAGGTCACTTAAGTGCCCTATTTAATGTTCATGTAAAACCCTAACTACTTTGTAACCAACTTTTGGGTTATAAAAGGAAGTTAGGGGCTCATTTGTAAAGGGTGACTTTGAGAGAGGAGAAGAAAATACTTTTTTGTGCAAGCTTTGTTTCAGGAAAGAAACTTTGTGTTCTTTTGTGAAGACATTTTAGAGTTAATGAAATATGAACTTTGTGTCCCATTCATTGTCTCTTGTAACATTTGATGTTCTTATGTTCATTAGATGTTAGATGTTTAAATCTTGCATGCAAATATTATCATTGATCTTATTGTCAACGTTATTAATATGTTGTTCTAGTTCACAATGATCAAGCTTTGATCATCTACTTGCTCACATGTGTTCCCTTTTACTCATTCTTGTTTAGTTAATGTGAACTCCGTTTCATTTGTGTTAGTTATTGTTTGTTCTTCTCCATGCATTATTAGGCTTTGCTTTTACCTAACTTTTGTATGCTCCTTCCATTCATTCCTTCATTCCATTCCATCTCCCTCATTTACTTTTCTTTCCATTAATGTTCCAAAACACCCCCACATACAATTTTGAATGTATAGGTGTAAATGCGATTTTGGTTTTCAATAAAGGCGCCTCACCTTCATTGAGGAGGGACTTCGTTCCACACCTTTGTTGCATGTCATTTGCATGCATGCAAATCCATATGCTAACACACCCCTACTCTCATTGAAGGACTATGCTTCTGGGAAACATGGGCTTATTTTTAAAGAGATGGTCTCCAACATTCGATCCAGATAAAGAAAACATAAACATAATGCCCTTATGGATCGATCACTCAGGATGCCTCTAGATTTTGGGATGAGGATGTTTTGAGGACATTGCAAGGTCATTTGGTTCTTTAGTGGATTTTAATGGTGTTACTAAGGCAAGAACAAGAATGACATATGCAAGAATATGTGTAAATGTGGACTGGAAAGAGATTTACCCTATACAATCAATCTTCATTCTAAGTGGGTATTTGGAGACGTGATGGAATATGAAACTACAATTCCAAGATGTAATAAGTGCAATAAATTTAGACACGACATAAAATATTTCCCTAGAAACAATAACAATGGAAACATAAGGGATCCCAAAAGAAGAATTGAATGGAAATAAAAATCAATAAGGGTATTAGAGTAAGGAAAATATACGGAGGACAAGGTAGTGAAAAAGAAACCAAGGATAACCTTAGAACAAACCATCTCAAAGGGAAGGAAAACCCTCCTCCTGGAGAGCATGGAAAATCAAGATAAAGTATTTTTGGAGGAAGGGGAGTTTTTTTAACAAACTCAACTAGAGGAACTATTAATACCATACATAGAATTGGAAGAAAAGGAGGCAGAGAATGAGATGACACACAAGAAAACCAATGATTGGGGAGAACAGAAGGAAGATGAAACTCAAAAGGAAGGTGAAGACTCAAAAGAAATGACTCAAGAAGGAACAAAATAATTATCGAGAGCAGAGGAAAGAATAAATACAATAGGAGAAGGAAAATTCAAGAGAGACCAAGGAAGAAAAGGAAGAAGTTCCGGGAAAAGAAACAAAGCCATGACAAGGATCAAGCCCAAAGAAATATGAGGAAAGAAAAATTTTGGTTACTCCTATTAAGGGAAAAACAAGAATCAAGAAACCTCATCCTCTAAGACTCCTAAGCATAAAAGAGCAGATGTAGGAGAATGCAACATTAGAGGAAAAAAATCAACCAAAGAGGAAAAAATAATCACACAAAAAGAAATAGCAACAAGAAAGCAATCAACCTTGGATCATAAAGGGCCAAGGAAATACACTAAAGTTTAAATGAAGATCACTACTTGGAATGTAAGAGGCCTCAACAATACAATCAAGAAAATAATGTTGAAAGACTTTATTATGAATTATAAACCTACCATTTTGGTGTTACACAAGTCTAAAATGGATGTAAATATTTTCAAAATCTTGGGCAAGAAAGTCCGGAGATATGTTAATATTATTTGTGTTAGTTCTAGGGGAGCTTCAAGTGACAACGTTGTCTTGTGGAATATCGATATGATCAATGGATGGAACAAGATCCCGACTATTATCTTAGCCCCGACTCCACACATGGTAGAAGTCAACTCTGGAATGAGGTAAGTGCTTTTAGAAATAATAGTAGCAAGTTTACCAATGAACTCAATACTTGAGATAACAAAGGAAAAGGCGTGGAGACTGACATGAAGAAGGAAATTGAGAAGAGGGACAAATAAATTATGGATCTTGTGCAGCTCTCTATCCATATTTTCAATCATAGTTGATTCCGTTTTGTTTTCCTCTTAGTCTTTGTTATAGCTCTTTGTATGGTTTTTGGTGGTTCTAGACTTTTTCAAGGCTGTGCATTTTTACTAGTTTTGGGATGGTTTTATGTTGTATGCACTAGCTATTTTTTTATGTTTGGTTTAGTTTTGACTCATGAAATGTATATGGTCATATCTGGATTGTAGATCCTTTTGTAACAGGGTAGGGACCATGCCAAAACCCTCATTTTACCAAAAATTAAAAATCATTGGATTTTTTAGCAAATAGTTAACGATATAGTTTATTTAAATATATATGCAAATAAACATCATAAGAAAAAATGCAAATACACGTAACTAAATCATATTTCTAAAAAAATAGCACATTTATTTTTTTAATCTGTAAAATAAGATTTTAACATTCATTGCATAATTCAACCGCCAACTTAATACTCACATTAAAAAGGCGTAAAACCAATGTCTATTATCAAGACAAAACACATAGACTTGATTATAAAAAAACACTTGACTTATAAAAAAGGGGCAACCATTGATATCTAAATGAAAAAAATAAAGGCATTCCTCGGCGTGAAAGTGATAAAGGTTACCTACAACCAAGGCTTAGAATATAGGTCATCCACAACCTGCCTTAATAACCCGACCCTTTTTGGGATTTAAGTTTTAAATGGTAAACTATGTCATCGAATACATGTCAACAAAATGAAAATAGTGTCTCAAAAAACATCAAGTTATGAAATGTATTGTAGTCAAATGGTGTGTATAATGGTATAAAAGGTGTTGCCTAACCCATGTAGGATTTAAATTTAGAAAAAAAAATACAAACTTGATTATCTCCAAAAGCTAAAGCTAGATTAAACCGGCTTGCCCCTCATCCAACATAATTTCTACCAAGTTCAATCCTTGAAATGATATTAAAATGTATAACATAGTTACAATGGTTGATGTCATATGTCTTTCTCCCTTCAAAACAAACACCATTGTACAAAAAACCTTTGTTGAGCCATGCAATATGAGCGCATACTAATATAAAGATTAAGCGTTAATAAAAATTGCATCATCAAGACGTTAATGTTTGCATCCACGTGTCACTTTAATAACAAAAAATATATTTAAAAAGTGTTTGGTAGTTATACATCTCAATTTAATTTCAACTTGAATTAACTATGTCATAGGATTTTTTAATATCCAATTTCAATAACATGCCTAATTTTGTTATCCTTTTTTGGGGTATGTAGAGTCTCTTAAGTCATCAATACATCGTCTAAGATTTTCTTCTTTCTCACAAACCCAATACACACCGAAATTAATCTCACCCTTAGGCTATAAATAAGATCCTCCCCCTTTCAAACAAGCTAGAAATCATATCAAAGCTCGGCATTCTTAGTCCACTAATATCATCCTAATGTCCGCGTGGTTCCCCTTAGCCATCCAATTTCCTTGCATTCTTTCCGTTTCTCCTGTTGAGGATATTTTGCATGGCTCTAGTAAGCATTTTGCCATCTATCTTGACATCGTAAAACTAGTATCTACCCCTATTTCTATATATTTTGGATCGGTTCGCTCTAGTCTTTGTCGACCGTCTTATGTACTTTTGGGTCACTATTGACCCACTCTAGTTTGTTCATATTTTTAGCATTCGTAAATTATCAATTATCATTTCAGTTTATCTTCATTTATCATATCATTATTTTAGATTTATGTTACCAGTATATCTCTATCCATCATTGATTATCCTTTTGTTAATATCACGTGGGCTAACATCCTTTCTAGGAAGCTTTCGCTTCCCAGTAACCGACTTCGTTGAGCAACCCACCATATACCTTACTAATCCTTTTTCGTGTTTAAGTCTTCATTGTTGTGTAAGTTGAAGACTCGCGGCGAGACGATCATTTCTTGTGCGCTTGTACCATTTTATCACCACCCACATCAAGAGGTTCCCTAAACCCTCCCATATTTTAAGGTTTCTTGATTTCTCATTTGGTTTAACTAATCTAGAATAGGAAGCACAAAAATATTGTCAAATAAAAAATTAATTAATAATGTCATCAATTAAATCTTACATATTAATTATTTCTATTAAAATAACTTCACTTATATTGTTATAGACAAATATTAAATATAGAATTATCTTCCTAATACTAACAAAAATAGAAAAGATAAAACATATAACATTGGGCAATTGAAATGATGCATTTAAAAATTAAGTTGATTGCATTACAACATAACATAGGGGTTGATTAGGAAAATGAAACCTAAGCGTAATGAGACAAAATGTGAAAGAGTATTGAGAGCTTAGTTCAAAATATAATTTTACATTAAAATTTATGTGACACACGATATCTTTATTATCACTACACCACTCATTTACAAATCTCACCATTCAACATTAATTTATGTGATAAACATATTCATGATAATATATATGCACCCTCTAGATATTTAACATTTTCCTTGATTTTGGGGTCATTTATTAAATAAGATGAGGATTTTTTATCCAATTATTATACAATATGAGATTTTATGTAATAATAATAATTTCATGAGGAAACAAAAACAATCGACATAAAAGGGAGGATTTTTATTTAGTCGAAGAAAAACCCATATTCAATCTAACATGACAAAAGAGTAACATGTATTACATCGACCATTCAAAGTTAATACACAAAGATGGAACAAATAAATGTGTGATTGAACCAAGGAAACACATTTAAAAATATATTATAAAGGGAAAATTCCTAGGCCAATGAGAATATAATAAATAAGGGTTCATATGAAAGGGCCATGGGAAGAGACATTTTTATACAAACAAAGGCTTGAATGGAATGAAATATTTTGGTAAACTTCAAAAGTGACACATTGGAGAAACATTCAACATATCATTGTTTTAAACTTGGTTAGAGTAGTTGACATCATTTATTTGAAGCATATAATCAAAAATTCATAAAAACAATTAAATTACATGTTAAAGTGAACAAATATAAGGAAAATTAAAACAAGGACACAATAACCGAATAAGAGAATTCAATTTAACATTTCATTAATAAGCGCTTTGGAAGAAAAACATAACAGGGCTAGATTTCATGTCATTATGTTGCATTGAATCTTATGCAATCTACTTCCCTTCATTCTCCTTCCAAACTAAAAGCATAGATTTTTTTAAAATTCATCATTGAATTCACATTGAGCTCCATCTATAGTGTTATAATATCACAAAAGAATACACATTGAAATAACATAACAAATCTTATTACCCATAATAGTTCCAATACAATAATTCCTTAAGGTATTGGAGAAAGAGTAGAGGAAACGATAGAAGCCAACATCCCACAACAACGGTTGTGGTAGAGACAAAACTAATGCCACCGGATTGGAAAAAAACACTTGCCTACCTAATGAGATGACGCATAATAGAAAAAAAGATGAAGCTAAAACAATCACATAATAGAGAATAATGAATCGAGGTATAAGGATATCATGAATAGTCAAGAATCACTAATAATTCCTTTCTTTATATATATATATATATATATATATATATATATATATATATATATATATATATATATATATATATATATATATATATATATATATATGATAAAATCAACAATATTATGAATGTTCTTAGTGGTTATAAAAGGTGTGCGAATGTCCACTACAAAAAAATCAAATGGATGAATCAATTACCATTTATCGATCACAATATTCAATGCATCTCATAATTTTATCTAAACCCAAATCTTAGATTTTAAGAAATTATTTAACCCTTAAGAGATCAAAACAAAAATTTAAATTACCAAACATAGAAGATAAATAAAAGTGTTGTAATCTCTTTCACAAACAAGGCGAGATGAGCTAGTGTTAAAAAAATACCTAGTTTAAATAATGGAGACTCAACACAAAATTAGATAGGAGTTATCTCAAAATTTCCAATGGAATATCAATGAAAAAATCTAAATATCTCTTTATCCATGGATAAAGATGGCCAGTAAAATAGCCCACCAAAATGAAAAAACTCAAAATTTCCTCTTTTCCACTCTTTACACATTTCCGTGTTATCAACTAACCAAATCCCTCTTTTCTTATTTTTCTCCATATGATACCTTGTTTTAACAAATTGACAAAATTTGAGGTGTCCCTTAAGTGATACCTTTTGGAAGTTGGAGTACTACATGATGCAACATTACCACTTGATGGAATATTTTCATTTGAAAGTATCAACGCCACAATAATTGATGTCTTTTCAATTCTTCCATCTCATGCTTTTGTTATCCCAAAATCACTCGTAGGATCTTTTGGATGTTTTAGGAAGAATATGATTGGATTTTGGACAAACCATGTTTTTGGGAAGTGTTTTCATGGATAAAACATGGAAAATATTGGAATCACAATCTTGAGACAAATTTCATGTTTTGGGACCTTGTTCTCCATATTGCCAAGCTCGAGGTCATGAACATAGACATTTTGTAATAAATTAGGGTCAATAGGGGTAGGATCAGCCAAATCAACCTTTGGTAGAACAAAGAGAAGCTGTTCCCTTGTTCCCATGCAACATCCATCACAAATTTACTCTGTGTGCAATATGATTTGCCACGACATAGAAGACATCAAAGATAAATTGGAGTTCCTCCACGAGATCCAAGAAGAGACATAGGAATTTTGGTACGGATACTTGAGTCCATCAAATTACATACACTCTCACTTGGGCCACATTTGAAGTTGCACAAGACTTACCCTTCAATCTTGAGTTCTAAAGCTTCTTATCCATTATTTATCTATCTTTGTCATCTATATATCTTTATCATTATTGGAAATATGCTTAATTATATAAAAACAAGTTGATATCCTTTAAGGAAGTCCCTTTCGATTCTGGAATCGACCTTTACTAAGCAACTCGTTATCCCATTTATCTAATCTATTTTATTTAGTTGTCTTTGATCTGTAAGTTTCTTTGTTGGCGAAAAGGGAAGAGATTTATCCAAGGTTAGTTTGTTTTTGTTATTTCATTTTATTAAGTTAAAGTTGGAAAGCAAAAACTCTCTGCAGTACAAACAACTTTCAATCCAACTCACGGAAGGACTGCAGATCTCGTTAATAACCTCCAAACACCAAAAAAGAACATGAAAATGATATTAGCTTTACAACAAATGATTAGAAATTTGTGGGTGTCCCACTAGGCATACCAAATTATGAACAAGTGAAAATACTCAACAAATAAAGAAACACACAAATAAATGAAATGCGAAACTGCAAGTAGCTCTTTATCGTCCTTAGATTGGATCAGACTAAAGAGTGGGGTGAAGTGACACTCTTGTTGTTGAATCTGGATGAACTTGAACCTCTTGATTTGTGATTGCTCCCAAAATGCTCTGGATCGAAGTATGCTAAGCTACCAACAATGCATATTGAATGATTGAATGATTGGATGATCAAATGGACATCATAATGGTATGCAAGATTAATTTTCAATGACAATTTGGCAGAATAACAATGTAAATTTCTCAAGCTTCCAATGATGATTTGAGAGGAATGGAACTTCTTATTTATAGATGAAGAAGAAATCATGGATTGAGAAAGGTGGGGTTGATAGAGTTGTAGGCTATTGATTCCATTTTTTTATTCAACATGATTGATTTATTCTTGTGTAGTTGACCTTGTGAATGAGGAATAAAGGGGATTTTATTTCAAATTGGTTGGCTTTGAATTATTCTAAAGTGTATGTGCATATTTGCTTCCATGTTTTTAGGATTCTAGAACTTGACTTGAGCCACCTCACCAAAGTGGGTGCTTAGTCAACTCAAGTGAAGTGACCAATGAAGTGGAGATGAGTGGATAGTGAGGATATTTAATTTGTTTTATTTATTTAAATAGCTAATTAAATTAACCAAATGGGTGTATAATATACAGTGAATGCAATATAATTAATTAATTAATTCTAGAAGTGGGATATGGGTGAATAATGGATTTACTATTCTTGTTGGACATTATGCAAATGGTATAACTAATAAAGAGGTCATTTTAAAGAAGCAGAGCGAATGAAAATATTGGTTACGACGATATAGTGAAATGTCGTAAAACGTCGTTAAATAACAAAAAATAGCGGAATGTGTCGAATGGTGTTGAAAATGGTTGTAAGATGGTTGCGTAACAACTAAGGGACGATACGGGCATTTTCGAGAGGTCATAATGCGTAATGGGTACTTTTAGGGTGTGGACATTGTGCCCAAGGCACACATTCACGTTGTCCCTGGTCTCTCACCTTTTCCTTGCATGATCATCATCTTGACGCGACCACACAAGCTTTCACCATGTGATGTAATCCCTGCTCTTTTGGGCTTCGCTTCATGCCTTAACCGATTCTCTACAAAACTTCTCCCAACATGCCACTTTTAGAACTGATGCCACATCCAAAACTGATGCCACATATCCCATTTTCATGTGTCGGGCGCTCTGCATTCCAACAATATACATTCATTATTTATGTCAGGCCACACCGTCATATGCACATAAACTCGAGTGCTCATAATTTTTGAGAGCCAACATAAGTCCTAGAGCTTGTCATGTTCTCATGTAACTAAAGAAGTCGACAAAACATTCATAACAATGACATTCTAGGTCGACAATATTAGTTTAGAAAAAAATTATCAACTAATTTGAGGACCAGCGTTAGAATGACAACTCCATATAATTTAAGGTTTCGTATTGAAAAAAACTCCATGAAATTTTAGGTCCTATATTTGAATGACAATTAGTATCATAAATAAGCACAATAATAATGAATCCATTCTATCATTTATTATTGCAAAGAAGATGATGGTGTATATGATATGAATAGTTGATCTGAATTCCATATGCCCCTCATTGTAGATGGAGTTTGTACCCTTACCACTTTGCCATTTTCTATGTAAGCAATTTGTTATTACGGTCGTGACAGAAACAAGAGATTGAGAAATAAATAATTAAACAAAAAATTGTATGATTTTTAGATCGACAGTCTTCCCTCTCACCATCTATCAATATCACTTTGGTTTTTAAAAACAAAAAACAAAAACTCCAAAGAAAACGTAAAATATTAGAATGAATAAAAAACGCATGCAAAATAAAGCTGAATGAATTGGAAATGTAAACATGTATGAATAGCCTAGGGCTTCAAATAAGAAATAGGGGTTTAGTTTCAGTGTTGTTATGCACGGTGCACGAAATGACTAGTACCACTGTTTTCTCACAGCCACCGCATGAAGAAGAATTGTGCATATTGGCAAAGATCATACGAGGAGCTTGAACATAATCTCAAACCGGTTGCATCCAGGATTGTACGCGCAGAAATAATAAGGTTTTCAGATGGCTACTTTGCCTGTAAGCTGCACCTACAGAGCTACAGCGTGGGAATACAGCAGAAAACAGCATCAATGGAGGAGAATATACACCAAGTGTCAGAACTAACACTCGTAGAAAACATGTGTGTGTTGACAGTAATTGGTCTTTTCATAACGGGGCTCGCATGGAGCATTCAGAGGGTTTTTAGAGATTGTCAATTTCAAGGTGAAATCTGTAGAATTTGATTTATAGTATATTTTGTTTAGAGTGGCATCACCAACAATCTAGTATGGTGTCTCACACAAGCAAATTCTTTGATGATTTTAAAACCCTAGGTATATTTTGAAATAAGTTTTTACATTCGTATGTAAAACCAGCTAATATTATTGACTATGAAAGGAAATAAAGCCTGAAGTAGGCTCTGACAGACTGTTTGATTGACAGAAACTGCAAACCAAAATTTTTAACTTCGGAAACAATTAGGGCTGCAACATCTCACCAGATTTTTTAATTTTTTATAGATCTTCATACCCTTACTCAAAGTTCCAAGATTAGCACAAGCTGGGAATTGTTGCTAATAATTGACGACCCTGATGAGGCTGGGATAGTAAGCTGGATGGATGAAGAAGAGGGTGTGTGCATTCTAGCCGAGTCTCAGCATTTCAAAAGCAAAATCTCTGGCTTTATATGTTTTGAAGTTATTGCATGTGTTTGAATCCTAAGCCTCACTAGCTCAAAATAACAATCTTTGGTTCTATACCTTTAAAATGTTTTCCTTCTGAATTTCACGGATTTTTCAAACAATGTGTGCTCACATTTTGAATAGATGTCTGTCAGGGCAGTCACAGCTCCAATTTTCGACAAAATCCTCTTTTCATTTATTTTGATGAATCTCCATATTCCTGTCTAAAGCTCCCATTTTGGTACACGCTAGGAGGATGCAAAAAAAAGTTTGTTGAGTTTTACATGACACTTCCCAATTGCATTTGCATCTTTACAAAATCGTCAAAGCCTTGTTAAGAACTAAAGGTTTCAGACCCTGGTCCTTTGTTCATTACATTTCTACTCCTGTGTCAGCTTGTAAAATTGTAGGTTAGAGGGATTAGAAATCACAATGATAACCTCAGGACTCAATCCACTGGAAGGAAAGGGCAGCTATTGCTACTAGCAGAAATATGAAGAGGCTCCATAGACTTGAAAGAGTGAACAAAGCACCCAAATCCATGACCACCCGAAAAATGAATTCTTCTATTACTGTCTGTTAACCTCCCAACAACACTATTTCATAAGAATATTTGCACCACCAGTACTAAAAAATGCCATAAATTTCTTCACCCTCGAGCTTCCAAAATTCCAGGCCTTTACCAAATTTAGTTTCAAGTGCACTCGAAGCAGGGGATACTAAGAAAACTGAACATTAACACGATTAAAGAAGAGATGTACAGCAGTTTCCTTTTCCACACCCCATATTAATATTTATTCACCCTGCCTGAATCTTGGCTACAAAGCAACAAAATTGTTGAATAGAAGCTCACCACTCCTTATTGGGGTAAGCACCCACAGGATTGTAATCAGGGGTAAGCTCAAAATCCACTTCCTATGTCATCTATCATCAATTCGTCAAGTTTAGAGAGACCAATAGATTTGAAATGTTGAACCCATAACTCTCACATTAGGAACTTCTCAGTTTATCCTGACCTTGAGCTTCTCAGCCGATCCTTCTAGAATTTACCATGGTATGAGAAGATCGATGCATAGTTGTCTGCTCATCCAAACTAATTTGGAGCTTGGATGCATGGAGGTGAAATTTCAGTTGAAGCAGAGAATACCAGTAGAGGCTTGCATAATATATCAAAGATTAACGCAGGAGTTCCATGCAAGGGGCTAGAGCTCCTATTTTAAATGAGCAAGTGGCCCCATGAAAATGGAAATAAGTGAAAAATAAAATTTTAATGTCTTTTTTTAAAAATGAGGAGGGGGAAAATTTAGGGAGAAACTTGAGCAGTTGGGAATAAGGAGGGCTGGAGGTTTCCCACACCTGCTCCTATTCTATTGGAAGTTATTTTACCAATTCGAAACTTATGGAAAATCCAATTTCATCTTCTTTTTTTTGAAACTAAAAACTGAAAGTTGTAAATTTAATCTTCTATAAAATTGCAGCAGAACCTCGTGATTTTTCACTATGCAACCACTATGATGGCAGATTGCTCCTATAATTAGTGTGTAACACCTCCTCATAGAATTTCGGTGCCCCCCTTCTATGGGATTACATAAACATTATATTTTCTTTACTGAGATCTATTTGTCCAAAGGTATGTCAGCATATTAATCCCTGAGTGGATGCATTTGCATATGTCAAGATCAAGGTGGGTTGGTTTCAACACTTCGTAAGAGATGTGTCAAATGGTATCCTCCTTTCTACCACTTTCATATCACCATCATATCAACAGATTTTTCCTTTTTAGCCTCCTAATCCTTGCTATGACCTATTTTCGTACAATGCCTACTCATAGCTAACGGCATTGACCTGATCAATAACGTCCCTTAGTACCCTTATTTTGGCCGATGTCATCGTCTAGGCTGATGATGCATTGATTTCATTGTATGTCATCAGCCTAGCAGATGACACCAACTAAAATTGAGTTTTGACTTTTGCAGATCCACACCTTATTGATAGGCTTCCGTCCATCATTTCTGGATAAACAACAACATTAATTCACTTTGTTTGCACTGGTAATCTCCCTTAAGGAAGATGATGTCTAACTCTTAAATCAAATCTCAATTCATTCAAAGTTATATTACTATTATAGTACTTCACCAATGAGACCTCAATTCCACTTTAAAGCTAAGAAAATGAAATCTTGCAGATAACAGAGATATATCAGAGTCTAATTACCTGATTCAATCTTGTAATCATGAAGTATCGAGCAGAGATGACAGTTGGAGTCAAATTCACAAGATCATTCTTTTTGTCTCTATAAACCTGTCCTGCCACGGTTTAGGTCTGGTTTTAGGCAAATTTAGATCTAATTTTTTTAAAACTCACTTTCTCCAAACCCTGTTAACATTTTCAAATACCCTTTTCCACCTTTAAGAGGGTTCCCAAGTTCGGTAGTTCAATTCTGTATAACTATTGTGCAGTTCACACTTGAGGGATGACCAATTAGGTCTAGACGGTTTTATACTGTCCTCCAAGAGGACTGCCAATCAGACCTCCCTACAACTTCACTGAAACTCTTTGCTACCTTTTTCATCCTAATGAGCACCCTACACAGGTCGTTTGTTCCAGTTTTTAGCTTTGGAGATGGTGTAATACCAAAGATACTAAGATTTTGCTCTAAAGTCTAAACCCTAAAGCAGGGAACCTGATAAGGGAAAATTCAACTTATCTTTCTTTTAGACCTTTCCACGACCCAAAACCAGTGGGATGAGCTCTGTGGGAGTCCTGTGCAAGTTTTACCTTTGATAACTTAAGCCTGAGAATGCTCCTTTAACTCTTTACAATAAGCTTTGTGTAATGCGTGATAATTTGCAAGAACAGGATAGATCTCAATTTTTTTGTAAAGTATCATTGATTCTTATTGCAAATATAGTCCTTTAGGAAACAGATTCAACACATACCAAGTGAGCTCAGGAAAGAATGAAACTTCAAGCAATTCTTATTGTTTCTCTGTTTTCAATGTGACAAGGCAGAGTTACATAGAACAACATGCATGCAACAGCGAATACACACTGCATATTGACTGTCCTGCCTCCTCCTTGTTATTCTTCATCTATTCTATCACTATGGTTAGAACAATAACAACCTTCTAGAGGTTCTCCATGATTTGTATTCAGAGTTCATTGTTGAGATTTTCTCTCAACTATCTCACAAGGATGTAGGAGACTGTTTCTCCTAGCTTACATATAGATAGCAAACATATATTGACTTTCTACATCACCTATAGACTAGAAACTACCTGATATACGTCCTATATCCTCTAGAAATTTATAACACCTCACCACATTTTATAAGGTTTATACACATGGAATGACATAACAAGCATTGGATTTCAAATTATTGGTTTGGAGGGAAACCTCCCAATAAGTATAGGTCTTGATCTAAGGGAGAGCACTTGGCTCACTTTAGGAGGATGAGGGGGAGGGAGATACTCTAAATAGGCCGTCAAACAGGTACACGCAATGATTGTAAGTGAGTAGGTACAAGAAAGAACATGCTTTGATCTGTGGAGGAAAATTATAAAAGTGCATTCATGTTGTCTCTGAACCAGCAGGTTGAGAATGTTTCAATCCAGAGGAGAATGATGCTCGAGGTTGAGAACATATTGTCAGGACAAATTGCAGAATTTAGGGACCTTACACAGCTCAATTACTTCTTGACAGAAAACTTCAATTTTTTTGAAATGAATATAACAATTTAGCTCTAGATTTTTAGAAGAGTTATCACATGTTCTTGATTATAAGAGTTATCACATGTTCTTGAGTAAAGAAATTTATTGGATTAATAAAAATAAAATGAGTTCTATTCATGAGACTTCTTGGTTCTAATATTACATGAGTCGACAATTATACTGTTGAAAAGAGATAGCAGTAGGTGTTTTATGTGGATGATGGGAATTAACATGCATGTGAAATTCCAATTCATCTGTTTCAGAGCTTCAATGTGTCCACAGATAGTAGCCAGTGTTTCATATGGATTGTGGGTATTAATATGCATATTAAACTTTAATTTTATCTGGTACCTGAGCTAAAATCTGTCCAAATTTGCAAATTCAACCTGGCTATATAGAAATGTCACATTTTGCAGGTCAGTTTTTGAGATAGTCCATTGGATATTTTAAGTTGGGGTAGCAGAGCCTCTCCATCAGCAATGTCACCTTCCATCTATATGATCTCTGTATGAATGCCAAGTGTATTTTTAGAGCTGAGAAGAACCAGCTTAATCCCAATCATCCATTCTTCCTTCATCATATGTAAACAAATCGTGGACTGACCAGGGTCCTGCATAGCATCAACTGATATGAGAACAATCGCAAGCAAGAAAATAACACAATGGAATTTTCTTTACTGACATTTAATTTTCCAAGGAAATGTCAGCATATTAATCCCTGAGTGTATGCATTTACATACATCAAGATCAGGGTGGGCCGGTTTCAACACTTCGTAAGAGATGTGTCATATGGTATCCTTCTTTCTACCACTTTCATATCAACATGTTTCCTCCTTAGCCTCCTAATCCTTCCTATGATCTATTTTCTTACAATGCCTACTCATAGCTAACATCATAGACCTGATCGATGACGTCCCTTAGCACCCTTGTTTTGGCTGACATCATTGGCTAGGTTGATGATGCATTCATTTCATTGTATGTTATCAGCCAAGCTGATGGTGCCAACTAAAATTGAGTTTTGACTTTTACGGATTCAAACCATATTGATAGGCTTCCCTCCATCATTTCTGGATAAACAAAAACATCAATTCAGTCTGTTTACACTAACAATCTCCCTCTAGGAAGAAGAATAAGATTTAGAGTCAAGTGGAGCTTACACCAAAGAAAGGCAAGTTAGTAATACAGGGCATGAAGATTTCAAGGATAGTAGCTACACCAACGATTTATACTATCTTTAGAATATCCAACATTGGTCTACTGAGGATTTCACCTATCCATCATGACTTCACCTACAACCGTCTCTGGCAAAGTGCGAAAAGCCAAGGGAACGATTAATGTTTCAACAAGTCAACCCATGGTAGGTACTCCTAACCCTAATCTCTTTCATTTTTATGTTGGGCAAATGTGAATGTTGTATGTTTCATGTATTTGATAGTTTTGTGCGTGCTTGTTTTCATTTACTTCATTGTTATCTTCACATTGTCACCACGAGCTCTTTGATTACCACCTAATGGCACCTTCATGCCTATAGCTCTTGGTTTGCCATCTAATAACAACTTTGATTTAGTAAGGTCCGCTATCTCTATCTCCTTAGAGATTGTACGTGTAGGCTTCCCTTACAAATCCATCCCGACCTCCTTTGCACACAGCCCTAGTTTATTGCCATGTACCACTCTGTGGGCTTTCATTCTCATGTGTTGGATTTAGTACGGTTTTCTACCTTTTGCCTATTTAGAGGGCGTAATGTATTGCAGAAGATCTGTGTTAAACCCAATAGAGGGACCACTCCCTATGAAATTAAATGGGAGAAAAGAATGCTTTCTTCAAGATTGATATTAAAGATGAGGTTTCATTGAATGTCTCTGTCAAGGTGAGTGATATTCTTGATATGTCATATTCTACTAAGATTGCGACATAGGCTGCCATTTTCAATATGGCCAAGAAATTTCAAGATGTAGAGGATGCAAAAATTACTTTTGGATGTGAGAGGATTATATACGTAGGGATCCCCTCTTGCCTCTACATGCATGTAGGTTAGGGTGTGGGTCGAGGGCCTCCCGATGTAGGATCATTAGGGCAGCTATATATGTTCAGTCCTTGAAAACGATATATATATATATATATATAACTGCCCCCCTATGGCGTACTATTAATAAAAGAGTATATAAAGCTTTCAACCTACGGAAGGGTATAGGTCTGATCTAAGGGAGAGCACTTGGCTCACTTTAGGAGGACGAGGGTGGAGGGACTAATTTAGTTAGGCTGTCAAACAGGTACAAGCTATGATTGTAAGAAAAAAATAAAAGTGCATTCCCATTGACTCTGAACCTGCAAGTTTCACTGATGTATGTTACTCGGCAGGGAGGTAACAGAGATCAGGTTTCACTGTTGTGTGCAAGATCAGAGTCGTAATCTGAAGTCGAGGGGTGATTCCCGAAGACTGCGCTTGCCCCTGACCGTCCTGAGCAAGGAGCTCTTCCAGTTCAGGAAAAATTTAGAATGTTTCAATCTAAAGGAGAATGATGCACGAGGTTTACAATTTGTCAATCTAGGGGAAAATGATGCATGAGGTTGACAACATATGGTAAGGACAATTTGCAGAATTTAGGGACTTTAGACAGCACAATTGCTTCTTAACAGAAAATATCATTTTCTTTAGAAATGGATATTGCAATTTAATTCTAGATTTTTAGAAGAGTTATCACATGTTCTTAAAATAGTAAAGAAATTTATTTGGATTAATGAAAATAAAATGAGTTCTATTCACGAGACTTCGTAGTTCTAATAGTACATAGTCCACAATTGTACTGTTAAAAAGAGAGAGCAGTATGTGGTTTGTATGGATGGTGGGTATTAACATGCATTTGAAATTCCAATTTATACGTTTCTAAGCTTCAATGTGTCCACAGATGGCAGCCAGTGTTTTGTATGGATTGTGGATATTGACATGCATGTGAAATTTTATTTTTATCTATTGCCTGAGCTTAAATGTGTCCAAATTTACAAATTCAACCCGGCTATATAAAAATGGCACATTTTGCAAGCCAGTTGCTAAGATAGTCTATTGGATATTTTAAGTTGGGGTAGCAGAGAGTGTATTTTTAGAGCGGAGGAGAACCGACTTAAGTAGAATCATCCATGCTACTTTCGTCATATGTAAACTATTCATGGACTGATCAGGGCCCTACATAGCATCAACTGATATGAGCCCAATCGCAAGAAAGAAATAACACAACGGAATTATCTGTAACTATACATGGTGTAGACTGTATTATAGCAGATATTTATAGAATGGGATGATATACAAAGAAGCTCCTAGAAAAATGAGAAACTAATACTTATAGAGGAAGGAAGCTTTTAAGAGAAGAAAGTGAAAATGAAGCTTTTAGAGGAAGGCAACATTCTATGAGAAGACAAATGTTGATGCCAGAGTGTATCTTTGAAATATTATAATAATTATTTCTCGACCATTATTTAATATAGATTAAATATTTGATCTCATCTAAATATTTATGACAATCAATCATTATAGACTACAATATTGCTACAATATTGTATAGAAAAGAAAAAATTAAATTGACATTCAATTTGTGTGTCACAACTTGAGATTAGGTAATAAAGAAATGCTCACGTTTATCTACATCCCAAGGTCAAACGCCCTTGATTTGCCCATATATTGTTATTTACTTTAATAAAGATACTCTAGTTTCCTCTTGTTATATAGTGGTATCTTCAACTATTTCCACACAAAATGCCATGGGTGTCAGCAATACATAAATTACAAGGAATGAAATTATGTTGCACAACACTAGCTATTGGAAATACTTCGCCTTCAACGTAATATCAAGAGTGAGATCATTCCTTAGGCTCGCATCCTCGTTGTGTTTTCCTTCAATCGCTAAGAAACATTAAAGAATATAAACTATTTCAATATCATACTAAAGGAAGCCATACTAAATTCAAAAGCTCATGCTCTAAATTTATAGTGCATTTATAATAAATCTAAAGTTTTAACCAAAATTCCCATAACATTATTTCAAACAATTTTTCTTCTACATTCGTAATAATGCATCACTCTAAAATATCGTCCTTCATTTTTGTACAGGATTGAATGAAAATGATAAGGATATTTATAGGCCAACACACATTAATCACATTCACAATAATGGAGTGAAGCCCTTGCTCAATTGTCATTCAATATTTATGTTTGTCTCCAAGATAACATGGATTGTGATCATTTTGAAATACTTGGATCTTTTGTTGGAAAACTTTGTGTTCATGATAGCTGACTATTCAAGTAATAAAAAATCAAGAAAGTATTTTCTACCAAATTTTATGTTGGTTCATCATTGGTCCCTATAATATCAAGAACCATGATTTTGAGGCACTCCTTCTAGACACCTAAATTAGGTAGTTTATCACTTGATAATGTAAAGTCTTGGTTTAATCCCTCAAATCATGACTTGTGCACCTATCATATGAAATCAATTGTTATATCCTAGTCCATTTATATTCCTATTACAAAACTTGATATCTTCACTATATTGCTCGATCACTTACATAAATGCTTATATCAATCATAAACAATCTAACTATCGTGATTTTCATACACATAACTTTATAACACTATATCTTCCTCTTAGACCAAACCATCAAGTAGTTTGGTCTTGGGTTGAACTATCCCATCCAGCGCCACCAAATGGTCAATTTCTCAATCGAGGTATCTCTTATGGGTTGGTACATTCACTATGCATCATCCTTAATGAATATTTATATAAATAAAACCCTACATAAGAAAGTTTAGTGCACTCATTTACTCACCCGACACTTTTATGAGCTCCTCAATTACAAATCACTCAAAATGAACAGAAAGCTCTCTTAAATTTTTGTAAAGAAAAAACCATGGGTTTACTTCAAAATATACCCTTGTTTCTAATTAGAATATTCCAATTCCTCTTGTTACATAATGGTATCTTTGACCATTTCCACTCAAAATGTCAAGGACATTAACAATACATAAATCCCAAGAAATGACATTACGTTACGTGCAACACTATCCATTGGAAACATTGATCGACAATACTTCACCTTCAATGCAATATCAAGAGTTGGATCATTACTTAACCTTTGTATCTTCTTTGTGTTTTCCTTCAATAAATATGTAAGATATAATAATAATAAATATTTAAATATCATAGAAAGGAAGCCATACGCAATTTGAAATCTCGTGTGCTAAATCTACAATGCATTTACAATAAATCTAAGTTTTAACAAAGTGATTTAATAAAATCTAAATTATGTTATTAAAATCGAAAGCAATGACTACTACATACTTATATATATCTTGAAATACATGTGCTAGGAAATTTATTTGATTTTATTATGAAAGTAAATAGAGGAGATAAAGCATTTACCTTGATTTCGTTAGTCTCAAGTGTGTAATGCTGGGCTAGAAGATGTGATGGAACGAGAACATAGACAGTCATAATCCCACTTAGAAAAATGTAGAAGTTCTCGAAACACTGGACAGGTGCACTGGACAGGGGGGGTGCTTCATGAGCACCCTAGACCTCTGAGTGGGCACTATAGTCTATAGAAAATATAAGGATTTGGTTCCGAAACCTTGTCATTAGGGCTTCACACTTGTTCACAAATGATCACTTGAAAGTCACACTTTGACCAGTAGGAGTACCGTAAATCTACAATACACAAATCTCTTGCAAAACCTTAAAAAATACATCAACTTCTAAAAAAGAAAGATGTAAAATGAGGGGTCAGACTGTCCTCAACTATCAAACTAGTGAACTTATGATTGAGCATTGCACTACATCTTAGACCTAATGTAGTTCTATGTGATTGTGTGTGCAATACTGCTCTTAGGTTTCCCTTGCGTCGATGATACTAAAATAGTGGCTAGTAGCTAGATAAAATGCACATATGTAGATGGAATTCAAAACATCCCTTTCTATGTAGTGTGTATGTAGAAAAATGTGCCCAAATATAGTCCCTTGAGATATGTAGATAGATAACCCTTGATAAAAAAATCCACCCTTATAATGGTATGTATGTTGTGTTTATATAGGGATCTCTTGCTTGAATTTCGACACTAATGACATGACATGTCAACTAGTACCTCAAGATAGGAGAGAAAACCAAAAAGGCCGACTACTAATGTTAAAAATAAGGAGCGCCTAGACTGGACAAGAGTGCCCAGTGCTAGTCTCCATACCTAGGTGCTATAGTCCGGAGAAAGGTGATGTGTGAAAAAAGTGACAAACAGGGATCCGTGTGACTGAATAGAAATGGGCGAGAAGAGATAGAAGTAAAAGATAAGAAGAATAAAGAAACTTAAAGCAAGAAGACTAACTAGGAAGTATGTCATTATTAAATACTTTTCTTACATAATATCCATATATATAACAACATACTTGGTGGTATGATAAATAGTAATAAGTGCGTGATTTTGTGTCTACATTCCCCCTTTATGCCATCTCGAATGAAATTCAAGTAGTGTAAAGGAAGTAAGGAACATACTCGTGAGACAGAGAAACTCATGTTGCATAAGTATGTATAAAATGAGTTTATATAGTGTGATGGACCACGGATCAACATGTTGATCCATGCGGTGTAAATGGAGTTAGCGAATTGTAATGAGGAGCACTTAACAAGATTGATGATTTGATTATGAGTGATTGGATTTCAATTTTTTTGTTGGTGGAGATTTCGATGGGGGTAGGGAGTGATCGGTTCCCAACCCGATATTGTGCGTGTGAATAACTAAGGATTTAGGCATCTTACCACTAGATGAAGAGTATAGGGAGAGAGGTCTAGTATTACCCTCTCGACTTTAACTACATCCTTAAAAGGTCTAGCTGCTTATAGATAGAAAAAGACCAAATTTGTTCATTTCGATCAATTTCAATTCATTTCAATCAAATGTAAATAACCCATATAGGAGCAATATAGGAAAAACAACGACGTCTCGTTTCCCCACTCCAAGGGTGCCGCAATGTGTATTATGTGAAATGGATTCCATATTAGGTCATTTGGAAGTAGTAAAAATGTAGAGTAACTTCCCATGTTAGGTGATGGGTGTCGTTATTCCCTTCATTTAATCAACTCTCAATTGATGTCATATTTAAACCAAGGGTGTGTCAAGCTATATGCAACAAGAAAAATCTTAGTGAACTAGTAATCGATGTTTGTTTTTAATATTTTTCGGGGAATTTTATCAATGTCTTGAGGACTTCTTGGTCAAAACCTTATTAAAATCAAACTATGAAAGCTTGCTAGAAATAAACACTCTCTGCAGAAATAAATTGCTGGAAATAAACACACGTTGTAGAATGAAATAGATTGTTGTAAGTAAACACACTTGCTTGGAAATAAAACACACAATTGAGAATCTTTGAGAAGATGATTACAAGGAAATAAGAATCTAGTCTATAACACCTACATGAATAAGTATACGACGTGAGTTCAAATTGAATAATCGAAAGCGTTTACTGAATTAATGAGATCTATACTATTTGCTTAAGAAATATAAATACCAATAAAACGAAGATCCTAGTTCTTGGAGGAGTGGGCCCTTGCTCCACCTTGAATTAGGATTTAACAACTTAATATTCTCTCAAAACGAAAATGGCTATTTTATTGATAAAATGTTATGCATTACAAAGACGTCTTGTATCTTCTATATCTTTATGTCTATCTCTATGTATCTGTATGCATATCTATCTCTCTCTATCCTAAATCTATTTGCATGTCTGTATATATATACTTCTTCCAAAGGTGCATTTATGGCCATAGCTGTCCTACCGATTCAGATAGAACCAAATCGTGCCCAAAATAGATGTTGAATTGGAACCTGGATGGACATACAACTATATGATAAGTTATCCTTGGATCTTCGAGTATGAAGAATCAGAAATCTTCTGATCTACTCTTGATTAAAAGGATCATTGATTGCTTAATCACTTTGGATGTCATCGAGAATAAACAAATTCCCATCGGTTTGAACTTTGGAGAAGTTCCGAACCAAAGGGGACAGATTCAGATCTAACAGTGAAGGTTAGGAGCTACATGCAGGAGTTCCAGAACTAAGTCTGAAAATTCCAAAACTAAGTATTGGAGTTCTGGAACTAAGTCTAAAAATTCCGAACTAAGTATTGGAGTTCAGAACTAAGTGATAGAGCTCGTAATTGCATGATGGAGTTCCAGAACTAAGCCGTATTGAAGCCAATGCTTCTAAAAACATGTTGCTCGCTTCATACTTCGTTCTTCTGACTGATTGTGACCTGTTTTATTACAAAAACTGAATTTCCACACACTTTGTTAGGAATTACAGAGTTTTTAAACGTTAGAACTACATTCAACAAAAGATGGACAATTACATCCTAACTTATATTAGATCAAACAAAAGTCACAAAATGACTAACTTGATAAAAAGGAGAGTAAAATAAGATCATTTATTGCACATTAACGAGACATATTTTGGCCTTATCGTCTCCCCCATACTTACTTGTTTGTAAGTCTCCTTACAAACTTTACTCTTCAAATATGGGGTTATGGATTTTGCATTCAATTTGACTGCTCATGTCAAATGGCTAGAACAAGATATCCCAATGTTTTAGTTCAGAAGTACTATACCCTAATCCTGCTTCTACTTTCCTCTGTCATTCCTCAAATTGAGTAGGATTTTGAGGCTCTCTATTTTGCCATGGAGACATGGGGGTGAGAAGGAGAGGAGGCCTCATTCTCATTCCCATCCATATACCCCTGTGATTTTCATTGATATGAGGAATTAGTATACATAAAGCTTTTTCTCTTTCGAAACTCTAGATTAGATTTGTGGGAGATATCACTTCCCTTCTTATCAAGGCAACCGTGAGAAGCTCCCGTCTTTTCAAAAATCCCTCATAAATATCTTCAAAATTTTCCTCCTCATAAGAGATGAAGGCATCAATACTTTTCTGAACACTGACAAGATAATGTGTCTTGAACTATCTATCAAAGGCATGGGATCTAAAATGTATAACGAAAGTAGATGGTTTACCATATTTAAGCCCTCATGCGAAAAAGAAGATGAACTAGCTTTGATTAGATGCTCGTAATCCTCTCCTTCCATGTAATATGATTTTGAATAACAAAAAAATGCATTAAGCTAGCTTTCTCCACATACAAATTGATCATGAAGCACTGTGTTATTTTCTAGCATAAGATTGCAGAGATAGAATTCACAGAGAAGATTTTTCTACTTTGCACTGGTTGAAGAATAGGTGTCATGAACTCAGATTCATATTTTATTTCATGTGGAAGGCCACATGCAATTCTTGATATTTGCCAGTGAATGAATTGTTCTTCCAGAAACATGCTATATGTAGGAGAAGGTCTCTTGCATGCAAGAAATTTTTCACTCATTATGCAAACCATTTGTATTTTTACAAGACATTTAAATTTGTCTTCTTCTTCTTTGTAAAATTTTTCTTCCCATTCCTTTCTTTATTTATTTTCTTCTTCCATCTTGCTTTTCAAGTCCTCATTTGATGTTTTAATTTCATTAATTTCCTTGCGGAGTATCATCCCATAAGCTGGCTTGAGTGGCCACTAAGTTAATTTAGTCTATGTAGATACGGTTGACATAGCACTCTATCTTCTGGAAATTTGACATTCTTCCTCTTTTTCCATCATCTGTTGTTTAACCTTTGTCACTTCCTCAGTCCTCTCTGTGAGTTGAGTTGTTAGTTGCTCAATGAGCATTTCCCTCTGTTTTAATTTGAGTTTGAGGAAGTTCAATTCCTCATTCTTCTCTCTGATAATGAGTTCTGCTCTAGACAAAAAAGCAACCCGTCTAACCTTTGTTTTCTCTTCTTTTCTCGAAAGTTCTTTGGGGCGGAGCATTCCTCTTCTACCAAATGGAATTTCCCTTTCCATTTCCAAGATGCTAATTCTTCTTCTTCATGTGACAGTGTTGCTGATTCACCCATCTCTTGAAAAACCTATTCTTCAAATCTCTCATCTTCTTTTTCCATCTCAATTTGGCTTGATCCAGGAGGAGTCATGACCATGCTGCCCAAAATATCAGCAGACTTCTTTTTCCAACTTGTAATGTTCTTTCATCTTCTCTATAATTTCTCTAGACCTCTTATGAACTATTCTTCCTTGAGGAGCTTCAAAATGTCCAGAAATGGGTTTCCTCCTAGAGCTTCTTCTGATTTTCACTTCTTGCTCTTGATTAGGTGAACTATCACTGTCAGAGACATATATTAGCTCTCCTGTCATTCTTTGCGAGAGAAAGGAGTTTCTTTGTAAGGTACAATAGGTTTGCAACTTTAATCCTTCTTCCAGATCTTCTTCTTTTTGGTATATTCTCCCCACCTATTTCCTTCTTTTCCTCTGCAGGGGTATCAATCTCCAAATTAGTTGTAGGAGAAAAAGGAGTTGGTATTGCCCTCCTGATAATATCAGGGTTTTGCTTAAACTTGTTAAGAAACTTTTCCCATGTTTCTTCTCCATTTTTCTTTGAAAGAAAATGGTGTTGGCACACCAAATGAACTAACCCATGATGTCTGATTGTTCCAACACCCCAGAATACCTCTGGGCCATTTTCTCGGATGGAGTAAAGAAGAAACCTTGAAATGTTTACTTTATATTCTGGGTTTTGTAGCTCTATATCTAAGATATATGAGCATCTTAAGGACTTCTCTTCTCATTGACCCAAATTGGCCATCACAAGTTAAATACTTGACTATCCAAAATGCCACTCTATCAAAGGGTTTGGGTAAGTCTGGCTCTTCTGACCCCTTTTATGATTTTCTTAGTGTTATAAATATATTGGGGTTGAGCTTTCTCCCTCTTGTAGCAGGGTTTCTACGAGTTCTTTTAAGGTCCCCTTGACATGATTTGGGACATGCACAATTGGTACGCCAGATACATTGCTTATTGTATTTACAGAAAAATGAATTACAATATTTCTAACCTTTGTCCTGGATTCTTCTAAATTTATAACAAATTCTCTCACCGGTTCGTCATTATACTTCGAGAACTTTTTCAGGAATTCCAACCACCCGCTGTCCAAAGATCGCTACCACTTCTTCATCTCTGCAAGAAGTGGGTATCATCCTCTCGGTTCTGACTTCTTTTTAATCCCCATGACAAAGAGGGTGATTCAAATTCTTCCTCCTTCAAATTTGTACTCTTTCCGAATTGGTTACTGAGTAACTCTTAGATTTAGGCTGCATGAAGCGGTTGGGTTTAGCTATGGAACTGTTGTGTTTAGCTGCAGAATGCAAATATAATTCTTTTGTTTATTCCTTGAAGTTTTTCTGTAACTACTTCTTCACCTTTGTTTATTCCACCCAAATGATAACTCATTATAAATACGCCACCACTTTTTGTTCCACCGACATCATCCTCATGATTACTCGCTTTTAATCATAATGTACAATAGATGACTCATCATACCAACTTTTAAATCAAATCTAATCACACATGTAAACTTTTAATCTAACCTTTAATAAGTTAAAGACATAATTACTATCCTTCTGATGAAATCCCTCCGTCTTGATGACTCATCATTCCTAAAAGTGAACCAAAGGAAAATGGTTAGAAAAGACAATTGAAATTCCAAAGAAGTTCCTTTTATTTTGAATTAGCCATTTATTGAGGAGATCAACCACCATTGCTAGTTTTCAATTGATCTCTGAGAGAAAATTTGTGGGGAAGAGAACGCCATTTACTGGTTTTCATTTCTTCCCTTTATATATATATATATATATATATATGGGGAAGAGAACGCCATTTACTGGCTTTCATTCTTTTCCCTTTATTTTGGATCTATCCATCTGATTATTTGATCATTTTGGAAGAACTGGGTTCTTCCATATGATCAAATTCTTTATCTTCTTCAATGCTTCAAGAATTCATCCCCTGGAGGAGGCTTCCTATAAAGTTTTTTAGTCTATGTCCATTAACCAAAAGTTCCCTTCTGTTGCCATCAACGGGAAGTAACTAAATAAAACCATTGTCAAATATTTTCTCAATATGATAGGGTCCTAACCATCTAGTTCTCAACTTGCCTTTGAATTATTGGTACCTGGAATCAAACAATAATGCTCAGTCTACTACCTTGAATTACCTTTTCTTGATATGTGTGTCATGCCATTGCTTCCTTTGATCTTGGATTATCTCTATCTGCTGAAGTGCTTCCATTCTTAACTAATCCAACTCATTGAGTTGAAGAATTCTTTCCTTTTAAGCTGCATCCAACTCAATACGCACTTTAACCGTTGTTCTCAATGTATACGTAGTTCAAATTCAATAGGTAATAAGGGATTTTTCCTATAGACTAACTCATATGGTGAAAACCCTGTTGTAGTCTTCCAAGTTGTATTATAAGCCTAGATAGCTTCAGGTAGTCTCTTTACCCAATTTATTTTACCTACTTTAACTATTTTGGTAAGGATGTTTTCCAATTATCTGTTTGTTACTTCTGCTTGTCCATTTGATTATGGGTGATAGGGAGATGACTTCCTATGATTGATTTGATAATGCATTGTGAAGGCTGTATCATATTAGACATGAATTGTGGCCCCTGATCTGAAACTATACTTCTTGGTGCACCAAACTTCACCATAATTTTGTGCCAAAGGAAATCAGCAACTGCTTCTTCAGTGACATTTTTTAAAGCCTGCACCTCTGCCCACTTTGTCACATAATCAGTACACACAAGAATGTTCTCTTTTCCTTGTGAAGGAGGACTAAAGGGACCAACAAAATCCAACCCCCATCTTTCAAATGGTTCAATCACTACTTGAGGTTGCAGAGGCATTTCATTGGTAAAGGTTGGCTATCCCATCCTTTGACAGGGATCACACCGCTTGATATATCTCTTCACATCTTTATACAGAGATGACTAATAATAGCTAGTGCCAAGTATCTTGTGAGATGTTCTTTACACTGAAAAGTTTCCTTCACTTGGTTCATCATGACATGCCCTGAGTATGTCAAAGATTTCATCTTCTCTCACACACCTGCATAAAACCAAATCAGGACCACATTTAAATAACATTCCATTTAACTATTTAAATTGTGCATTAGTTTTGATTAACTTACTCATTTGTTTCTTAGTGAAAAAAGGAGGAAACTTGTTGCAAGATAATTTTCCATATTAGGAAACCATGGTGTATCAACTGAAATAGAAAACAATTGTTCATTTAAAAAGTTGTCCTTAATGGATCTCGCTCCTCGTAGTGGTTAGTCTTGACAAGAAATCAACTACTACCTTAGATTTTCATGGATTGTCTCACAATGGAAATATCAAATTCTTGTAAAAGTAACCATCTAATTATCCTACCTCCAACCCTTTGGTTTGTTCATTAAATATTTAATTGCTTAGTGATTTGTATGTATAAATATTTTGTACCACTGTAATATAATGTCTCGAACTTATTAATTGCATAAATCACAAGAAGAAATTCTTTTCGGTGGAGGTGTAATTTTTTTCAAAGTGGGAGTAAGATTTTTACTAAAGTAGTAAATAGCATACATTTTCCTTCTTCATCTTTCTATCCCAAAAATGCACCAATTGAGTTGAGGAAATGGTCCTGGATGTGAAAAGGTTTCTCCCAATTAGGTCCTCTCAATATTGGGGCAAGTGATTAATTTTTCTTTAATTTCATCAAAAGCATGCTGACATCTTTCATCCTAAAGAAATTCACAAAGTCCTTGGTAAGCAAATTAAACATGGGGGCAACAATTTTACTAAAATCCTTGATAAAATGCCTATAGTATCCAACATGTCCTAAAAATGACTTGATATCTATGGGGGTTTGAGGAATAGGTAAGTTTGAAATAATCTGATTTTGTTTTGGTCAACTTGAATTCCTCTTTTTGAAATGTGGTGTCCTAATACAATCCCTCATCAACCATCATCAAACACTTCTCATGACTAAGAGACAAATGGTGTTGCTCACATCTTGTTAATACTCTGTCCAAATTCCTCAAAGCATCATCAAATGTGTCTCCATGTATAGTAAAGTCATCCATGTATACCTCTACACAGTCATTTGTTAGGTCTACAAAAATTGCTAATACAACTCTTTGGAAGGTTGTTGGAGCATTACATAGCCCAAATGGTAATACCCTGTAGGAAAAGGTACCCCATGGACAAGTAAAGGTAGTTTTTCCTAATCCTCAACAAATTTGATTTGATTATATCCACTAAAGCCATCCATGAAGGAAAAGTATTGCTTACCTGCAAGGTTGTCTAGGACTTGATCTATGAATGGTAAGGGAAAATAATCTCTCAATGTGGCTTTTTTCAGTTCCCTATAATCAACAAAAATTCTCTATTTTCCATTATTTTTAGGAACAATTACAAGAGGATACACCCATGACTATCGAGATAGGATAGATAAAACGTACTGTAATAGTTTTTCAATTTCTTGCTTGACTATATCCCTTAAGGCCGGATTAATCCTTCTCGAGGTTTCTAACCGGTCTAATGTTTTCATAGTATAGATGTGATGAGTACAAATACTTGGATGGATCCCTTTCATATCTTTATAGTACCAAGTAAAATTTCTAGTATGATGTTTTAGAACATCAAACAATTTAGCTTCTTCGTCATTCTTCAACCAATTTGTTAATGTTTAAAATTTTACCTGGTGAATCTCAACATGTTTGGTTCTAGTGTGTGATGAACTGATTTGTTGAAAGGGTTCCATTAAGGTGTTTAGTGGACATGCATGTGGCAACAACATATGATGCGTATCAACATCTCCAAAAGTCCTTTGAGGCAATATTGGAAAAAGGACGGTAGGAAGAGTTATGATACTTATCTTGTTGTAGGTCGAACTTGTTGAGTTGTGGAGGTCAATTACTTGATTAGCATGTAATGTGAAACTTACTTGGAAAAAATAAGTAACCGACATCGGTTATGAAGGAACTGATCGATCGATCATCTATGACCGACATTGGTCGTGCAAGGAGGAAGGCTGACATCGGTTAAGGCTAACCGTCGTCGGTCACCTGTGCATGGATGTTTTAATTAACTCTCGGGAATTAGATCTATTTTTAGTATTAAAGCAGATCTATTGATTGTAATTGCATAGCTACGTGCCCTAATTTTGTATATGCCTATATAAGCATGAAAGCTAGGGTTTAGAAGTAAGAATTAAGAAGAACTTTGAAAAGTTGATGATTATTGTGATAATAATTATGAGAAAGAGAATTCTTGGTGAAGAAGAAAAAGCTTGAGAGAAAGAAAGTAATGTACATCTGAGAGGTGTGGAAGATTGTAAATCTTCATTATATATCTTGTCAAAGCTTTGGATAATAGATTGACTTGTTTCTTGGTGGACGTAGCCCACACTGGGTGAACCACGTTAAATCTGGTGTTGATTTATGTCTCTTGTTTTGTATATTTCTTTTGGTAGAATATCCACTTTTATTTGCATGTATGCTTAAATCTGATATATTATCGTATAACTAGTATGCTAACCCCAACAACTGGTATTAGAGCTTTGTTTAAGGGTTTTTGTGTTGACATATTTACTCACAGAGGGTTTTCTGATTGAGTGGGAGCTACAACAATGGTAGAAGAAAACAAATACAAGGTAGAGAAGTTTGACGACCGAAATTATCAATTATGGAAGATGCAGATTAAAGATTATTTGTATCAAAGATATTTGTATTTACCATTGGATGAGAAGTCTAGACCTACGAAGATGACTAATGAAGAATGGAAGATTCTTAACAGAAAGGCTTTGGGATCTATAAGATTGAGTTTGGCAGCATCCGTGGCTTCCAATATTACAGAAGCAACTTCTACGGTAGGGTTAATGAAATCTCTTGCTAATTTATATGAAAAACCTAGTGCTTCAAATAAAGTTTATTTGATGAAGAAACTATTTAGTTCTAAGATGCATGAAGGTGGATCTGCATCTAGTCATTTGAATGATTTCGATCTATTGTAAATCAGTTAAAATCGGTTGATATACCGTTTGATGATGAAGTGAAAGCACTTTTATTCTTATGTTCTTTGCCTGATAGTTGGGATAACTTGGTAATGATTTGTTAGTAATACAACATCTGATAATAATGTTTTGAAGTTTGATGATGTGGTTAATATAATCTTGAATGAAGAAATTCGCAGGAAGAGTACAGAGGAATCATCATCTGGGAATGCTTTGAATGTAGAAAGTAGGGGCAGGCAGAAGGAGAGATCTAAGAGTAAGAGTAATGGGAAATCAAAGTCAAGGGATAACAGATCTAAATCTAGAGGTAAGGGAATTACTTGTTGGAAATGTGGAAAGAAAGGACATGCAAAGAAATATTGTTGGTCAAAGGATAAAGAGAACCAACAACCAGAAAAAGGTAAAGAAGAAAATCTTGTTGCATCGTGAGGTAATGCAAGATGCTCTTATTCTTTTTTAGATAATAGAATTGAATCATGGGTTTTAGATTCAAGAGCTTCTTTCCATGCAACCCCTAATAAGGGTTATTTTAAATTATGTCGGGGTAATTTTGGGCATGTTTATTTGGGTGATGATGAACCTTGTAGTATTACTAGTAAAGGGGAAGTTCATCTAAAATTGTAAAATGAAAATACATGGGTATTGAAATATGTGAGGCATGTGCCAAACCTTAGGAGGAATCTTATTTTTGTAGGGCAACTAGGTGAAGCTGGTTGTATGGTTACTTTTATAGGAGACTCTTGGAAAGTCACAAAGGGTGCTTTTGTTGTGGCAAGAGGTAAGAAGGTAGGAACGTTATATTTATCTACCTATGTTATTGATTCCTTTTTTACATTATCTACTTCAGATTTAGATGCATGCATGTGGCATAATCGATTGGGCCATATGAGTCAAAAAAGAATGAAGAACTTAAAGGCTAAGGGTAAGTTATCAGATTTGAAAGATTTAGATCTTTATTTCGTGAGTATTTTGTCTTTGGAAAGCAAAAGAAAGTGAGATTTATCAAAGTTGGGGAAATTAAGGAGCAAAATTGGAGCTTATACACTTAGATGTGTGGGGACCACTCGGGTAGCTTCTTATGGAGGATCCCAGTATTATGCTATTTTCATTGATGATGCTACAAGAAAGGTATGGGTTTATTGTATTAAACACAAATATGATGTTTTGAAACTTTTAAAAGATGTAAAGCTTTTGTGGAAAATGAAAAAAACTTAAAATTAAAGTGCCTTAGATCCGACAATGGTGGTGAATAATGTAACAAGGATTTCAATGATTATTGTTCAGTGAATGGAATACGTAGAGAAAGAACGGTTCTAAGAACACCACAAGAGAATGGTGTTACAGAGAGAATGAACATGACAATCATGGAACGAGCTAGAAGTATGAGGATACATTTTGGATCGTCTTTGTAGTTTTGGGCAGAAGAACTTGATACAACAGTTTATTTGATTAACCGTGGGCCTTCAAGTTCACTAGATGGAGGAATACCAGAGGAATCCTGGAATGGAAAAGAGGTAGATCTTTCTTTTCTTAAGGTTTTTGGTTCATAAGATTTTGTGCATATTGATAAGGAAAATATAAAAAAGTTGGATGCAAAATCTAAAAGATGCACTTTTATTGGTTATGGATCTAGTGATTTTGATTCCATTTTTGAGATTTAGAGAATTCTAAAATCATCATGTGTCATGATATTAAATGGAATGAAAAGAGAATATACATGGATCAAATTTTGGCACCCAAGGATGAATCGGTTAAGAAGTTTATAGATGGAAAAGAACTCTCGGATTTTAAAATAATACCAACAGGGTTACACGATGTCGGTGTCGATTGACCCATGACCGACATCGGTTGCAGCGTAATCGACATCCGCTATAGGTGATCGGCATCGGCCACCGATGCATTTGGATACAAATGTCTAGGAGGCCTAGAATGAGTCTCTGGTACCCTAAACTCCTGTGAGAAGGTCACAAAGGGTAAGTAAACCTCCAGAAATATTTACACATTCTCTATTTTATTTATTATTGACTGATAATGGTGAACTAGAGAGTTTTGAAGAAGCAATGCAGGATAAGACCCATGTGCAGTGGGAGCATGGCATGGATGAGGAGATGGACTCCTTGGAACAGAATTAGACTTGGGATTTGGTTAAGTTGCTAGTAGGTAAGAGGACATTGCAGAACAAGTGGGTTTATAGGATCAAGGAAGAAGAGGGTGGATAGAAAAGGTACAAGGCAAGGCTTGTAGTAAAGGGATTTACATAGAAAGCATGTATTGATTTTGGTGAAATATTTTCTCTTGTTGTTAAGATGACTTCTATTCATATTGTATTGTATATAGTTATAGTAGAGGATTTACATTTAGAGCAACTAGATGTGAAGACAACTTTCCTTCATGGTGATTTGGATGAAGATATTTATATGCAACAACCGCTTGGGTATGAAGTCAAAGGTAAGGATAAATTGGTGTGTAGGTTGAAAAAGAGTCTATATGAGCTCAAGCAAGCTCTAAGGCAATGGTACATAAGGTTTGATAGTTTTATGCATGAGCATGGTTACTTGAGATGTGAATCTGACCATTGTGTTTATTTCAAGAAGCTTGGAAATGGGAGCTATATTATTTTGTTACTGTATGTGGATGATATGCTTATTGCAGGATCTAGTATGCAAGACATTGGTGAGCTTAAGGAAAGCTAGCTCACACATTTGTTATGAAGGATTTAGGAGCTGCAAAAATAATCCTTAGCATGCAAATACATAGAGACATGAAGAACAAGAAATTGTATTTGTCTCAGGAGGATTATATCTACAAAGTGTGTTAGAAAGGTTCAAGATGTAGAATGTTAAACCTGTTAGTACACCTTTTCTTTGGACACTTCAAATTGAGCAAAGATCAATGTCCTACATCACAAGAAGAGGTCAAATAGATGACATGAGTACCATATTCTTCGAGTGAGTTGGGAGTCTCATGTATGCTATGGTTTATCCTAGACCGGACATTGCACATGAAGTGGGAGTGGTGAGTAGATATATGGTCAATCCAGGTAAAGAGAATGGAAAGCAATCCAATGGATACTTAGGTATTTGAAAGGGACATCTAGCATGCAGTTATTCGGAGGTTTGGATATTCCATTATGTGGCTATCCTGGATTTAGATATGGTGGAGATCTAGATGGTAGGAGAAGCACTACCTTTGGATATATTTTCACAGTAGGTGGGATGACAGTTAGCTGGATTTCAAGATTACAGAAGGTTGTGGCTTTGTCTACTACAGAGGAAAAGTATGTTGCAGCTACAAAGGCTAGTAAAGAGATGATATGGATGAGTAGGTTCATGGAAGAGTTGAGAAAGGAACAAGATGATTGCAAATTGTTCGAAGGATGATCAGAGTGCAATTCATTTGGAAAAGAACTCAACATTTCATTCAAGAACGAAACACATTTAGTTGAGGTATCACTTCATACGGCAGGTATTAGAGGATGGAAAGTTGAATCTAGAAAATATTCATACGAGTGAGAACCCTACGGATATGCTAACAAAGCCGTTAGCAAAGGAGAAGTTGGAGCTACACTCCACTTCTGTTGGTCTTCAAGTTTGAGACTTGAGGAGGAAGAAACAAAGCTAAGGAAGGATCCAAGAATGATGTTGTACATGTATGGTGTAGTAATTAATCTCCAAGTGGGAGATTGTTGAGTTGTGGAGCTCAATTACTTCGGATTAGCATGCAATATGAAACTTGCTGGAAAACATAGTAACCAACATCGGTTATGAAGGAACTGACACTGGTCATCTATGTGAGACATTGATTAAGCAAGGAGGGACTGACATCGGTAAAGGCTAACCGACATCAGTCATCTATGCGTGGATGTTTTAATTAACTCTCGGGAATTAGATCTATTTTTAGTATTAAAGCAGATCTATTGATTATAATTGCATAGCTAAGTGCCATAAGTTTGTATACGCATATATAAGCATGTAAGCCGGGTTTTAGAAGTAATAATTAAGAAGAAATTTGAAAAGTTGATGTTTATTATGAAAATAATCATGAGAGAGAGAATTCTGGTAGAGAAAAAGTTTGAGAGAAAGAAAGTACTATACATCTGAGAGGTGTGGAAGATTGTAAATCTTCATTGTATATCTTGTCAAAGATTTGGATAATAGATTGGCTTGTTTCTTGGTGGACGTAGCCCACACTGAGTGAACCACGTTAAATATGGTGTTGATTTATGTCTCTTGTTTTGTATATTTCTTCTGGTAGAATATCTGATTTTATTTGCATGTATGCTTAAATATGATATATTATCTTACAATCGGTATGCTAACCCCAATGAACTCCTCTTCATTGCTAATTTCCGAGAAATTCCTCACCATTTCTGATATCTTTGAGACTAAAGCTACTGATTCTTCCTCTCCCCAAGAGAAATCTCGTTCCTCTCCGGAGCAAAATTATTTACATTCACAGGGAATTGTTGTTGGTGTGGTTAGGAACTAAATGTGAATGTTCAAGAACTAAATGTGATGGTTCTAGAACCAAGTCCGAGGTTTCAAAACTAAGTTTGTAGGTTCTGGAACTATTCCCAATTGATCTAAGGATAATTGGTGTTCATTCAATGGTGATTAATAATATCTTCCACCTCCCATATGTGATCTTGCAACGTAATCATGGCCAAAGAAGACATGTTTTTCTTATTAGTATTAGAAGCATCAACCCACAATTGTTCTTGATTATCAATAAAAGTTCGTGTAAAAGAATATAAGGAAATTCTCTTAGAATTCTTACCATTTGAGATAGTCATATAACTTGATCTGCAATCAATTAAGGCAACAATTGTAGCTAACCATGGTCTTCCCAAAATAATGGGATAACCAAGTGTTTTACCTTTTGGATACAATATAAGGAAGTCCATTGGATATTCCCATGACTCCACCATAACCGCCACATCTTCAATAACTCCTTCCGGTTTCTTTCATGATTGGTTTGCCATCTATCCGCAATATGGTGTTAGTAGGTTGTATACCTGTTAATGGTAATGTTTTCAAAGTGTCCACTGTCATCACATTTATAGCCACTCCCAAATCAACCAAAACATTATGTATATCTTTATTCCCTATAGAGACAGAAATAACAAGACTTCTAGGATCTCCGTATTTGGGAAGCAAAAGTTTTCCTGCTAATAAATCAGCAAGTTTCCCATCTACCTTAATAGTCCTGGGGTACTGCTTCTTCCTTCTAAGTCTTTTTAAACATAGCATTTTGATTAATTTGTTCAACTTCGAAATGTCCTTAATTTCTTGTAACAATGGTATTTCAATATTTAATTTCCTTAATTTCGTACCAACTCAAATTCCTTAGTCTCTATGGCTTCTTTAAATCTCTTTGGAAATGGAGTCTTAGTAGAGTTGCTATCTGGTTCCTTATATTTTTCTTTTACATCCTTCTTGGGAACAACCGTACTAGGGGTTTCAGTTTCTTCTGTCATCTCAGTGATTATAACAGGTGGACTGCTAATTATTTTTCTAGATCTAGTTTGAATATCCTTACAATCCATGACATTTAGATCAACCTGATTTTTTTGCTTCTGTTCCGTAGATAGGAGTTGTTTATTTTTTTCTTGGATTTGCTACTTGGGCATGTTGATATTTTTTTGGACCACATTTTCAGTCTGTGAATTTTGTGCTTGGGAACCCATTATGGCTTGTTGATTCTGATTGGGATATGTTTTCCCTTGAGCATAATTATTAGGGATCCACCTAGGTTGTGACCAAGCATAAGGGTTTCCTTGACCAGACCATGGTTGTTGGTGTCCTTGGGTATACCAAGCTTGACCTGCCCAATCCTGAGGATTCCATGTTGGTTGAGGTTCCCAAGGTGGTTGTCCCCAATTTTTTGGTACTATCTGAGCCACCCATGACATCATCCAAGGATTAGGAACTGACCTTGGCATGAACTGCCCTTGGCTAGGTTGTCTCTAAACAAAATTCAATTCTTCTATTGTGGATGAGGTGCTGGTTTGTTTAAGCTGATTCTTTATGAGTGGAAGAAGAGAACAAACATTAATCTCATGGTCCCTAGATTCATAGATAAGACATACTTCTATTTTATCCAGAGGACAGTCTCTTATTGCATGCTTCTTCCTGCATCTAGGACAATACATAGCTAATGGTTTAGTTTTAGCATTTGCTTTAGCTTGCAATCCATCCATGGTAGAGGTTAATTGAACTAAAATGTTTGTTTTAAAGTTTGCTAGTTCATCCATCAGTTTGTTCATATGTGGGTTCAAACTTTTCACTATTTTTCCTTTCCTAGGTCCACCCCTTGTTCTGAAATAGCTTCTACAAACGTCTTTAATATCATTCATCCTTAATGATCAATGTTTCCACCTCCTACTAAGTTAAGGGATTCCCTAGATTCATCATCCATACCTTTAAGAAAAAATGTTTTACTTAACTCTTCTTGAATTACAAATCCACACCTTTTACTTACAAAGAGGAATCATTCAAATAATCTTCTATATTCTCATCCTCCTACTTGATTTTAAAAATTCTTCCTTCATGTTTCTCCCTCTACAAGTAATCTTGATATTTGTATAGGAAGGCGATTTCCATTTGTGCCCAAGTAGTAATAGAGTTGGATGCTAATCCCATAAACCACCTCATTGCTACATCCTTGAGTGGATGGAAACAACTTGAGTTTTTGATTATCTATTTTGTAGTCATAGTCGACATAATACTTTAAATTCAAAAAAAAATTGGTCAAGGTCTTCAGATGACATCCCTCTAAACGTGGGTAAATGTACAAGTGTAATATTTTTTATAGGTGTATCATCGTCATCCAATTGAATTGGATAAATAAAGGTCCTCATGGTTCTCTTTCAGCTTCTCGTGCCATTTCTGAAGTATTTTCTAGACTTTTCTCCCAATCAATGTGGTATGTGATATGCTTTGGGGAAGGTGAAAATTCAAGAGTAGGAGGTTGACTACTCAATTGAGAATCAAAACTTGACCTAAACGGATCTTGAGAAATAATTCTTCTCCTAAAAGTTCTACTTCCTTAAGTGGTGACCGATCCAAGAATTCCAAAGGTGGCATTCTGCTTCGTGTCTAACAAGAGAAAATGGTGCTTCCAATTCTTGGTCAACTTCCTTATTTGAACTAGAGGATGCTTTGTTAATTCTTATTGAGATATTTTTGGGAGGAATCTACCCTTTGAGTCTCTTGGTCTACTCATAAATTTTATGATAACGTAGGGAATATTCTTCAATTACTAGATGTATGATTGTTTCTCTTGTTGATACCTAATTAGAAAATTCTAACAAGTGGGTCCCGACAACGGCACCAAAATGATGGGTGTCGTTATTCCCTTCATTTAATCAAATCTCAATTGATGTCATATTTAAACTAGGGGTGTGTCCTGAAGCTATATGCACAAGAAGAATCTTAGTGAATTAGTAATTGATGTTTGTTTTTATATTTTTCTAGGGGATTTTATCAATGTCTTGAGGACTTCTTGGTCAAAACCTTATTAAAATCAAACTATAAAAGCTTGCTTAGAAATAAACACTCTCTCAGTAAATAAATTGTTGAAATAAACACACGTTGTAGAATGAAATGGATTCTTGTAAGTAAACACACTTGCTTGGAAATAAACACACAATTGAGAATGCCGAAAATGATTGCAAGGAAATAGGAATCTAGTCTATAACACCTGCAAGAACAAGTATATGACAGAGTTCAACTTGAATAATCGAAAGTGTTTAAGAATTAATAGATCTATACTATTTTCTTAAGAAATATAAATACCAATAAAACAAAGATCCTAGTTCTTGGAGGAGTGGGCCCTGCTTCACCTTGAATCAGGATTTAACAACTTAATATTATCTCAAAATGAAAATGGCTATTTTATTGATAAAATGTTATACATTACAAAGACGTACTGTATCTTCTATATCTTTATGTCTCTGTCTCTATGTATTTGTATGCATATCTATCTCTCTCTATCCTAAATCTATCTCGCAGTCTCGTATATATATACTTCTTCCAAAGGTGCATTTACAGCCATAGCTGTCCTACCGATTCGAGATGGAACTGAATCATGCCCAAAATAGATGTTGAATTGGAACTGGATGGACGATAACCGTATGATAAGTTATCCTTGGATCTTTGAGTATGAAGAATAAAAAATCTTCTGATCTACTCCTGATTAAAAGGATCATTGATTGCTTAATCACCGGATGTCATCAGAATAAACAAATTCCCATCAGCCCAGAACTTTGGAAAAGTTCCAGAACCAAAGGAGACCATTCTAGATCCAAGGTGAAGGTTAGAAGCTACATGCAGCCCGAAACTAAGTTTGAAAATTCCAGAACTAAGTGATAGAGCTTGTAACTACGTGATGGAGTTTTGGAACTAAGCCGTATTGAAGCCAATGCTTCCAAAAAGATGTTGAATGCTTCATACTTCGTTCTTCTGACTGATTGTGACATGTTTTATTACAAAAATTGAATTTCCACACGATTTGTTAGGAATTACTGATTTTTTAAATGTTAGAGCTGCAATCAAGAAAAGATGGACAATTACATCCTAACTTATATTAGATAAAAAAAAAGTCACAAAATGAAGTCAAAATTGATAAAAAGGAGAATAAAATAAGATCATTTATTGCACATTAACGAGGCATATTTTGGCCTTATCATTAGGTCATCCGGGAAAGTGATGATATAACTCCTAAGTTAGGTCATCCGGGAGAAGTGCGTTATGTTTATTTTGATTACTTGATGTGATTTTAAGTTTTGGATTGTTTTTGTTGAGATTTGAATGTGTTGATTGATTACTCTTAGAGATATTTTACGCTTGTTTCCCCATATTAGGTGATTAGGGTAAATTCCTAGAAAGTGATGTGAAATGTCACATGATATACGAGATTTTTTTTTTTATAAAGACGAATTAGAAATGTAAAAATAGTGGTGTAATTGTGTGAGGGGGATTATAGGATGCCCCAATTGCATGCACCCCTTTCAACGAAAGGGGGAGTGATGATGAGAATGAACATTGAGCTGAAAGTACATGTTTGATGACATAAGTGTGATTGAAGTGTGATATAGGAGTTGTAATAAATTGGTGTGCATATATTGAGTTGGGATATGCCAAGTAGAAGTATAGTGGTTGTGGGATGGTTACAATATGATAGTAGGTGAAGTTATGAAGAGAACGATATAATTGAGACAAGAATTATAGTAGTAATGCTCAATATACAATGAAAATCGTGTAACGTGTATTAATGAGGAGGATGAGCTCAAATAATGACTATAGTGAGATAGGAAATTGAGAATTATTATAAATAGTAATAGGAAAAAGTGAATAAGTATTTCATTTGATTATTGAGAGTGTGATTTGGATTTACGAGTGTGTGAAGATGCATGCAAGTGAGAGCACCATGACAAATTCGATTCAAGATGGTGGAGACATTGTGGCATCACATACGACAACTAAGCTGGTAAGTGTGATTTTTTTTGAAAATTACATTGAAATTAGTTGTTTTTCATGATCTTTAAAAAAAAAAAATTAAGTTTCTCAATGTTTATGACTTGGGCAAGAGTGATAAAGGCATTAATGACCTTCGAGACACGTGCAAAGCAACGATAGCTAATTGTGAGTATATGTGTATTAATAGTTATATATTGTTAGTGTTGGACCACGATTTCCATTAGACCAAAACCCGTAGGCGTTAATCTCCATTACAAATGCTAGAGTTAGGATCCACGAGAGGTAGTTAGTCCATGTCATGTAACTCACGAGTGCTAGATGTACATGCCAACAATCCCCCTCAACATTACCCGGGTGAGTTTCAAACTTGAGACCTGTTGTTCTGATACCATTTATTGGACCATAATTAATGTTAGACCAAAACTTGCATGCATTAATATCTAGTACAATCACCAAAGTTAGGATATATGAGAGGCGGTTAGTACATTACACAAAACTCATGGGGAGCATAGGAAAACATTCCAACAGCTTACTAATTTTTGGTTGTGTGCATATGAACTAATTTGATGTTTTGTATTATCAGCAGGGGGATGCTTACTAGTCGTTGATTGTAGCTACTTCGATCCACACCTTGACACATAATATTCCCATTGATGTGTTTATTGGAGGTGGGATGTTAGAACGAGTGGATGTCATTGTGGGTGAGCATGCACATCTATTTGATCCGAGTGGCGGTAGTGTTGATGACTTGTATCATGCTTCGAGCATGAAGGATGAGGCGCGAGAGGAGACACAAAGAGATAGACATGTTGTGGGTAGAGGCCCCTTAGCATAAGATGTATTTGCGAGGTTCGTTAAGCTACGAATTCACTTTTCGAGTTGTCGATCGAGTTACATATATTACGTAGGTAGGTAGAGATGTATGGATGTTGCGACCGGTGGTGGAGAGTGAGTGGTGAAGCTTCTAGTTCTAGAGCTCCCACAGTTGTAGATAGTGATAGTGATGATGAGATATGATGTATATGTATGTAGGGGCTTGCCCCCAACAATTGTACTATGTAACTCTGATATTTTGATGATATATAGAGATGGATGATTTTCATTATTGTATCGTGTTGATGTGTTATATTGATACGTGATGTGTTGATTTGATTTGTATTGCATAATTGTTGATGTTGAGTAATGTATAATGATGATGAATTTAATCATAGATAGATAAGTGATGAGATAACGCATGTGATAATAGACAGTGTATGAAACATATAATGTATTGAATATATAGTGTAATTACACCATGTGATAGATATTTAATGCAAAAGTAGATTATATATAATATATAATATATAATATATAATATAAATATATATATGAGTAGAAATGTGATATGTGGTAAAGTATGGAGAAAAATAAATGACGTAAAAGTGTATGTGAATGAGATGATCATAAAAGTGTACTTAAGTGTGTGTTAGTATGATGAAGAGGGGGAAGGAGAATAACTATGCCCCCAGGATGTGGATGATGACATTCATTTATATAAGACCCATCAAGATGTAGTCAAGAATCAACCAAAAGTAAGAGCGTGTCATCAAGAAATGATTCGATAGCATGCACTAGATAGATCGATCGATGAAACATGTAGCACGAGAGATGGAGTGAGCTTTTTATTGTAATGGATCCCTCAAAAGTCATGTAAGAACCATGAGACCACAAATGTGTCATCGGGGATTAAGGTAAGGAAATCACCTACCAAAACCAAGCGAGTGTGGTGAAAACATATGTAGTGGAATCAACATGAGCATATGGACCAAACTATATGAGATGGTGCCAATGATGGGTGATACAACGGTGGGAAACAAAGATGCCGACGACTTACGAAACTAATGTGTAGTATGAGCACTACGTGGTGGATGAGATGATGTAAGCGTGGATAGATGAGATGGAGGCTGTACATGAATAATAACTTGTGGTGGTAGACAAATAGTGACCTTCGGAGCGGGTGGAGGAGATAAGTGAGCTAAACTAGAAGCACACTTGTGCTGAAATGGAGACATAGACTGCTCACGAGAGTGACGGCTAAAGGTAATTTCACCCTTGTCTTTGAATTTTTGTAGTCGATCATAAAGGGAATAATAGTCATTGGCACTATGACCATTGATCGATGATAGTTGTAATAAGATCAATCATGTTGTTATTGCAAATGATGAGGTAGATGATGCTTTGATTAAAAGGTAAGCGAATCACATGCTTATCAAGTAAAGAAAGTAACACATCATAAGGCCTAATATCATGAGAAAAGTGTGATGGCTCTGTGGAGGAGATGGAGAAGCCTTAGGTGGAAACCGATGTGGTGGAGGAGATGAAGGATGCTTATGTGATGGATAATATTGAACTTGCTTGCAGGGTGGAGGAGATGGAGACCTAGGAGGACACTCAACAGATGGAAGAGGAGAATAACTAGATGATGCAGTAGTAGTAGAACTAGGAGGAGGGTCTATAATATGTGTAGCAATGAGATCTGTCCTAATTCGATGACGTTTTAACATAAGAGTGTGAATGATTTACATGTATCATATTGCAGGCATTGTTTCAAAGCAAGAATCAAGCCATGACAAAAGATGAATTTATTTTCTAAATCAATGGGATGAAATACTAATTGATACATGCAAGCATTGAAATGCATAATGTAATCAATAATAGGTTTTGTTTTGCCTTGATGTAATCCATGTAAGTGGTCATGTGTGACTCTAGGGCCATTGTTAAGTATAAACGTCAAAGGAAGACCTCTTCCATCTCACAATAAGTACCAATAAATCCAAAGGGTAAATGTGTGTACCATTTGAGAGCATCATTAGTAAGAATATGGTGAAAATATTTAAGTAATAATCGATCATTAGAGTAAGAAGCCATAGCTAGACAATAATGCTTGAGATGTAAATATGGATTGCTAGTACCATCAAAGCATGAAAATGTAGACATAATGAAATCCTTAGGAGTGTTAAATTGTGAATATGTTTTGCAAATAGGATTTCCATGTAAATAATTGTTATTGATAGAAGCATAATAGGCTTTGCTTTCAAGCATGAGAGATTGGACCTAAGATTGTAATTAGCCAAAAACATGCATGAGTGATAAGATGTCATGTGAAGGAATGGTAGAAGATGTGAATGGTGTATTAAGTGGTTGAAGCTTGCCATTATGAGTGATCATAGGGATGTCAAAATAAGAAGTGGAAGATGTCGATGCTAAGGGCACACTAGATGTAGGTGCCAAAGAAGTAATAGGTGGTGAAGAACATGGAGTGTTGATAGAAGTAGTAGGAATAACATCAGAAGAGTTATTAGGAGATGAAGTAATAGAAGGATATGAATTAACATGCATGTTGCTATTTACAATCTTAGAATAAGATGAAAGCGGAGCAGAGAATTCACATTCAACAAGATGCAAAGAAGTGGAATCATTACTAGCATGTGTATCATCAATATTAGACAAAGATTCAGATGTAAGGATTTCATTAAGCATATCATCAACATATAATGAAGTAGGAGGAGAACTAATATGAGATGTATCATTACAATCATTGGAGACATTTTAAGGAGTGCAAGGGGTATAAGATACGACTAGAAAATCATCCTAGCTAGTATTAGAAACAACATCATGCACATGTATATTTTCATCTTTCTTATTATTTGTACTATCACAATTAAGACTAAACATAAAAATGATAATAGCATCATCTAAAGTTTCAGAAGAAATAGAAGAAGGTGGAGTATGGCTTCTTGAATAGTAAGGTTTACAACCAAAAAAACTTTCTAGATCCGAAACAATGCTAACAATAGAATAATAAAATCTAGTGGGAATATCACATTCATTAGCTAACATTTGTATTTGAGTTTTATCTGAAAGAATAGTATTGTGATAGAGAGTGCTAATTTCAGTTATAGTTTCTTCATCATAAATAGGGTTAACACTCACATGAGGCATGACTTTCCTAGGAGGAGAAGAGCTATTCTTAGCCATTAGGGTTTTAGTGGATCTTAGGGCAAGGAGTTATAAGCTACGGGTTCACCGAAAAAAGTATTAATTATTTTATTAAAATATGAAAGCAATGACTGCTATAAATGATATATACGAAATACAAAGTCTTTAGGAAATTTATTTGATTTAATTATGAAATTAAATAGAAGAGATATGGCACTTACCTTGATTTTTCTAGTCTTGAAGTGTGTCTGCGGGTTGGAAGATGCGATGGAACAGAACATAAACAGTTGTAATCCCGATCCAAAAATGTAGAAGTGCTCAAAACACCTAGACATGGGCGCTGGTTAGGGAAAGGGCACCTACGGGCTCCTAGACCTCGATGGGCACCGTAGTCTACAAATAAGCTCAAGATCTAGTTCTAACATTTTGCTAGGGCTTTCCAATTGTTCACCAATGATCACCTGAAAGTCACACTTTGACCGCAGGAGTACCTGTAAATTTGTAATACAAAAATCTCGTACAAAACCCTAAAAATACATCAAATCCTAAAAAAGAAAGATGCAAAATGAGGGGCCAAACCTGTCCTCATCTCTCAAACTAGTGAACTTACTACCGAGCGGTGCATTATATCTAAGACCCAATGTAGTTCTATGTGATTTTGTGTGCAATAGTGCTCCTAGGTTTCCCTTGCACCAATGATGGCAAAAATAACAGATAATAGCTAGATAAAATATAAATGTGTGGATGGAATTTAGAACTTTCCTTTTCTATACGGTGTGTATGTAGAATTTTTCCCCAAATGTAGTCCCTTGAGATATGTAGATAGATATCCCTTGATAAAAATTACCCACCCTTATAATGGTGTATATATTGTGTTTATATAGGGATCTCTTGCTTAAATTTCGACACTAATGACATGACATGCTGACTAGTACCTCGGGACGGGGAGTGAGAAACCCGAAAAGGTTGAATACCAATGTCAAAAATAAGATTAAGAACAAATAGGACAATAACACATAGATTGGAAAGGAGTGCCTGTGCACTAGTGTCCATACCAGGCGCTAATGTCTAGAGAGAAGTGATGACAAATGTGAAAATAAAGACAAACATGGATCCTTGTGACCTGACTAGAAATGGGTGTAGAAGAGAGAGAAGTGAAAGACAAGAATAATAAAGACACTAAAAGCAAGAAGATTGACTAGGTAGTATGTTATTCGTGAATAATTTTCTTACACAAGATTCACATATAAAATAACATACTTGACGGTATGATAAATAGTAGTAAGTGCGTGATTTTGTGTCCTGCACAAAGTTCCCATTACAATTTATTTTAAACAAATTTTTCCTATACATTCATAACAATGCATTATTCTAAATGTCATCTTTCATTTTTGTTGAGGGATTAAATGAAAATGATAAGGATATATATAGAGGCCATCACACATTAACCACATTCATGATAATGGAGTGAATCCCTAGATTAATTGTCACCTAGTATTTCCGGTATTTATGCTTGCCTATGTGATAACATGGATTGTGATCATTTTGATAGAGTTGGATCTTTTACTAGAAATGTTGGCATCCCCAATAGTGGATACTCATATGATAAAAATTTAAGATTTTCTACCATATTTTATCTTGGTTCATCATTGGTCCTCGGAATATCAAGGACCAAAAGTTTTGAGACATTACTTATAAACACTTCAATTTTATAATCTATCTTTTGAGAATGTCAAGTCTTTTCTTAATCTCTTAAATCATGACTTGTGTTCCTACTCTAAGATCAACTAACATAATCTATATATAGTCCTATTGCAAGACATTCTCTTCTCATTACACTATCAAGTCACTTACATAAATGTTTATACCAATCAAAATAATTCCACTTAATCATCAATATTTTCATGCACATAAATTTGTAGCATTGTGTCATCCTCTCGAAGAAACCATCCAATAGGACCGAACCATCCAACGGTTTAGTCACGGGATGAACGATCCCATCCAAGGCCACTCAATGGTCAATTTTTCAATTTGGGTGTCACTTATGGGTTTATACTTTCATCATATGTCATCTTTAATGTAAAATTATATCAATGAAAACCTATATAGGAAATTTTAATGCATTCATTTACTCACCTAACACTTTTAAGAGCTCCTCGATTAAAAATCACACAAAAAGAAGATAAAATTCTCTTAAATTTTCTCTATGAAACAAAATACACTATGATTAGATAACACATAGGTCTAAAGCACTACAAACCAAGTTCAAGATTCAAGCTTTCCAAATCAAAATCTGTCAAATCCGGGTAAAGCACGAGCATTCTAAGTAATTACATCACATTATCAAGCGATCAAGTTATCAAATAGAATTGCACCTATGTACAAGTAATATGTCACATATTTATATGTAAAACTCTATGTGGTTTGAGGTCTCTTCGGAGTAATGCCAATGTAATTAGTGTATGAAATTCACTTCAATCCAACCATCGACCTTTTTGTAGTGTTTTCACTTGAGTTTGATTTTTGGGTTAGGTTGGTTGAATACAAAGGGTTTCACACATTTTTAAGATCTATTATTACATAATGAAGCATATACTAGTCATACATGGGTGCTGTTAGGAAATAATTAGTTTTTACATTAATATTTGATATTTACCATACAAGTAAATATGACTTACGATATGGTAAATTATTAGTAGGTTAGATATATTGTTATAAACAATATATTTATATAGTTTAGTTGTTACACCTGTAATAATTTAACTTCCTATTTTATAGGAAGTTGTTTTGTATCCTCTGTGGCTATATAATAGCCTTCATATTGCTTTGTAAAATTGAATAGCAGTTTATTATTGAAGATCTTGGTTGCTGTAACTCTGATTTCCAAGATCTGGTATCAGAGCAGGCTTGTAGATCCTGTGAGAGAGAAGAGAACAAACGTGAATGTGTTATAGACATCTAGAGAAAAATATTTATAAGATGCAAGGGAAAATATGATGTAAAGTGCTGCTTGGAAAAAGCGTTGAAAACCAAGGCATTAACTGCATTAAAGAGCAACATCGAATTAATAAAAGACTATCATTTTACTATCTTGATTCGAATATGACCAAATTTAAGATTTGATGTGTGCATATGTATAGATCTACATGTTGCAAGGAGTCATCAATTCTCAATTGTGCCATGCGAAGCCTTAATTCAATCAATCCATATTTACATGAAGAGAAGATCGGATCATGCTCTTAACTTGCAGACATTGTTCCCAAATCTACATAGTTCGAGTTTTCTCTCAACTGCCTCAACTTATTCTATGTTCAGCGCAATCCATTCTAAATTTTCAACGTCCCAATGGTGAATCATTATATGGTGTTCTAACATTATAAGTGTGTCAGTTTTAACATTTCAGTCCTCTGTCTATCCGTGCTTATCCAACGCATAGTTTATTAGTTGTCATAACACCAGCATATGAAACATTGGGGCGATGCACCATTTCAAAAGCCCGTGTTCAAACAACAAAAGGATGATAGACTATGTATTTGAGGTAGTTTCCAGTTAGTACGTGGTTTAATTTTGAGTATCTTGTTCTATGTTTTTGTCCTTATTCTTAGTAATCAAAGTGTAGTGTGTTTAGGTTTAGTTTAATAGATTTCCAGTTTATGTCCGTAGTCATCATGTCCCTTGCCTTCATTTATTAATTTCAATATTGGAATTAATAATTCATTTTGTGTCATTTTTTTAAAATAACATATTTTGTCATTAGATTCATATTTTGTTCAAACAAAACATTTCTGTCATCTGTCATATTTAAAAACTCATGTCATCAGAAAATAAAGATTTAATATACATTGTTTGAATTTCAAGTGATATTGTCAAAACATTCTTTGTATTGTAAATGTGTGAATTATCAATATCCACAGTGTTATCAATGTGTTAAAGTTAAAAAGACGAGTCAAGTTATTTGTAAGAGTGTTGTTTATTAGTGTTTGCAAAAATAGTTTGAGTTGTATAGTCATCATTTGTCATTATTGTCAATAGTCTAAAAATAAAAATAAAAAATTGCCTCACGGACGCATTTTCGGTGTTACCTGACGTCTTGGCAACCATTGAGCCTCGAAATATAAATTTGATGAGTTAACAACTTCATATTTGAGGTCGGAGGCAATGGAGGATGGAAGGTGATTTGGTATGGTGGCATCTTGGTATGGTGGCCACATTTTGGTATGGTGGCATCTCTTTTTCATTTTGATTTGATTTGCTTTTCAGTGCTCTAGTTGTGTGAATAAATGGAAATTTCACATTGTGGGGGAACATTACACCAATGTTCCATTTCCATTCTACACCTAAAACGACTAAAGTCAAGGGTAACTTCCAGTGGTAGTGGTAGTTTCCTATGTTGTTTGAGATCGAGTGACAACGATCAACAATAATGGCTACAATTAAGAACATTGTGATTCTTATAGAATGTGATGTGAATTTTTTTCCATATTTCAGTTGTTTGCTTCGAGTGGTGTGTGGTTTCATTCCCTTGCTATGATTGAAACACGGAGGATGTGCATTTTGGATGTTGAAAATAGTTGTATAGGAGGGCAATTGAACTGGAGTGATCCTCTGACTGCAGATATCCTCTAAATGTTGTACTTCTAACATCGATCGACCAGTGAAATCTAGCGTTCATTGGAAGTAAAAACATGCTATGTAGGTGAATCAGTGGAAGTGTGATAATACAATATGAGATTCATTGTGGTGAAGTGGATTGGTCATGTGCAACAAGATCCAGAAAGCAAGATCCAAGCCAACAATATGCAAACTTAAAAGTATGCGGAGGCATACGATTTTGTTTCAGGTTTTTATGATGTGATTTCTTCCCATGTGAACACTAAGGTGGGAATATTATGAAATCATTAGTGTTTACATTAATATTTTATATTTACCATACAATAAATATGACTTACGATATGGTAAATTATTAGAAGGTTATTGTTGCCCAATTTTGCATCCTTTGCGAAAATTGAGCAACTTGCACAATATTAGAATTAGCGGATTTTTGAAAGTAAATTTAAAAGAACCGCGGAAGCTTGGAGCATACTATGGATAAAAGAGAATCACTATGGAATATTTCCAACTACATTATTTTGGAGCTCTTCCATTTCGCTATTTGGAAGTGAAGGGTATTCACTTGTCCCTTCGACGTGCATTTTGGAGAAAGAACAAAGAATTAGAAGCCTTGAGGAACGAGAATTGATCACGTGGCTAAAGCGTGGCAAGGTAGCCCAAGTGGGCTGAAAAATTCAAGATTAAGGAGAAGAGTGCACAGGTTATCCACGTTTCACCTAAGCATAACTTAAAAAGAAGGAAGTTCCGTTGAAAGAAGAAAAGGCCCCGTAGGTGGATATTCAAAGTTGCGCTACTATTGGTAGTGTCATGGAATGAGAGCAGTATGGGGCGGGCCATGGGTAACAGGGGAAAAAGTCATGTCATTTGGACAGCCGTGAAAGACATTCAAGATTCGTGGGATACCGCGATACAAAGGAACGATATGTGGATATCAAAATTCACGCAACACCGAATGGAGAAGCCACATAACAAAGTAAAATGGTGACTCTTCGCAGAAGCTAGAAATCATTTAAATATTTGATTTAACTATCAAATCTTTGCAAATTCAATCAGATTTTGTTGTTCTCTATGCAATTAAACCTGATTTCATGAGTAAAATTGAGGCAAGGAGACAAGATTCAAGAAAACTTCTCCAACATGCCAAAATGTGTAGTTCAGCGACACTGACTACTAGCATTAAATGCGGTATGGGCGCTTAGTAGAAAATGGTGTGTAAAAGTTGTTAAACAAAGTGCGGAAATTTGTCTCCAAGAGGAAATTAATGAAGGTGGTTGGGACTGGTTGAAGAATTTGATTTTCCCCCTAAATTCTTCTCTTTCTACCTCCCACGATTTTCTATATATTATACAACACTACTCATTTATAAGGGGTTCGATGATTTTGGAATTTAGACATCTTGTAATACAAAGACTTTATCTTGTGTTGCGTGTATGTCCTAAGGGTCGCATGCCTTGGATCTTGATTTAGTAAATGCTTGCATCTTACTCTTGCGATTATAATGATCTTTGCATAACTTCGAGTAATAAAATTTATTCTTGTGGATCATTTCGCCCTTGTTCTTATTTTGTTGCACTTCTTTCCTTTCTTTCATTTACGGGCGTGTTGTATGTTTCATTTTGAATCTTTATTCTTGTGCATCGTGAAAGTTGATTCGGGAGTGATTTTGGTCTACATCTCATATCCAGTCCTCTCCATTATCATTGCCTTCCCTTTACCCTTATCTAAATGTATTCATTCCCTTATTTTTCGGTGCTATCGCCTCTGTAGATTAGGATTTTTCTTTCGTGTATCTCCTTCTCACCCTGGCCCCTTGGAAAGTTAGAGTAGAGCTAGATAGTTGCATTTTAATTCCTAGGAGTAGTTTAGCATTAGGAGTAAGTAGAGGAAGTCGACCTTCTCCAGAGGTCTGTCTCAGTTCGAGTCCCACAACTTGGAGATAGTCCCATGTTGTCTCAAGCCCTAGATTCTTGTAATTTGGGACGGGTGCACATTTGAGCTCCAATAGTTTTGGCATGCCTGGTGGGACCTTTGAAATCAATATTTCTAGTTTTATCAAGTTTTGGTGTGTATCTTGGTGAAAATCTAGCCTTTGGAGGCTCTGTAGTAACACATATGGTGACTCCATTTAGAATATCAACTGGTTTCAATAGTATTGGTGATCCAAATGTGTTCTGATTCATGAGAAGGATCCAAACTCGGTCTAGAACAAGAAAAGAAGGTGTATTTGAGTATTTGTAGTTATCTCCAAGAAGACATAAAAGAGGAAGACAACTCTAGAGATCTCCATCTCCTCCAAACAAAACTCTCTCAACACCTCCACTGGTAGGTCCTTCTTGCAATCAACTAGAGTTCTTAGACCCATCATAATGGCTCATCAAAAATTTCTGCCACCTAAGAATCCATTTGTAAACTTCACAGGTAGTAGTTTACTTTCCTTGAATGCACAAAACTCTATTCCTGTAGTTGCTTTGAAAAATATTCCATATTTCATTAGAGAAAACCACACTACTCCTGTTGATCACATTCGGGACATTGTAAATGTTTGTGTTATCAATGAAATTGCTGAAATAGACATGGCAGTCAAACTCCGGCTTCATCTCTTAAAGAAAAGGCTCGGCGTGATGGTTTAAAAGCTTAACCATGGGTTCAATTAGGAATTGGAATGAGTTGTGCAAAGCCTTGTATAACCAATTTGGAGAAAGATCCAATAATTTTTCTTTTTGTAGTTGACCACAATCAAAAGAGCACCTAATGAATAAATGGTGGACTTCAACTTCAGATTTCAAGAGAACTTGGGATAGAATTCCAGTTCTTGTCGAGGCCAACAACCGAAGGTGCATTTCCTTACTTTGTAAAATCTCTTGACTTTGACATATCTATTATGGTGCAATTAATGCGAGTGATAACCTTACCCATAACTTATGCATTGGCCATTAGGGATGAAAATTGTGTAATTTAAAATGGAAAATTAGCTCTAGGCTACCTATGCCATTATCTCTTGAATTTCCATAAGCGCGCAAACTTCCATTGCTCCTATACCTCAAGAAAATTTGCAGCTTGTTACTTCCACATCACAAACCCCTCGCGCAATAAAAGGAATATGAAGAGATGAAATTTTTGATTAGGAACTTAACAAACAAAGTTATATCCCTAGAAAAAACAGCAAACCCAATCATGTACAAATTATCAAAATCAAGGGAAATCTTTAAATCAGGGATATCAACCACATAAAAACCAACAATCTAATCAAAGATATGCACAAAACTAGCAAAACAATAGATGAAAAATTCAAAATTCTCCTCTTCCTTTGGAAACAATTCCTCCTCCATAGGCACTTCCCGCCTTTGACATTTCAAGTCAAGCCTTAATTCCAACATAGAACATTATGGCACAACAAATAGAGTGTTTTTTTTATGTAATCTACCACATAACCAACTTGGTTGTGAAAGGGCAATGCATCTCTAGGATTACATGATTCAAGGCAATTTCAACTAGCAAGAATCACTTATTGAAGCACTTAATCACATTGTGGAAGCCGTGCCTAATGCTAACCTTATGTTTTTTGGAGCGGAAGATTTGTGTGCACTTAATCAAATGTCCGATAGCTCTAATAGACCTTAGATGAGTGTTGTTGACAACACATGGAATAAAAGAAGAATGATGGAACCTCAAGTGATAACTCCCACGGATCAAAGCGGTGTCACATATAAAAGAAAAGACCTCGGCGGGTTAAAGGAAAAGCCACTAACGCAAAGCGAGAAGAAAAAGTCTGTGAGAAACCGCGGAATGAAGTAGAGAACATTCCAAATCAACTGTGGTGCCTAATAAAATTACCACGAAATGGAGATTGTTTTTCAAACAAAACCGTGTGATCAAACAATGCTTTGCAACAAAGGAAATATAGTAATATACCTCATTCTACTGAGAAATTCGTGGGTTTTTCGTTCAACATTTTTGAGTAAATGAAGTAGACCAATGCCAACATCTCAATGTGGGATGCACTTGCTATTCCATTACAATGGTATCTCCTATGGGAATCCCTCAACAATTTCCTCTCACAGATCGAGTAATGCAAAAGACTCATGTTGCGGTTCATGTCTACCAAGCAAAAGAGGACAAAGTAAGTAAAGTTCTTAAGACCCCACCTTTTACATGTTTGTAATTGTGGATAAACACTTGGTTCATAAATCGCATGATTGATTCAATGGCTAGTACTTTTGTAATGTGAAATAAAATTGTTGACATCCCAGTCTCAAGTATAGTTCTCTGTCTAGGGAGTCTTGCAACTTCATGGATCAATAGTGAGAGTTTTATGAGTGATTAAAGATCTAGAGTTAACCCTCCATGCTTTCCCAAGTTCACGATAACCCATGAAATATCATTCCACCCGGAGTTTATAATTTTCCTATGTAGAGATTTCACTACTAAAGTAGGGGTTATCTATCTTGAAATTGGACTCACATGCTTTTAAGGACCAGATATGGCACTAAATTCACAATCCAATCTAAGACTATCTTTGCCTATCACATAGAGTCATACCACCTTCCCTATCCAAGCAAATTGTTTAATACAAGAAGAAAAAGATCAAGTTTCAAGTCTAGAAGAACAACCCGCTCCTCCTCTCATGCATGATTTGTTATTCAATGAATGGTCTAAGAAAGATCATAAATTCGATCCATATTATGAAGAACTTAAATCTTATGAAACTAGTCTTAGCACCTATTATGTCATACAAGAAGAATTTGTTATGCCCGTGGCATTCAAAGAAGACAAAGAGCCAGTCTCGGCTTATGGTGGATGTATTTTGATGGTTCTAGAAGCAGAAATGGATCCGGGGAGGGTGTTGTGCTTATTTCCTCAAAGAAAGATAAATTCTTCTTTACGCATTGTGCTATAATTTGCATGTTCTAATAATGTGGTGGAGTATGAGGCATTAGTGCATGGCTTGCGATTCTTGAGAAAAGGAAAATCAAAGAGTTCGCAGATCTTTGCGAGACATTGAGTTAGTCACCAACCAAGTCTGTGGCAAATGTGCTACAAAGAATAATTTATTGAAGGCCTACAAACATAGAGTGTGGGATTTGCTGGAGAGTTTTGATGCTCTCAACTTATAGGCTGTACCATGGAAGCTGAAGAAGGAGGAAGATCAAATGGAATCTCTCGGTTCTCTATTTTCACCCACAGATGATATTGAGCAGGCATAGTATGGCACTAAGGAGAGGACACACAAAATATTCACATGGGGGAATAAGGCACGTTTGAAGGCGTGGAAGGATAGGAAAGGAAACGTGCGCGAGTAACAAGCCGATTTAGAACTTAGCCATTTTCATGGATACGGGTTATTTTTGGAGATAACATGCAGAGCACACATTGAGATGGAGACATGTGCGACACACAACTGCTATTTTGGGAATGAGCGGTCGATAAGCGCCATGCATGAGTTGAAGATAGCAATAGGATTTCTTTTTAGAGCTAATCTGTAGGAGATCTATTATTAGCACACTTGCATGTGTGCATATTATTGTAAAGGTGCATGGCTATTTTCAGCATGCGACCTATTTTGGGAAGTGTGTAAGTGGTGAAGGGCAAGTCCCCACCCTTATAAATATGTATTTAACTATGTAATTTAGTGTGTGTGAGTTATTGTAGAGTTATGCTGCTGGATCTGATGCGCGCATAACTTATGGTAATATTTTGTAATGTAAGAAGCTTCTATGTTTTACAGTGTTTAATATAATGGAATATCTTGGATGGAAAATGGTGTTAACATGACTATAACTGGTTCTTGTATGGTCAATCTTGTCATAGTTATTGTTTAATTCATGATTCCTTAAGATCTAGATCTAGTTATGCTCTGTGGAATGTTTGTGCTTATTATGGTTCTGAATACGCTCTATCTTCATCACATTAACGTCTAGCACAAGAAACTCTAAAGAGGGGTCTAGTACCTTTGCGTGCTTCGGGTGAGCATTCAGCTCAGGATGGGTGATGTGCCAACGCGCCTGGGTTATTCATGGTAGATTCTAGGTTGCATCATTGGTTCTATTGCGGGACCTCTTTTCAGTTGTTTTCAGGATGGTTCGTGATGAAGACGTATTAGTTGACCCTAGCAAGTGTTGAGGAGTGGATAAAATATCTGGAAGAAGAGTACACACAGAGGTTCAACACTAGATCTAAGTTTGATGCATGTGCATGGGTGGAGCAAAATCTGTATGAATATTTGTATGAGAGCTTCTTTGTTATCTTCTTGGTAGAACTGTACGAGTGGTTGGTTGCTTATGCATCTAAAAGGAATTAGAGGTATCATACACTTGTTTGGATGCAGGAATAATTTTAGGCCCTCTATGATGCTGATCTGATTTGGACGCACACTGTGGATACTTGGTTCCGTGGTGTTTTGAACAATTATATTTTGGAGTACTCAATTTCCACTTATTCTTTCCCAGAGGTAGCTGAGTTCTAATTTTTATGTTATCCCAAGGGAACTTACTTACAAGGCATTCCACTAGCAATCAAGATCTTGATGGTGACCCTGAACTTGGAAGAAAAACCGATGGATAGATAAAAATCACCACGCGCAGGGCAAGAGCAGGTTTTGGTAAAAGATGGCAGACCTAGCGGTAGAAAGATAGAGAGAAGAATGATGACTTAAGTATAATGAGGTGCACGAGAGGGAGATGGAGAAGCAACATGATATTGCAGAGATGATGACGTTAAGGAGAGAGATGACTCGTGAAGGATTTAGAGCTCACACAGAAGGCATAGAGCTAGAGCATTTGAAACTCCCCCATTTGGGAAAGCATGACAGGGAACCCTCCTTGGCCTCACAAGGGAGCACACTTGTAGAGACGACCTAGGCCGTAGGCACACATCTGAATCTACCTGGAAACCTAGTCCTTGCGCTTGGTTTTCTAGTATCTAGTACAACCAATAGTCAGGAAGATAGTTTGGGCAACAGGAAAGCAAGAGTAAGTCAGATAACAAGTACATCTATGGTAGGGAAAATGTATTCTTTTTTGTTTAGAGGTACTTTTCGGGCACATCATTAGCACAAAACTTTAGCGCGCAGAATTTTGGACTCACTTCTAGGAGTAGTACCACTTTCCGGATGTAGGAGTTCAAGTTAGTACTACTATGGGGACATAAGGAAGTACATCTTATGGTCTCGCTTACGGATACGGTGGAGGATCAAGGGGCATAGGAAGCTCTAGCTCGGTGGACCGGTGGTTCGGAGGTAGAGGTAACACATGAGGTTCTAGATAAGGTGGGTAGGGGGTGAACCAACCCTGAATGTTTACATGGAAATGTCACTTTGTCTTCCAGAGTATAGGGGCATAGAGGATGCTATTGAGCACGTGCACATGTGTAAGATACTATGGTGTACAAAAGGGATCACAACTTATGAGCGTAGGGCTAGTTAGTTTGCAATTACATTACAAGGATGCGCACACAGTTGGTACAAGAAGTTTGACCTTGATCAGACTTGCGTAGATTATGCAACATTAAAAGATGCTTTCCTTAAAGAGTTCTATATCCTTAAATTTGAGCAGAAGAGTATAAACATGCTCAAGGATATTAAGCAGGGCACTATTGAGAGTGTCCAGGAGTATGATGCCTATTTTAAAACACTTTTGTCTAAGCTTTCTTATGATATTCATGCAAGCCAACATGCACAATGGTTCGTTGGAGGTCTGATTACACCTTTTAGAAGGGTGTTGTCACATAAGACATACATTGATCCACGTGAATCACTTGAAGTAGCTTTGCGCATGCTGAGGCAGTTGGAAGTATAGACACTAGAGTAAGCCCATTCCTGGAAGCACATATTGTAGCTATGACAAAGCAGTTAGAGAAACTATCGACAAATTCAACACATGAGATGTGCACTGGGATTTGGTGTATAGATTATGAAGTAAAAGGGCACACTAAGGATAGTTTTCCCCGCAGATCAATGCGTTAATTATTGCTAGACCGTGAGATATGTCATTTGAACCATGATGTCAATCGCTGCCCATTACTACAACGCCCAATAAGGAAGAATGTATCTTTCTATTGTAATATTTTCCGGCCTACGACTCACAATATAGAGGAATGCAGGTTGATTGGTCAGATCCATGATGCTATAGATATTGGTGTATGACAGACATGAGTATCAGATAACTCTAACGGTAAAGGTGAGCACTAGGATCGTGATCATAATTAAGCACGCTATGATTGGAACGAAGGGCGCTTTGAAGGAGGTTGTGGAAGAGGTTGATGATACCGTGGTGGATTTGGAGCTCGAGGCCATGGTGGTGGATGAGGCAAGTTCCCTTGTGGAATGTGCTTTACATACGGATCTCTTGACCACTACTGGACACGAATGTCGTCGGGATATTAATTGTTCCTTTTTGGGAAGATTCATAGCTATGAGGAATGCCTAGACTTATATGAGCATCTTAGTAAGCAACATAAACAGGAGAACAAGGGCACATGGATGGTTAGAATACAACGCACTGTGGAAAATCACTGGATGTTAAAGTTGGCACCAGGACCTAAGGTATTACCTGTGAAGATTACTACACGTGCTGAAGGTACACATGCCAAAGAAGCATTATAATAGAAGCCTACCATCACTAAGGACGAGGTTTTACATGCAAGGTAACCAGATCCTGCTCATCGAAGGAGGTTTATCGAGGAGACCATGAAGGTACTCTAAAATTTGTAGGGTTAAATACGGTGTTTAAAGGAGTAATCATGGAAGATGGAAATGAAGAAGGCAATTGAGACGGTCTAGTCAGACATTGATGACTTAAAGGAAGTATGCAAAATGTTGTGCCAGGGAGAATATCATTCCATTACTAGGGAATTGGCTAAAGGGAAACACTCCACGTGTAGGTATTGAGAATGGATATCAGATCCTACATGAAAATATTCCCCCTCATAGCTTAGATTATGAAAAGGAGATCACTCTGAATGTTGTTGTCGATGGATGGCTCTTGAGTAATATATTGATTGACACAGGCGCGGAAGTAAATGTGCTTACTTTGGATGCATGGGTATAGATGGGTAGACCTCCATTGTAGCCATCCTCTAATGTGTTGTTTATGGCTAATCAAACTAAGGCTACTCCCATCAAAGTTTTAAAAGATGCATCCATTACTATACAAGGGGCCAAGTTCACTAGGGACTTTGAGGTTTTAGCACTTGTAGAAGCAGACAACTTCCCAGCTCTACTTGGGTGCCCTTGGTGCTACACAAATAATGTTGATCTACAGTTCAACAAGGGATATATAAGTTTTGAGAACAAGGAGGAAAGAGTTATTATCCCTTTAATGGATGGGAAATGTGCCTTATGTTGAGCCTTTGAGTGAGGAAGATCTGAACAAGATTTATGTACACGCCATTCGGGACCCAGAAGTACTCGAGCCATCTAAGGAAGGAATCCTTCAGTGGGAAGATGTACAGTCTATTAGTGATACTACAAGTATTTCTTGTGATAATTGGGCTCATGGAACTTATGAGATGGTTGGGCACAAAGTAAGAAGCACATTTACGTGGAGAAGCAAACCTTGTTGTATTAGGAGGATAGGTAACAACTTTGTGCCTCTCGCACATTAGAGAAGGGGATCCCACATTATTCCTGTGCACCATGGAGGAACAATGGACAAATCAAGTTGAAAGAAGAAATATGTTATTATATACCCTATGCGGGACAACAACGTGCTAGTGGGTAGTTCATAGGGATAATCTTTTAGAATGGAATGAAGTCAAGATTACTCGACTACTCGCTTTTAGGAGCAACACACATACTCAAATTTGTATATATCATGGTAACCAACCTATTTAGCACCACATTCAGTAGTGTGAGAGCCTCTAGATAGAGGGGTAGGAAGCTTTACCACCTTCTCTATGGGTGCACAAACTTTATTCCACTTTATAAGGCTACACACGTGCTTGGTACATTTATGCGTAAGCGCATAGGAGATTGGAAATTGGTAGGATTTGATTACAGGGATGGTCCAGAGTTTTGACTACTTCTCTACTAAACCTCCAGTGGAAGAAGCATTAAGGGTTATAAAGTGCTTAACTATGGGAGATAGTGTAAAGGCTGAAGAACTCATTCAAGGGTTATTTGGTGAGACAAATTCATGAGCATGTTTTGATGAGATGGAAGAGAGACAGATGCCACATTACTTAAGCATGATTGCTTTAAGAAGGAAAAAGGTAAGATGGTCTACCTAGTGGATGATGAAGAAGTAGAAAATCTGGATATAGATCATTCAGCAGGTACGTGCGAGGTGTTGGACACTGTGGATAAAAATGCGTGCGCTTATCATGAATCTATAAAGACAAATAAAGTGAATATTGGCATAGATGCTGAACCTAAGGAGGTAATAATTGGGGATTATTGGTTTGATTCTGAGGTGGCAAAGATAATTGAGTTACTACATGATTTTCAAGACTTATTTCCTAGGGGCTACCATGAATTAAAAGAAGTGCATGAATCATTAGGAGAGATGAAAATTAAGCTATAGGAAGGTACATGCCCGATTAGGAAGAGACCCTACAGATGAACCCTAACTGCGCGTAAAAGTTAAGGAAAAAATTGAAAAATGTTGAAATCGGCATCATCAAGAGCCCCTAGAAGAATCAAAGTGGGTTAGCCCCATGGTAACAATATAAAGAAAGATGGTCAAATTAGGATTTGTGTGGATTACGGGAACTAAATGTTGCATGTATGGTGACCCTTTTCTAACACCTTTCACAGAGGACATATTAGAAGGGGTTGCAGAGCGTGAATTTTTTTCTTTTACAAATGGATTCTATGGGTATCATCAGGTTAGAATTACATAGGAAGATCAAGAGAAAATGACCTTCACCATTGAATGGGGAAGTTTTTCATATACTATGATGCCCTTTGGTTTGAAAAACGCACTGCTTTATTTTTCTGCGTAGTTGTTCAAGAATTCCAGGATTTTATTCACAACTTCTTGCAGGTTTACTTGGATGATTGAATGGTGTATGGACTTGTTAAGGATCATTGTGACAACTTGCACTTAATGTTTGAAAGATGTAGACAATTAAGCATCTCTTTGAACATCAAGAAGTGCATGTTTGCTACACCTTTTGGCACTTTGTTAGGACACATCATCTGTAAGGAAGGTTTGTTAGTGGATCTAGCTAAGGTTGTAGTTATTGTAGGCCTGGAAGAGCCTACCACCGGTCAGTGAGGTGTGCGGATCCTTGGGTCATATAGGGTATTATAGAAAATTTATTAAAGGATATGTTAAGACTGCTGCAGTTGGAAGAGTTACTAAAGGGAAAAGGGACATTCTATTGGGGAGAATCGCAATAGTGCACATTAAGGCATTGAAGGAGAGACTTACTATAATGTCTATTTTGCGTTTTCCCTCATGGAACCAACCGTTTCATGTACATGCGGACGCCTTTGGCATGGCTATTGGCGTGGTGCTAGCTCATCATGTAGAAGGAATTATAGATCATCCTATATGTTTTGCTAGTAGAAAGTTGAATCTTGTAGAGAAGAATTCCAAACTACTACTAAGCGAAGCCTTGTCAATGATCTACGCATTGCATGAATTTAGACAATACTTCTTTGGAAACACCATTTGTATTTTATACTGATCACATGACATTAAAATACTTGGTAAATAATCCCATTTTACAGGGGCACATATGTCAATGGGTGATTTTATTCCAAGAATTTGATTTCATAGTTGTGGTAAAACTAGGTAAAAGTAATTCTGGCCCAGACTATTTATCAAGGATTGATCGGGGAGGATGCGCAGACAATTGAAGATACAATCACAGATGCACATTTATATAGGTTAAATCATGCGCCTTTAGAATTAGAGGATATTGTTGTCTTTTTAGGCATAAGCATGACACTAAAAGGAATGAAATCCTTAGAGAAAAACCATATTGTAATTCACGCGACACCCTTCATGTTGATCAGTGGTGACCTATATAAGCTAGGCCGAGGTGAAGTATTGCACCAATGTGTATTGGATCATGAGTACATGGATATTATGGAAGATTCTTATGGAGGTATTACAAGTGGGCACTATACAAGTGACACCACCGTGCGCAAGATTCTACGTGTTGGATTGTGGTGGGAGACATTGTATAAGGATTGTAAAGTGTATTGTAAGGTGTGTGATCACTATCAAGCACCTTGGTAAACCTGGGCAAAGAGATGAAATGACTTTAAGACCTTTTCCTAGTGTAGAGCCATTTGAGAAATGGGCTATAGATTTTGTGGGTCCTATTTCGCCAACCGCTTGTTGTTGTCACCCTAAAAATCCCGCTCATTTTCTAGGTCAAGTTTCAAAATTTTGAGTTGGTACCTTTGAGAGATGTCTCGAACAAAGTGAGATTTTTGAAAAAATTGAAAATTTTGTTCTTTGGAGTCATTTTTGGTGTTGTGCGGATAAGTTGGACATTTTTGTTCCACATGTCCCAAGTGCTTTATTGGTTATTTTGTTCACCGATTCACCGCTTTTTCTGAAACACTCTACAAATGTTGATTTTTCAGATATTTTCATCCCATATGTCCCAAGTGCACTGGGCCTCTTGTTTTCTCGATTCGCTGCTTTCCAACACTACTCTGCTGATCGATTTTTGGCTTTGCATGTCCCTTGCATCCCAATGTCCCATGGACCATCGGGACCCATTTTTCCACTTTTTCCGTAGAAGGACACATGGCCATTTTCAAAAGTCAAAAGTGGAAAAGCGGGCTGCCGAGAGGAACTTAGGAATTTTACCTTTGTTTCCAAAGGGTGTACAATTATAAAATGACCCGTAACTCCGTTGGGAGTAGGAAAAGTCTAAGGTTAAGCCCACGTCAAAAGTCAAAGTAGAGAGGCGGGCCGTCGGGAACTTTTAGAAATTGAGCTTTATTTCCAAAGAAGTAAAAGTTAAAAGTAAGTCGTTGCCCCGCTCATGCCTAGGTAACACCACTTGTCAATTCCAAATCCAAAGTGGAGAGGTGGGCCGTCGGAGCACTTTTGGAAATTTAGCTTTATTTCCAAAAAGAAGAAAGATTATAAAGTGAGTTGCGACTCTGTTGCCACTCAGAGAAACCACATGTCTAAAGTGAAATTGCAGGCCTATAGGATCATGCGGGGAGGTTTTGATAAAAAAATTTCGTAAAAAGTGCAAAAGTGAATTTTGGGTCAGCGGATCCGTTTTGCAAAAGTCTATGTTTTCACCATTTTGTACGGATTCGATGCAGGATTTCAAATGGCCATATCTTTCGATTAGAAGCTCATATTTGGGAAAGAGATGACTTTTTGAAATCTCTCGACATTTACTACACGTAAAATAACATTAAAAATCGATTGGATGCCTTGATTTGAGAGAAAATCTAAAAAAGTCTTTCACACCATCAATACGTGATTTGACCGCTTCAAACTAGATTGGATTTGATCTGTTCTTTCATCCTTCCTTCTTCAAGACGCCAAGGACATGCAGAAGAACCAGGACTTGAAAGATTGGAGGTAGATTTGTAGGAGCATTGATGGTTGGTGGTTGAGTTTCCAAATAAGATTTCATTCCTTCTCTTCTCCTCCTCTCTTTGTTTTATCTATAAATATGAGAACTTGGTTCATTGCAAATGTTGGACTTTGATACTTTTTGAAGTGTAAATAGAATCAAAAGAAATCAATACAGAAGAATTTCCCCTTTCTCTCTATCTTCCTCTGTCGTTTATTCTTGCTTGCTTGAAATATGTGGATCATTTATCTTCTATGATAAGAAACTTTTTGTTCTTATTGATATGATTTCTAGAACTTTGTGTCCGTGGAATGGTATCTTATGTTGTGAATGCGAATGATTACGGTTATGTATTACCTTGATCATTATGTATAGGGTTATACTTTGTTATCTATATTTCGAATGTACTTGTCATTTTCAGCTCTTTCTCTTCTTTAGTTCTTCCATTCGTTTGTATGGATAAGCTATTTTGGTAAAAAAGCATTTCAAGATGTTAGTAGTCCAGCCTTAAGATGAAAGTTTTACATTTGTATATAAGCTTTGCTGCTTGCTTTCAATAAGGGAACCTCTCCCATAAAGAGGAGGGACTTGCTATCCCCTGACTATGGTTTTGTTAAAGTATAACTTTGAAAACCCAATAGTTTTGGTGACTCTCTTTGGGAATTCATTTCAAACGGATCCCTTTCTATATAAGAACAAATTCAAGATCATTCTTGATCCGGTGAATCTACTAGTATACACATGGGAAGAAATCTCTCGGGGTTGAAGATTCTCATTTTCAACACGGAGAAACAAAACTCCCCCTTCTTCCGTAAAGAAGGAACAGAGGAACTCGTTTTGCAAGAGACCTCTGTTAAAGACGGGAGCTCCAAGAATAGCATTCCTCTAGAGTAACTCACCCTAATCTTCTTGCTTTGATACTTGTTGGCGTTTCAATTCCCCTTCAGAAAATCTTCCCACCAATGGCAACACCTCTACCTTTTGGAAAATGGATTGGGCCTCTTGCCCTTCCTCATCCATTGCATGAGTTTCCTAGGAGTAGTAGGAAAGGTTTTCCTAAATTCCATGGTGATGGGAAAGTACACCCAGATGAACACATTGCAGCCTTCAACATGCATGTGGGATTCTTCGGATTGAACATGAAGATGTTTTTGTCACAGGCTCTTTGTGGAAAAATTACAAGACAATGCTTTGTTGATTGGTTCTATCAACTTCCTCTTTGGGTTAGTTACTTGATTGGACCACCTTGACAACTCATTTTGAGAAACGTTTCAAACCTACTGAAGATGTGCATGCTCTCTTGGCTCAAATTTCTCATATCAAGAAGGAACCACATGAACCCATGAGGGATTTTGTGGCTAGATTCAATAAACTAATCCATAAAATCCCTAGAACACTTGTCTTGTAGATCAAATCCAAAAGTGTTTCTTCCTCAATGCTCAATGACCTAAAGTAAGTTATACATACATTAAGGAGAGCTAACCTCGCAACTCTAGAGGCTGATCAACGGTTGGATATTAGTGTTGAGGATGATCTCGATCATGCTTGATAAAGTGAAAAGAGAACCCTCCAAGCCTAAAGAATCCTCTTCTTCCTCTCCGTGAGCCACTTCGATCATCGCTTAGTGTAGAATTTGGAAAATGATCTCATTGCCATCAAAAAGTAATTGGCTCAACATACTCCCTACCAAGATATTCCAAGAAGGAATTTCCATCCTAAGAACTAGTTACCTCCTTCTCGGACTAAATTGGCTATCAAGGCCCACCTATCAAGGTTCCAATCAATGCAACTTGTGAAGTTCAAGAACTTGATGATGAGGAGTTTGATGAAGAATTTGAAGACCTAGGAGAATAGGTTGATGAAGAACATGATGAACTTGGTGGATCTCAATCTCATTTCCTCACCACTATGGATGATGAAGATGAATATGATGAAAGAGTGGTAGATATGAATAGTGAATCATATGTTGTTATGACTCGAAGCAAACAAACGGGAGAGAAAAAAGTGGTGCAACCTGCTAAGAAATCCAAAGAGTATCCTGTAACTATTCCAGTGGTTGCTAGAAGAGGAGCCCCTATTCCCACTACCTCCACACAAAAGGTGAGTAATGTTGATCCTATTCCTTCCACTTCTATTTCCAAATCTTCTTGTCCTTCAACTCCTAAAACTGATAGATCAAAAGTTTCTCAAGTTCCTAGTAATGATTCCCCATCTACCTCTGGATCTTTTGGTATTATTGATCACATCAAGAAGACCAAAATCCAAATCTCAGAGGCAGAGTTTTACCAAACTCATCCAAAAGCTTTTTCTAAAATGGTAAAGTTTGTCAATTCCAAATCTAAAGCCTCATCCAATACTTCTAAAGGTATTTTCCCCACTCCTTCACCTCAACCAAGTCTTGTGGCTGCAATCACTTACCCTAATGACAAAATTAAACCATTATGTGACTCTCCTCATAGCTGGCCATAAAATCAACAATTGTGTTATAGACTCATGAGCATCGACAATGTAATGCCTATAAAGGTAGCTCATACTTTGGGCTCGAATCTAACACATAGCTTTGGTTCTTGCTATTCCATGGAGAGTAGAGAAATGCCTTTAGTTGGGAGGATTAAAAATGCACAAATAGCCTTCACTTATTTTCCAGAGAAGAGGGTTATAGCCACTATTTTGGTCACCGATATTCCTTCCTCATATGGTATGTTTCGAGTAGAAATTTCGTAAAGAGGTAGGAGGTGAAATTCGAGATGGACTAGTCACATGCTTCAATCCCGGTCAATGGAAAGCCAAGAAAGTGCTACAGAGAGACATACTAAATATATTGTGTAAAAGACTAATGATCCAAAAGCACAAATACTTTATGAAGATATAGGACATGGTAACTATATGATCATGTCAGAAGATGAGGCAAGTCTTCCTAAGGGAGTGATTCATGATCCCAATGGCATTTGGACTTTGGAGTTTGATGGAAGCTGTTCTTTTGGTTTTGGAGCTGGTGTGGTGTTGATCTCTCAAGATGGGAAGATTCATCCATTCTTGTTCGAGCTTTATTTTGAAAATGAAAATAATACAACTGAGTATAAGGCTCTCATCCTTGGGTTGAACATGGCAAAAGAAATGGGAGTGAAGAATATTTGTGCTCATGGTAATGCAGAGTTGGTTGTGAAACAGGTCAGAGATCTTTACTAGGTCAAGGATAGAAGACTGAAGCATTATAGAAATATTTTCTGGGATTCCATTGATTTTCTTGATGCTTTCTCCATTGAAGTTGTGCCAAGAAAAAGAATACTAGAGTTGATTCTCTAGGTATCTCAGGATCTTTGTTGATTCTGTCATCACCAATCCGGCACTATGATAATTCTTCACCGGGAACTCCTCGTGCTATGATTATTTACTAATGCATAGCCTTTAGTTTGGTGGATGTAATTTGGAAACAAAACAACAACCGAACACAAGAATACCATCGACTATGATAAGACGAAATGATGAAAAATATGAGATATCAAAGTAAATTATAATATTAACATGAAATTGTTACAATCTCACCCATGAGGTACTTCAACAAGACTATGGGAGAAACTTTACAATTACACCTCTCGATGGCTTCTTCAACACACCTTTAACTGATGGCTTCCTTTGCACACTTCCTACAATATTTCTCACTACTTCTTTCTATGCTAAATGAGGGGGGTGGCCTCTCTATTTATAGAACTTCCAAGCTTATCCATCCTATCTCTAAGATAGGATAAGAAATCCACTCTGACGAATCATATTCCATACCTTAACTCTTATCTGTACATGTAAGCTTATCTCTTAAGATAAGATAAACCTTATCATTTTACATGGGTTCCACATTTTTAGACTTTTTACAAATAAAATACACAAAATATTTATGACCTCACTCCTTGTCCTTATTACCAATATAATATTTCTAATTCCTAATCATGTAGACCCTACTTCTCTAATTACCCAAACTTTGACATTTTAACATTACCGGACCACTTACGACAAATATTTACTTTTTACAACATTCCTATTGTACTTTGACTGTTACCGTACTCCACATTATTCGACGACACCGCATCTTGTGGCGCCGTTATCTTCTATCAGATGCTACTACTAATTATACTTAACAACATCATATTCCTAATACATACATTAATGAAATAGAAATTATGGAGGAAAATTTTAGTGTCGACATCTTCCCCCTTCCTAGCTTCTACTCCGTCCTCGGAGTAGACTATTCTAGTGCTTGGAAAATCTTCAACTTGTCGTGGTTGACCCATTTCGTAATGGGAGTGCCATCCAATTCCTCTAGTCGACGCATTACCTTTTTTCATGCACATTTCTGCTATTTTGTAGGGCCCCATCCATTTTGGAAGAAATTTTCTTTCTTCTTTTTTTGTATCGGAATCATATACTAGGACCAAGTCATTCACATGAAATGGAGACCACAGGATCTTTTGATCAAAGTATTCCTTCGCTTCATTTTTTTCTTATGGCTTGTATCCTTTGCTATTTCCCTCATTTCCTCTAGCAAATGAAGATGTACCAACCTTTCTTTTCTTGAATCACTTTCATCCATACTTTCATTTTTCATAACTCTCACAAAGTGGGAATGTCAAACTCAATAGGAAGAAGCTGGATCAATGCCATAGGCCAAATGAAATGGGAGTATCCTATTGCTGACTTTGATGTTGCCCTATATGCCCACAATGCTTTGCATGAATCCTTTTATCCCATTTATGTACTGCAATTTGCATCTTTTGCTAGAATTTGACACAAAGACAAAATTTGTTCATTCCACTGTCCATTTGTGCTTGGTTTGTATGTTGTTGCCTTCCGTGCTTAATAGAAAACTTATTGACTAGGGCTTCTACCACCTCATTAATGAAGTGGCTTCCTTGATCTCATTACAATTTCTAATGGGCAACCAAATCACGGTGACAATACGTTCATATATGAACCTTGCCACTTCATCCATAGAAGTGTCTTCAATGGCCTAGCTTCAACCCACTTGGTTAAATAACTGTGGCAACTACAATATACTTATTTTGGCGTGATGTAGTTGGAAGTGGACCTCAATGTTTATTCCCCACTTTTCAAAGGGACCAAGTGGAAGAATAGGACATAATGGAGTGATGAAGTCTTATGGTTACCATGTGTTTGACAAATATCACATGTCTTACAATAATTATAACAATCTTTAAAAAAGTGGGCGGTGATAACTCCGCATCCAAGATCCTTCTTCTTTGTAAGTTGTCCAGAGAAGTGCCTTCCACATGTACCATTGTGGAATTCTTCTAAGCAGCTCCTTTCCTTGATCACGTCCAACTACCCTCTTATCTTGATCCGCTCCATCGTGTCCTATTCGAAATAATGCTCCATGCGAGAATAGAATATGGACGATCGGCTTGAGTAATCTTTCTCTTAGTCTTTGGATTGGGACCATCAGAAACTTGAATTCATTGAGATAATGCCAAATATCTATGTATTCACTAGGGATTGTGTCAAGGAGAACAATGCTTTGCATCGGGGAAATCATCATCATCACAAGATGATCCTAAACCATCATAGGCTCGAGAGAGTGCATCTGCATTGACATGCTTCTTTCCTAGCCTATCTATAATATCAAATTCAAATTCTTGTAGCAAAATTATCCATCTTGCTATCCTCCCTGATGGGTTAGGCTTATTGACAATATATTTGAGAGCTCGATGATCATTTACAACTAGAAATTTTTGCCCTAGCAAGTAATTTCTAAACTTCTTTACAGCAAAAATGATAGCCAGAGCCTCTTTTTCAGTTACAGTATAATTTACCTCAGCACTGCTCATTTGTCTGCTCCCAAAGTAAATTGGATGTTCATTCCCATTTTCATCCTTTTGGCTCAAAGTACTTCCTAGTGCTGCATCTGAGGCATCAGTGTACACAATGAATGGCTTGCTCCAATCTGGATTCTTCAAAACAGGTGAAGACACTGGGCTTCCTTGATTGTCCAAAAGCTTCATGCGCCTTATTTCTGGTTCGTAAGTAACATCCTTCTTCAAGAACTGGGTTAGTGGCTGTGTAATCTTTGAGAAATTCTTTATGAACCTTCTATAGTAGCCCACATGGCCTAAAAATGATCTCAATTTACTTCTAGTAATAGGAAATGGTAAATCTTTGATTTTTGAAACTTTATCAGGATCAGTACCAATACCATCTCTGGATACAACATGCCCTAACAAAATGCCTTTAGAACATCCAAAGACACACTTTGTAGGGTTTAGTGAGGCTTGTGCTTCATCTAACCTTTGAAATGTTTGTCTCCATCTCAAAGTGCAGTGGTCCAACTTGCTCCCATAGATGCAAAAATCATCCAGAAATACTCTGATGAAGGTCTCAATGTAGGGTTCGAACACCCTATTCATCAAACGCTGGAATGTTGCTAGAGCATTACACAACCCAAAAGGCATAACTCTATAAGCAAACGTTCCCCAAAGAGTGGTGAACGTGGTCTTCAGCTGATCTTTCTCTGCTATACGAACTTGGTTGTAGCCGCTATATCCATCAGCAAAACTATAGCACTCCTGGCCAGCTACTTCATCCAAGATCTGATCTGAAAATGGAAGAGGGTAATGATCCTTCTTTGTTGCCTTATTGAGCTTCCTATAATCAACACAAATGCATAGCTTCCTATTCTTTTTTATTGAGATCACAATGGGAGAAACCCATTCTGAATTCTCCACAGAAATATGAATCCTACATCAAGCAACTTATCTATTTCTTCTTTTACAGTCTTGGAAAAATTAGGATTCATTCTATATGACATTTGCTTTATAGGCTTAGCACCATCTACCAGCTCAATACAATGTTCTACCCAACTTACTTGACAAAGTTCCTTGTAATCAAAAGTGAATAGGTGTATGTACCTTCGAAAGAGCTGGAGGTAGGATTCCTTCTCACTCTCCATCACAGCATCACCAATCTTTATTTGTTGGAGACGATCATCAACTTCTTCTTCAGATAATTTTATGGGGTCATGAGTTGGTGTGACTGGCAGGATATCCATGACTGAAACATCCACCTCACTTTCTTCATCTTCAGTGTCCACTTCACTGGTACTAGAGTAATCAGAGGATGTCCAATCATCAGTTTCATCACTTGAATCCACAGGTTCTACTTTATGATGTCGAGGGATCACGTTTATCTTCACCCTCTCTCTACCACGTCCAAGTGTCATGAAACCTTCATTCCAGTAGTTTCTTGCATGAACTCTCCTTAGCCATGGTCTTCCCAGTAGCATTGGGTACGCAACAGTACCATTTTCATCACCTGAAAGTCTACCACACATACAACACCCATAACAGATATTGCCACATTTGAAACTACACCTTCTGGTTTAGTTTTTCCCTTATTTAATGACCTTAACATAAGTGTTGAAGGGCGATCAATTTTTAAACCCAACATATTCATTACAGACTCGGTCATTACATTAACTGCAGCACCTCCATCAACTAAGACATCATGAATTGAAATACCATTACATAATACCTCAGCTTGTGGAGCATAGGGATCTACCTCTGCCTCCAAAATAGGGACCTCAACCTCCTTCCTTCTTCGAGCATTGAGTCCACCTCGCAACTCCCGCCTCTTCTCAGAAGACATAGCCAAGAGTTGACCATATGTAATATTTGCAGGCCTTTTGGATAGATCTTCCAAGATGGAGTATGGTCCTTGCCCCTGTGAAATCAGAAAATCCTGCACACCCAAATTTCTTCTCCTATGTTTCTTACTAGTTTCTCCTTTCATCTTCTTAGGATCAGTTCCATCTTGATTATCTTTTTCTTTCTTTCTTTTTGTTACAAACACATCTACTTCATTATTTTTGCTCTTATCTACTACATCAAAAGAATTCACAGGTGATTTTCCTTTATCATTATCTCCCTTACCAGATGTAGAAGCTCTATCTGGACAATTATACTTATAATGACCCTTTTTATAACAACCATAACAAACAACTTGAAATATTTCTTTTAGACCTCTATCTCCTCCCTGAGAACTAAATTCCTTTCCTTGAAGAAGATTAATAGTTAACTGACCCATCTTTTTGAGCAGATCTTCATACTTAGTAGATGTATTAGGAGAAATATTTGTGCTCACCGGGAGTGGTTGTGGATTCAAGACCAAAGGTGCTGGTGTAGGCTCTACTTTAGCAACAATTTCTTTGGGCTCCTCTTCCATACTTTCTTCTTGCCTTCTTGCAATCTCCTTTGCTTGTTCAATGGTAGCTAGGCGGTCATACTTCACTCGTTGTCTGATCTCCGGCTTCATCCCAAGAATGAAGTGCTTACAGAGGAGATTATCCACGCCATTCATCAACCCATCCGCTAGTCCTTCCTTAGGATCGGGCATCAAGCTTCCTCCTTAGCTCTAGAACACGAGCATGATAATTACTTATCTTCTCCTTCTCTCCTTGGGATAGCTTTGTGATCTCGATCATGAGATCGCATATTTACTGTTGTTCACCAAATTCTTCAAGAAAACTTTCAGTTAATAAATCCCATGAATTTTTCACATTATCACCTAGTGTTTCAAACCACCTAATTGCGGAACCATCCAAAAAGGTAGGAAAAATTCAGTCCATTGTTCCCTTCTTATAAGGCCATTACAAATACAAGATCACTTAAACTCTTGAATGAAAGAAGAAACATCTTCATTAGATTGAGCTGAAAAAACAGGAATCTTTCCCATTTTCAAAAGTAACCACCGTGAAATACCAACCCACAAGTACAATCAACAAGACTTATGTTCACAAATAATTGGAATTACTATAGAAATGACCACGGTAAACTATGGTAAAACTTGACTTACTACGGTAAAAACTGATTTTACTGTGGTAAACACTATTCACGGTAAAAAGTGAAGTTACTGTGGTAAATACTATTCACGGTAAAAAGTGACTTTACTGTGATAAATACTATTCACAGCAAAAATGACTTTATCATGGTAACTACTATGCGGTAAAAATAATTTTACCATGGTAACTACTATGCACAGTAAAAACAAGGTTACCCTCCAATTGATTTTTGACTAAGTGGGAATATCTCTCCAGAAAATCCACCAACGAGGAATGGTCGGCAACGGAACCAAAATGTCATCACCAATCCGACACTATGATAATTCTTCACCGGGAACTCCTCGTGCTATGATTATTTACTAATGCACAACTTTTAGTTTGGTGGATGTAATCGGAAACAAAACAACAACCGAACACAAGAATACCATCGACTATGATAAGACGAAATGATGACAAATCGAGATATCAAAGTAAATTATAATATTAACATGAAATTGTTACAATCTCACCCATGAGGTACTTCAACAAGACTATGGGAGAAACTTTACAATTACACCTCTTGATGGCTTCTTCAACACACCTTTAACTGATGGCTTCCTTTGCACACTTCCTACAATATTTCTCACTACTTCTTTCTATGCTAAATGAGGGGGTGGCCTCTCTATTTATAGAACTTCCAGGCTTATCCATCCTATCTCTAAGATAGGATAAGAAATCCACTTTGACGAATCATATTCCATACCTTAACTCTTATCTGTACATGTAAGCTTATCTCTTAAGATAAGATAAACCTTATCATTTTACATGGGTTCCACATTTTTAGACTTTTTACAAATAAAATACACAAAATATTTATGACCTCACTCCTTGTCCTTATTACCAATATAATATTTCTAATTCCTAATCATGTAGACCCTACTTCTCTAATTACCCAAACTTTGACATTTTAACATTACCGGACCACTTATGACAAATATTTACTTTTTACAACATTCCTATTGTACTTTGACTGTTACCATACTCCACATTATTGGCGACACCGTACTGACGGCGCCGTTATCTTCTATCAGACGCTACTACTAATTATACTTAACAACATCATATTCCTAATACATACATTAATGAAATAGAAATTATGGAGGAAAATTTTAGTGTCGACAATTCCTCACCCAAAATCTCTGAGTCGATGAATGTGGGATACCTTGTAATAAAGAGGAGAACATCCAAATTCTAGAAGCTGCTCATGATGATTCTCCACATTATCGGTATTCATTCCTCGAGTATCATCTTAATTCCACCAATTAATGTATTCTTGTTGCTCCACTTGATGCATGTTAATTTAATATTCCTTCAAATAATGAAGAAGACAAACAACTTGAGGTTTTCTTTCAACCTGAAATGGAGTCTGAAGAAGAGATGTCATGTACCAAGGTTGAATATTCTTGTTTTGAAAAAAGTGTTCCTATGCTGGTGGAAGTAGATGTTCATCATAACAAAATGGACAAGATTCCTCTCTCCTATGATTGAAGAATTTCAATGCATTGAGATGAAGATCACTGTGGACCATCCCCTTGTTGTTTTAAGCTTTCTCAAAGGTGAACAAGTGCATGTACCTGAAGGAAATGAAACTAATGAGATCACTAGTTCCCTATTATATTTATGGATAAGATGAGCACACATGAGCCTTTTACAGTCCTTCAAACCAAATAGAAAATGGAGAGCAATGTCTGGAATCTTTTCTTCACAACTATGACAGTCCTGCCTCATCTCACCCTTTAGAATGCAAATAAGAGGAAGAGGATGATGTTGTTGATCAATATTTAATTAGTCGACAACATTTCGGTTTCCTGCTAATCATGAAAACAAATTAGTAATGTGGCTTGTACCTAAGAGTCATGATCTTCTAGGATCGGATGCTGATTTTGTAAAAGCAGCAGGTATGTTTTTCTGAGGCATGATAAAAATTACACCTAATGGTGAATCATCTAGTTCCTTTTCCCAAATCCCACTTGAAGATGGTTACCAGGAAAATTCAATGAAAGAGTATGTTTCTCATGAGATGTTCCATGATGATAATTGAATCTTCATTCATATGCTAGCATCATTCCATCAAAATAAGGAGTTGACACTATTGGGGTTAGATTTTCTCATGGATCCAATTGTTAGAGTTTGGTGATGTGTAAAAATCGGTATGAAGGTAGTCGAGGGTCTTATAAGTCTTTGTATGGCACTATTCATCCACATCAAAGGAGCCTCAGAAAGATATTTAATTCTTCACAAGGACTAAATATTTTTACTATGAAGTATCACTATCTGTACGGTCTTCTTTCCTCAATTTTTCTTTTCAAGCCACATAGTGTTCCCATGATGTTTTGGTATGCCCAACTGCTCATCTTCAATTCATGGGTGCCTCATAATTTCACTAGGTTGTTCCATAGAGGTACCTATTTTTCTCAACTTATCTCTAGAGTTGTGTAAATTTCATGAGGTCCTTCTTCTTTCCCTTGTAAATATCCTCTTCTTTCTTTGTATATACTTTCCCAATTTTGGCTTGTTTCCTTTCATGTTCCTTTTTGTGTGTGGTGTTTTTTTGTCTTTCCTTTTGGTTTGTTTCCCTTCCATGTGTGTTTTCTTCGTATTGCTTTTCCTTTGACTCTATTTTCCCAAATGGGTAAAGCATTGGTCTACTTTCCCGAGTTTTCTATGGTTCTTGATCTTGCCTCGTTCCTTTGTCTAAGCCAAGTCATCCCGGAAAGAGCCAATCTGTTGTCACCCTAAAAATCCCCTCATTTTCTAGGTCAAGTTTCAAAATTTTGAGTTAGTACCTTTGAGAGATGTCGAACAAAGTGAGAAGTTTGAAAAAATTGAAAATTTTGTTCTTTGGAGTCATTTTTGGTGTTGTGCGAGATAAGTCGGACATTTTTGTTCCACATGTCCCAAGTGCCACCGGTTTTTACATTTCTTTGATTCACCACTTTTTCTCGCAACACTCTACAAATGTGGATTTTTGGACATTTTCATCCCATATGTCCCAAGTGCACCCGGGCCTCTTGTTCGTCGATTCGCCGCTTGTCCGCACTACTTTGCTCATCGGCTTTGCGCATCCCTCGTGTCCTAATGTCCCATGAACACGTGGCCATTTTCAAAAGTCCAAAGTGGAAAAGCGGGTTGTCGGAGGAACTTAGGAATTTTACCTTTGTTTCAAAGGTGTAAAATTATAAAATGACCCGTAACTCCGTCGGGGAGCAAAAAATCAAAGGTTAAGCCGCGTCAAAAGTCAAAGCGGAGAGCCGGGCCGTCGAGGCACTTTTGGAAATTGAGCTTTATTTCCAAAAGAATTAAAAGTTAAAAAGTAAGCCTTTGCCCCACTCATGCCCGGAGTAATGCCACGTGTCAATTCCAAATCCAAAGCGGAGAGGTGGGCCGTCGGAGCACTTTTGGAAATTTAGCTTTATTTCCAAAAAGAAGAAAGATTATAAAGTGAGCCATGACTCTGTTGCCACGTGTCTAAAGTGAAGTTGCAAGCTGCGGGACTACAGGAGGTTTTGATAATTTTACGTTTTCTCACAAAAAAGTGTAAAAGTGAATTTTGGGCCGCGGATATGTTTTTTGCAAAAGTTTATGTTTTCGCCATTTTTGTATGGATTTGATGCGGGATTTCAAATGGCCGTATCTTTCGATTGGAAGCTTAGATTTGGGAAAGAGAGGACTTTTTGGAAAGCTCTCGACATCTGCTACATGCTAAATGACATTGAAAATCAATTGGATGCCTTAATTTGGGAGAAAATCTAAAAACATCTTTCACACCATCAATACATGATCGACTACTTCAAACTAGATTAGATTTGATCTGTTCTTTCATCCTTCCTTCTTGACGCGAGGACATGCAAAACTAGACTTGACATATTGGAGGTGGATTTGTAGGAGCATTGATGGTTGGTGGTTGAGTTTCCAAATAAGATTTCATTCCTTCTCTTCTCCTCCTCTCTTCGTTTTATCTATAAATATGAGAACTTGGCTCATTGCAAATGTTGGACTCGAGATACTTTTTGAAGTGTAAATAGAATCAAAAGCAATCAATACGGGAAGAATTTACCCTTTCTCTCTATCTTCCTCTGTCGTTTATTCTTGATTTCTTGAAATGTGGATCATTTATCTTACGTGATAAGAAAATTTGTGTTCTTATTGATATGATTTCTAGAACTTTGTGTATGTGGAATGGTATCTTATGCTATGAATGTGAATGATCCTGTTATGTATTACCCTTCTTAAATACGTATAGGGTTATCCTCTGCTATCTATATTTCCTGAATGTATTGTCATTTTCAGCTCTTTCTCTTCTTCGGTTCTTCCATTCATTTGTATGGATAAGCTATTTTGGTAAAAAGGCATTTCAAGATGTCGGTAGTGTAGCCTTAAGATGAAAGTTGTACATTTGTATATAAGCTTTCTTTGCTTGCTTTCAATAAGGGAACCTCTCCCATAAAGAGGAGGGACTTGATGTCCCCCGATTTGTGGTTTTTGTTAAAGTATCATTTTGAAAACCCAACACGTGTAGAAATGGATCGCGCTACATCGTCACTTTCATAAATTATCTTACAAGGTGGGCGAAGCAACACCTACAAAGGATTTGTACAATGATTCAACAACCAGTTTCTTCTAGGAAAATGTTCTTACTAAGTATGGATGTCCACTAAGTTTGAAAAGTGATAGGGGTACACACATTTTGAATGAGATAATCATGATACTATTGGATGAATTTATGATTGTGCACCATAAGACTACACCTGGCATCCTTAAGCAAATGGGCTGCTTGAATCCTTCAACAAGATATTGAGCCAGGACATTGACAAAAAATTGTGATGTTGGAAGGAAAAATTGGGATGATAAAGTTTCTGTTGTGATTTGGGCGTATAGAACAACATACAAGAAGTTGAACAAGGCCAAACCCTTTTAGTTGGTGTTTGGCATAGAAAGCGATTCTTCCTATGGAATTCATGTTACCTTCTTTGCGTATTGCGTGCACTCGAGGTCTAGCTGATGAGAAAGCATTAGAAGATAGAGTTGCCAAGATGCTACGAGTTGGATGAGAGGTGTGCCATAGCACATTGGAGTCAGAAATAGGAAAAGGCTAGGCTAGAAGGCATGACATTATAGGCACATTAGGGACAACAAGCTTGAGGTTGGACATATGGTGCTTCTTTATGATCCTAAGTTTTTACACCATCCGAGACAAGCTTAAAGTGCATTGTTTGGGACCGTAAGTTATCACTCATATAATTGAATCAAACACTTTCTAGTTAGAGGCACTTGATGGAATACGGTTACCCGGTTACTTCAACGGGAGTAGGATGAAGCCCTATTATAAATAATTTTCTTGGTGTTTGTAATAAGGAAGTATTGCCATTTAGAATAGGTTTCAATTTACGTATTTCCTTTAATGTATTTCCTTCTTCGTCGTTATGCTTTGTCAATTTAGTTTGGTGTTTTGTGTAATAAGTGCATTTGCACATTAGAAGCCAATTACCATATGAAGTATTTTTATGCGCAGAGGACTGCACATACCATTAGTGTGGGGTGGTTGTTATTTGTTATTCACAACTCGGTATACATGAGAAAAAAACTGTTACAGGTGCTATTTAAGTTTGGAAAAGAGCTGTTAGAAAGGAGATTGCTTCTAAAGATGACCATAAATGGAGATAAATGAAGGAACAATATAATGCGAGGTAAGTAATGGCCGTGGAAACTACTAGGGGAAGGAGTAGTGGTGAGGTACTCAACGCATGAAAGCACGCGGAAGAGAATTCAGTAGCTAGAAGGTAGGAAGGCACACTAGAAGGTTATAGTTGGGGTGCGAAGATGTATCGCGTGGAAATTGTGAAAATGGTCAATTAATGAGAGGATTGTTGGTAGGTGAAGGAGTAATAAATGCACTAAATTTTTGAAAATCTATATAAGAACATGATGTGGGTTCATTTTTACCTTTTCAATAACAAGTATTTGAGTGAGCTAAGTGCAACCGAGCTGAGAGAATTGTCTGAGGTGCGAGCGTTGTGAAACTAGACGTGGAGAGTAGAATATTATGTGGAAGAGGCTTGCATCCCCATTGGTGAAGGGTTTGAGCAGAAGAAAAATCATTGAGAAGGAGTTAGGGCACACAATTTTAAGCTAGGGCATGTAGATTCAGGATAGGGTTTGAGTTTACTAGATATAGAAGGTGAAAGGCAACATTTTGACAATGACACCTAAGAAAGAACCTACAAAAGGAAAGAAAAAGGTAGAAGTGGAGGTTGAAATTTCTCCCGAGAGTAATTTTTCAGAAATACAATACCCAGAAGGAGTAATAGTTGGTCAAGATTGGGATTCACATGTTCACAAATGCAAGATAAGTGATTACAATCATCGCACCACCGAAAACAAAGGAGAACTGGATGTGTTGTTGAACAAAAAGACCAACAAGTGCACGGTGGATGATATGCCGTGTATGACGACACTGGAGATAAGTTGTTGAAGAAGGTAGGAGTTTATCAGTTGTATGAACTCCCTTATTTTGGAAAACCAAAGGATTTATACCAATGGTTGATGAGCAGATTCCATGAGGACTTTTTCTATTTCACTGGTCGGAGAGTGAGGATCACAACAGCTCACGATTGCTACACCGACATGATTAAAGGGCACAATGGAAGATATCCTAAGTGATCTAACTGATAAGGTAGCTGTTATAGCCACCAGTAAGGATTTAGGATACTCCAAAGGTCCGCGTGGAATGGAAATAGAAAAAATGAAGAAATTTCCTATGGTGCAAGCATCTACGCATCTTCTCACCAAGTTGAATGACCAAGAGATATGGTCGTAGGTAAACACCATGTGGCTTCATATTGTAAAGAAAATGTCTCAGGGAGTAGTATACAACTTAGTAGGCTATATTGTAGAAACCATTGTTAAGGAAGTGTGCACAGGATAAAAGATTAGTTTTGGCACTATCCTACTTTCTCTTGTATTTCTTGAAATTGGAGTGCCCAATGGGCAAAAGAACAAATTATGGGAATACCCCATAGAGAATAAGTCCCTCGCGGCAGTAGGTTTGAGAAGTATCTCGTGTGAAGGGTCAATGAGGGGTCCATTTAAATAAAGGTTGGAGATGTGGTATGATCAAATTCACACAACATTTGAAGAGGAGTCTCGTATCCCAAAGGAGTTTCCCTCAGTGGTAGGCAACGCAATGTAATTTGTAGTGTACCAACATTTTTGCATCGCGTGGTTTGCTATGAAGAATGGGACATGGATTCCATGGCGCAAGCTGCCTTATGCCTTCACATCATGGTACTTCCAGGCGTCGGTTCAAAGATTCACCGATGCGTGTTAGTTGAACTTCGATATAGGAAAGGTAGAATGTGACTACCACACTCTCGAAAAACATATGCATATTCGGGTCGATCTTGCCTACATTGAGAGGATCATTTCATACGTCATAAATATGAAGCTAGTAAGCTTGGCTATTGGGAAAAGTGGAGCCATGCCCATATATATTCAGCTCAAGCTTAGGTGGAGAATAATAAATATGTTGAGAATGAGTTTATGCTCTCAAGGATGCCTAAGGAAAACACAGAATGGAGAATGTGCCATCTCCAAAGTCCTGCAATGACTATAGAGGTAGACAAGGAAGAAGAACACAAAGATAGTGGAGGCTTGGATCATAGAGGCCGGAGGAAGCCCATAGACGAGTAGAGACTTTTCGTGTAGATACTCCACCTTAGGCACAAGAAGGAGATGAGGACTTGGATGTGGATGCAGTCCATGAAGAGCACCAATTTAGAAAGGTATTGAGAAGAAGATCACCTAGACTCTCCCCTTAGAAAGAAGCACCTGTGACAAAGAGAAGGAGAAAGTTGAAGCTTAATGAGGATGTAGAGGATTCGAGGAAGAAAGTGTACCTGGAACCCTAGTGTAGCTAGAAGACATGGAGGAGGTATGAGATGAGGAGATGAGAGATGAAGAAGAAGGGGTGAAAGAAGTAAAAGAAACGGAGCATAAGAAACCTCACACACATGATACTACTTAGGATGTCGAAGGGCCAGCTCCAAACATTGGTGCTCATGTTCTGAAGGGGCCAAGGATGAGAAGAAGTGAGGAGTATGTAGTGCCAACTATGGGCTATGTTGAGGACACAAGGAAAATTGTCCATGCATATTTTCAAAGCACAATAGGCTTTAAGGATTCGTATGGATAAGAGTTTATGGATCTAGACATGGCTATCACATGCACAAGAAAACAATTATCCTGGTCCATTCAGACCCATATGGATGAGCCAAATTTCAATGTGTACGAGGAATATTGTGTATCAAGGTGAATAAGGAAAGCACCCCAAAGAAGACACATGACAGTAAAGCCTACTTTAATGTCCAATGAGAAGGTGAGTAATGCATTGGTTAAGGTATCTATGGAGGTGTAGTGGAGGAAAATTGATAAGGCTTCCACCATTAGAGCACTACTTGAAGATAACAAGGCAAAAAATATAGAAATAACGCGTTTAAAAGGAGAGACAGACCTAGAATAGAAAAATAATGAGGCCTTCATCAGTATGGCAAAAGAAATTGGTGATTACGTCTTGAAAGCAAGACCACATATGGAGTCTAAGGTACCTGAGAAGTTTCCTTCAACTATGCATTATGTGTGCACATTGGTTGATTTGGTGCTTGAAGATGGACCGATTCGAATGCTAGCACCAAAGGATCCTGAACAAGAAGCAGAAAGAGCAAGGGCCTCCGTGGTTAGGAAGATTTCAAGTTATGAGGCATTACTCCATACTTTACAGGATGAGCTGAAGAAAGTAGATCAAGCTCTAAACATATGTGCAGCACCATAAGCGGTAATCAGAACCAAAACCATTATTGAAGGTAACGAAGTTCTGAAAGTAATGATGGATGAGAATTTAGGGCACGTAGAAAGATTGGCACTTGTGAATCAAAAATGCGAAGCCCTTGCAGCAGCCCAAGACCCGCATAAGGAGAGGCTAGATGAGATTGGGAAGCTCATACCATAAAAGATGGATCTTTTGAAGGGAATGATGTTTGATATGGACAATGTTGTCATAATATTGTAGAATGAAAATGAAGAGATAACCCAAGACAAGTTGGAAGCCATTGCCCTGAAGTTCGAGAGAAGACACGAACCACGTTGGATGACCGATGTGACATTAGAGGCTGAGATTAAAACAAAATATCCAGATTTGATTCTCTTAGTTGAAGAGGAGGGTGCTACAGAGTAAAGTCCATTCTTTTTTACAATAATTCTTTGAGTTCTTTCCATTCTTATTCTTTATTATTTGGGAAAATTAGAAGAAACCCCATTTCCGGGAAGAAGACAATGTACATTAGTGTGGGGTAAGGTTGAGCAAACATAGTATAACACTAAGGAGAGGGCACATAGAAGATTCACATGTGGGAATAAGGAATGTTTGAAGGTGTGGAAGGATAGGAAAGGAAACACATGCGAGAATGATTCGAGAACTTAGCCATTTTCATGGATATGGGCTATTTTTGGAGATATCATGCAGAGCACACATCAGGATAGAGACTTGTGTGACACACAACTACTATTTGGGAATGAGAGGTTGATAAGCACCATGCATGAGTTGAAGATAACAATATGATTTCTTCTTAGAGCTAATTATAGGAGATCTATCATTAGCACACTTGGATGTGTGCATATTATTGTAAAGGCGCACGGCTATTTTCAACATGTGACCTATTTTGGGAAGTGCGTAAGCAGTGAAGGGAAACTCCTCACCCTTATAAATATGTATTGAACTATGTAATTTAGTGTGTGTGAGTTATTGTAGAGTTATGCTACTAGATCTTATGCGTACATAACTTATGGTAATATTTTGTAATGTAATAAGCTTCTATGTTTTACAGTGTTTAATATAATGGAATATATTGGATGGAAAATGGTGTTAAAATGACTATAACTGGTTCTTGTATGGTCAATCTTGTCATAGTTATTGTTTAATTCATGATTCCTTAAGATCTAGATCTAGTTATGCTGTGAAATGTTTGTGCTTATTATGGTTCGAATATGATCTATCTTCATCATGTTAACATCCAACACAAGCAACTCTAAAGAGGGGCTGGTACCTTTGCACGCTTCGGGTGAGCGTTCAGCTAAGGATGGGTGATGTGCCAACACACAGGTTATTCGTGGTAGATTATAGGTTGCATCGGATGATTTAATCAAAGGCAATACTCAACATATCAAGATGGTTGTTAGGCCATCCATACTTGATAATGCAACCAACTAACAAGTATTTGAAAGTGACGAGAAAATTTTCCAATTCATACGAGAATGATGTTGAGTTCTCTTCAAAAATACGTTTGATTTACAAGACATCTATGGTGATCAAATTATTCAGCTCAAAACAAATAAATTTCCAAAAGGATTGGTCACTCTAGAATAGATTTTCAGTCCTGTTAGACTATTGCAATCACCCAAGGAAAAGAAATTTTGCTTGGGAAGGTATGTGATGAACATGAAAAGTAAAATTTTATTACCTTATGTCAAAATTTTAGTGATGTGTTCTCATGGGGTTATGAAGATTTAAAAGAGTTTTATCCAATTGTAGCCTAGCATTCTATTGATCTTAATCCGGACATAAAACCTAGTAGGCATAAGCAGAGGTCGGTAAACCCCAAGATAGAGCCCCTCATTAGAAAAAAATTGTCTAAAATCATCAAGGCCATAATTATTTTTCCTATTAAGTACTCCACTTGGGTGGAAAACTTGGTTCTAGTCAGAAAGAAGAATGGAGAAATTAGAATTTGTGTTGACTTTTGGGATTTGAACAAGGCCTCTCTCAAGGATCACCATCCCTTGCCCTCCATGGATAAAATTCTATAAAGCTGTGGTAGGAGATGAAAGGTTTTTAATTCTTGATGGCTATTCTAGTTTCAACCAGATCAAATCAAAAGAAGAAGATCAATATAAGATTGCATTCACCACCAATTGGGGAATGTATGCATATCAAAAGAGAAATGGATATTGATTTCAAACGGTTCATCAATCGGTTTATCCTAGTTTACCTAGATGACATTACCGTTTTCTCCAAGTAGAGTGTGGATCACATGAAACACATTGAAAAAGTGTTTGAAACATGGAGAGAATTTGGTGTGTCCCTTAACCCTAAGAAATGTAACTTTACAGTCCCTAGAGGCAAGCTTTTGGGGCATGTTGTTTCTAAAGAAGGCATTACCATTGACCCAAAAAGAGTCTCTACCATCCTTACCCTTAAAAGAAATATTTACTGATCTTTCATTGGAAAGATTAACTATGTTAGGAATTTTATACCTGACTTTGTAGGATTAGTAAAGCCACTCACACTTATGCTCGTAAAAGCTTCAACTTTCGGATGGACTATGGAGGAAGGACAAATTTGAAAATATTAAACAAAAAATAACACAGGATCCTACATTAATTAACCTAGATTGCTCCAAATATTTTATCTTATATGCGTATGGAGATGATTCTTGTATTGCCATAGTTTTAACCCAAGCAAATGATCAAGACTTAGAGAAACCAGTAGCCTTCTTTAGCCAAACCTTGAAGGATTATGAGCTTAATTACAACCATAGTAAGAAGCAAGTGTTTTCTATCATGCATACCTTGAAGAAATTTAAAATCATGATTCTAGGTAATTGCGTAAAGGTTCTAGTAACACATCCAAAGTGTCGGAGAGATTTCATCATGGGAGAAAAGATCGGTGAGTGAGCTGGATGGGTGACTAAAATCTTGGAATATGATGTGACCATTAAGGCCAAAAAATTGGTAAGAGGATATGCTCTGTGTAGGAAAAGCGGCTAAAGTTACGTGGAATGATCCAGAGACTTCCTTATTCCTAGAAGAGGAATGTCGCGTGGAACTGAAAAGAATGAAAACATAGCGGCATATAGTTGGATGAAGGTAATGATAACATTCATCTCCTCTGGTAAATATCCCCCTAGTCTCAGCGAGGCAAAGAGGCGGCATTTAAGGTTGCAGTCTTTTCCATATTTGCTTTAGTTAGTGTATTATTTAAGATGAACATCGACGATGTGTTACTGGGATGCATTTACCGATAACAATGTGATAAGATCCTTATGAGTTTCATGATGGTTTCTTGGGAAGGCATTTCTCTGCTAAAGCTACAACTATAAAGATCATAAAAGCAAGATATTTTTGGCCTACATTATTTGTGGATGCTCACAAGTGGGTTAAAAAGTGTAAGGAGTGTGCTCTCTTCATTGGAAAGAAAATATTGGCATTCATTCCCTTCATCCAATCTAAGTAGATCAGCCATTTACACAATGGGGTCTTGACTTCATTGGAATGATCAACCTAGAATATAGTGCTGGTCACAAGTGGGTTCTCACAACAATAAACTATTTAACTTGATGGTCGAGGCCGCACCATTAAAAGAAGCTCTTGAATCAACTATCTTGGAATTTCTTCAAGATATTATCACAAGAGTTTGACATACCCCAAACCATTATTTATGATAATGATAAAGCTTCTTGGGATAAAAAATATCTGATTGGGCTCTTCAACTTGGGATTTATCTCAAGACTTCCTCCAATTATTACCCCTAAGGCAATGGATTGGTGGAATCCACAAAAAAATCTTATAAGAATCATAAAGAAAAACATGGATGTGAATAAAAGGTAATGGCATACAAAAGTAAAAAAGGATCTCTGGGAAGACATGATAATAATGAAGAAGGCAATTAGCATTTCTCCTATAAATTGGAACATGGAAAAGAAGCTAGGCTCCCTTTGTCACTTGAGTTACCTTCACTCGAATTAGCACAACAACTGGAATTTGAAGGTGTGGATCAAAGAGAAATCAGAATGGCGGAACTAGTGGAACTTGAAGAAAATAGAAATGTCATCATGGCAAGGATGGAGCAACATCAGAATTCAACCAAACAATGGTTTGATAGAAAAGCTAGGCCTCAAACATTCAAGGTCAGAGATTTGGTCTTGAAATGGGACGTGGACAAAGCTAAACCAAGAAGACACTCCAAATTTGATGCTATTTGGAGTAGACCATACATTATTACTGCTTGTAAGGTGGCTAATTATTTTGAGCTGTCTGATATTGATGGGAATGCATTTCAAATCCCAGTCAATGGGATTCATCTCAAACCTTCTCATTAAGTTTTCTAACATCTTGTATATAATAGATTAGAATTTCTAATTCCTTCAAGTGCTTTGGGCACATTGTCTCATTGGTAGTGTAGGTTCCTTTCCCTAAGTTCTTTGCACGTGTTTTGTTTCTGGGAATCTTGTTGCATATATTCCATGTTCGAAGATGTTGCCTTAAAATGAAGTCTAATATGTTAAGGACTAATTGCTAGTGATTCAAGGAGTCAAATGCGAGAGAAAATAAATCAATCGATCAATCCATGCCCAATGGATGCCTAAGGCTATTAATCATCGATCTAACGGGAAGAGGACCACCTTTGTGAGTTGCTAAAAATGTTGGCCAATTTTGCATCCTTTGCAAAAATTGAGCAACTTGCACAAGTATTAGACTTAATGATTTTCATAAGAAAATTTAAAGGAATTGTGAAAGCTTGGATCACACCGCGGATAAAAGAGCATCACCATGGAATATTTACAACTACATTATTTTGGGGCTCTTCCATTTCTACTATTTGGACGTGAAGGGTATCCATGTGTCCCTTCAACGTATTTTGGAGAAAGCACAAAGAATTGGGAGCCTTCAAGCAATGAGAATTAACCACATGGCTAAAGCATGGCAAGGTATCCCAAGTGGGCTAAAAATTCAAGATGAAGGAGAAGAGCATGTAGGGTATCCACATGTCTCCCAGTGTAAATTTAAAAGAATGATGTTTCACGGAAAGAAGAAAAGGCACCGTAGGTGTATATTCAAAGGTACGCTACTATTGGTAGTCTCGTGGTGAGGAAGCTGTATAGGGTAGGTTGCGGATAATAGGGAAGCAAGTCAAGTCATTTGGATAGGATGCTAAAGAAATCAAGAGCCGCGGGATACCGCGATATAAAGGAATGATATGTGGATATCAAAATTTTGCAACATTGAATGGAGAAGCCTTGTAACAAAGTAAAATGGTGACTCTTTGTGGAAGATAGAAATCAATTTAATATTCAATTTAACTATCAAATATTTGAAAATTCAATTAGATTTTATTGTTCTCTATGCAATCAAACTTGATTTCATGAGTCAAATCAAGGCAAGGAGACAAGAGTCAAGAAAAATTCTCCGACATGTCAAAAGGTGTAGTTCAGCGACACAACTATCAACATTAAATGTAGATGGGTGCTCAGAGAAAATGATGTGTAACGAGTGGTTAAACAATGCGGTGTTTTGTCTCTAAGAGGAAATTAATGAAGGTGGTTGGGACTGGTTGAAGAATTTGATTTTTCCCCTAAATTATTCTCTTCTACCTCCCACGATTTTATATATATTGTAGAGCAATGCTCATTTGTAAGGGGTTGGATGATTTTGGAATTTAGACATCTTATAATACAAAGAATTTCTCTTGTGATGCGTGTATGTCCTAAGGGTCACATGTTTTGGATATCGATTCAAGATAAATTCTTGCATCTTCCTCTCACGATCAGAACGATTTGTTCATAACTTCAGGAATAAAATTTAATCTTGTGGATCATTTATGCCCTTATTCTTATTTTGTTACACTTATTTCCTTTCTTTCATTTGCAGGTGTGTTGTATGTTTCATTTTGAATCTTTATTTACTATGCATCGTGAAATTTGATTCTAAGAGAGATTTTGGTCTATGTCTCATATCTAATCCTCTCCATTATCATTACCTTCCCTTTCCCCTTATCTAAATGTATTCATACCCTTAATTTTCTGGTGTTATTACCTCTGTAGATTAGGATTTCTATTTTATGCATCTCCTTCTCACCCTTGTCCTTGGAAAGTTAGAGTAGATATAGATAGTTGTATTTTAATTCCTAGGAGCAGTTTGAAATTAGGAGTAAGTAAAGGAAGTTGGCCTTCTTCGGAGGTCTATCTCAGTTTGAGTCCCACAACTTGGAGACAGTCCCATGTTGCCTCAAACCCTAGATTCTAGTAATCAGGATGGGTGAAAATTTGATCTCCAACATCTATATATATTGTTATAAACAATATATTTATATAGTTTAGTTGTTACACCACGTAAATCATTTAAACGGGCAAGTTGTTGTATTGAATTCCTATTTTATAGGAAGTTGTTTTGTATCCTCCATGGCTATATAATAGCCTTCATATTGCTTTGTAAAATTGAGCAAAAATTTATTATTGAAGATCTTAGTTATTATAATTCATATTTCCAAGAGGTTGTAATTGTTTTAGAGTGTCTCGTCCCTAAACTATGCATCTATTATTTTGAGACATTCTAAGAACTAGGTGGTTGTGGCCACATTTGATACAAAATATTCTTACCATTTTGATTTGTTTGATCAACATTATGACATGCTTAAAAACATTTATCATCATAATTTGATCAATCGAGAAATGATTATAGGATGTAGATTACACATGTTACTTACTATATATATTTTTTTATGGTTTATTTCGATTATTTGATTATATCAAGCATATAATGCACTAGGTATTGTTGTTTACATTTGTGCATGTGTCCTTAGATTGTAAGTGAGGGTATCATTGGGGAGAGAAATTAATGCGTGTAGTAATGGGTACGAAAGAGAGAATAATTATGTGTAATTCATTACATAAACAATGGTGTTAAATCATACGTAGGGGTCACAATTTTCCCCTTTATACTTTTTTCACCTTTGTTTGTTTATGTGTCACTTTGTGCAATAGGATTTATAAATGCATTGTGATAATGAAAAATTATGTGCAATCTTGTCGCGGAAAGAAGTGTACCGTTGTAATGTGTGTTAGAAAAGTGGCACATTTTCACTTTACGACAATGGCTTGCTAGCACTACGATGATTATTTTGCTAAGAAAGTGCAATAATGTTGTTTGCATCGATTAAAGTTAAAGAGTTATTAATAGTGTTATTAATAATTAAAATAAATTATTACATTAATGATGTTTGAAGAAAAAGGGTATTTTTCGCAAGGGTCATTTGGCTTATGGTTCCTAGTTGTCCTTGTGCAACTATGTTTTCACTTCCAATTTCTATGTTCTATTTATTTATATAGCTCGGGTGAATCCATTGATATGCTCTATGCTTGTATCACCTCCCAAATTGGGCCAACCTTGGGTAGGCATAGCCATATCCAAATTGGTTGACAAGCTAATGAACCAATAAGGAGCTTTATGAGTTGAGCTCGTGATCGAGCCGAGTTTGCATCACACCGCCAATATAAGTCACATTGCAAAATACTTCCAAGATCATGTGCGTAGCTCACTTATGCTAAAACACAACTTGCTCCAATAAGGATAACAAACCACCTAGGAAAAACCACCTAAATGAATAATTTTATAAGGCCATTATAGTTAAAAAGTATCAAACTAATGCTAGTAGTAATGTGGGACTAAGTCCCAAGTAGTTTTACCTACTATTCTTCTTGCCCCTCCCACACCATAGTCTATCACTATATGTGCACCTATACCTCAAAATTTTTGTTGACCATGTCAATTAGAGTCGGCTTCATGTCACACACGTGGTAGGGGTGCATGAAGCAAAAACAAAATCTTGTAAAGCTAAAATTAGCCACGAGAGGATTTTTAGACAATGAAGGAAATAAATAGCAATCATATCCAATTTGTGCCATGCGGATGTCATAAGAGAGGTGATAAAGATGTAGGATTGAGCATTGGATGGAAAACATTATTGGGAGACAAGGGGAGATGAATAAAGTGATAGTGGAGAAAGAATTTAGATGCATGCATGTTTTATAGAACATATAGTATTTAGGATTCGGGGAAGGAGTGCCTAACCTCAATCTTTGGAATTTATTTTATATGATATTTAGGATGGTGGGGATGATAATTATTTGGTTTAGGAGTTTGATGAGGATGAAATTGCATCTAAATTTAGAGGTAATATTTTAGCATTACGCAGGCATGAAAGAAATAAACAAGAATGATAACATTATTAACAAGGTTCGTAACTTTGTGAAGATATGTCATGTTGGAAAAGACAAGTGCCTCTAAGATGATTTTTTTTTGTTGCAACTTGAGTGTCCAAATTAATCTTTGTACACTTGTAGGAATATGCCTATGAATTAGGAATCACTAATTATTGTTTGAGTGGCACATGAAATCTCAAAAACCAATTTGAGGCCTCAAAGAGATGTACGAGATGATGTAGAAGGGGAAAATTGAATATGTTAAACTAGTAAATAGGAAATAATAAATGAGATGAAGTGGACTCATTGAAAGGTCCAGGTGATCTCGATTTGTATACAATCATATAAATGATTGAATCTATAGAAGTTATTACCTACCCTCCTTTTCCCTGTCAATTCCTCTCGACATCTCTCGGTTAGGATTCTAGATTTATCAAAGCACCACTGTGCCTATTGTTATGGGTGTCATAATTGGATGGATCCACTTAATTTTTTGATTTGGTGTCACACATAATGTGCACATGAGTGTAATTTTCAATGCTTGTTTCCAAAAACAATATGCAAAAAATAGGTTGGCGAAGGAAACCTTTAAAGTTGAGTGGTAGGTGGATTTTGTAGATGTTGTGGCATGTGGTCGCGATGGAAAGATCCTAGGTGCATGCCTTTTCTTATGCACGAGCAAAAGATTACGAAGGAGTAGGAAAAGGCATCACCAATCTTCCACTCACCATAACTTGTCCATTAGTTTCAATACGTTGACAATTGGCCCTTACATAAGCGGGAGAAACATAAAGGTTTGAGAAAATATTGGAAAAAAGGGATTCACTTTTTAATTTTTTTATTATTATGAAGTTAAGGTTTTGATTGGATTTTTAACTATAGAATGGGCCTTTGGATAGATAGGAACCAAAAATTCAACTATATGGAGGCCACAACAATAAGACCTTGGTGGTAGAGAACTATCTTGTCACGTGTGTGTTTGAGATAATTATTTTTATAATAATAAATCGTAATTTCAAAATACTAATAATAATAATTAAATTTACAAATAATAATATTAAATGATTATAATAAATAAATAAAATAAAATGGAAATAATCAAATAATAAGAATAAATAAAATGTATGGACTGATGACATGCATATGGGTTGTCTTCCGAAGGCCCATGTGAAGCATGTGGAAGTGTAATGGAACATGTTGTATGTCTTCCAAAATACCAAATTCCAAAATATTTGTTTGCATTCTCCCATCCACGCCATATAGGCATGTTTTATGAAAATGCTAAGGGCATGGAATTCTTTTTGTGTATGGAGAACAATAAAAAGAGGTTGTCATTTTCCAACTCATTCTTTGTAAACTATTTACACAAATCGTTATACAAAGGAATCTCCTTTTTCTTGCTTTGTACGTGTCCTCACATTCTCCTAATGTTCTTGGGGCAATCATGCATTCTCAAACTAACTAGATTTAACCATATATAATAAAAAATCAAGTATTTTACATGACATTAAAAATACTAACAAGGGTCACAAGCATTACAGTAGACTACCGCCATAAAGCAGCATAAAAGAAAATTGTTTATATGCAAAGCAAGAAATTGGTAAGGAACTCAAAACTGAAATAGATTTCATGAATTTCTACTTTTTATTTTTGGGATTCTTCTTGTTCTATTCATCCAAAAGTCGTAATTCAACCAAGAAATATAATTTCAATATTGATTTTTTGTGAGATTCCTCTTGGTTTGGCTGTCCTCATTTGTTAATAATAAATGCAGTCATGGTGCATTGCATCTCCTAGTAACAAGAATTATTGTAGTGTTTTTCATGTTGGAAAATGCATTTTGTGTTTGTTATGAACCTCTATTAAAAAGTATAGTAATACTGAAATTCAATAGCCAGCCTGAAATTTTGGTTTTTTATATTTTCACAAAAAATAGAGTATACCAAAGAGTATTCAAGTCTTTGACTATCAAACTATTATCATATTTTCTAAAGTCTAGAACTTCTGTGTTGGTATTACTGGCATGGGAAAACTACGTAGGCCCATTTTATGCCATCACCATATATACAATATATATCACAAAAACAAAGACAATAGAAACTGACACCTCAATCCACCGTGATGACATTGTCCTAGGAGGCATCCGTAGCTTCTTCATCGTCATCTGAAAGCAGGCACACACAGGTGGGTCAAAGATAACATCCTCAGTAAGGCTAGAGCTCAACCTTTTCATAACTGTAGAAGGCCTTTGCTGAGGGCACACATTCCTTCAGCTGAAGGTAATGGTGGTGAGTACTTTTTGCATTGGCGGAGATGAAGGTGCATTCTAGGTCTCTATGATCTTCATGGAGAGAAAAAGTCATCGCAACATTTGACAACATATTTACACAACTCAGAGATTGTGCAACATGAAATATGTTTGTGCGCTGATGGACTGCTTTGGGCCCAACATAAGCTTCTTCATCATTTTACTGATATCCTTGCCCTCTACATCCTCCATCTCTTTGCAACTTTGAACATTTTTCTGATCGAGATCCACATATATGAGTTGCGAATCTCCCCGCCGACACCCAAAATTTCTAGTATTAGAGAGAGAAAAAATTACCTCACGTGGGAAGCATCTTGGACTAAAGGCGGAAATGTTTAAAATTCTAAAAATATGAAGAAAACATTAATTCTATACCAATTTCAAAGGCAGGATTTCAATAAAGGAAATGATATTTATTTAATTTACTACCTATTTTGAAGCCAATATAGGTGGAAATGCTTACACGTTCAGATCTCATCATTAATCCACATGCATTAAGTGATTTCTTTGGAAAGTACATGCAGTTACAATAGAAAATTTCTATGGTAAAAAGAACTTTAGGACCTAAAAGCAACTACAATATCAGGAATGTAATTATGTAAACATGACTAGAATTTAGAAAGGATAAACAGGATCAATTCAAAACCATATAGCTAAAATGGAGATATTCCAGCAAGTTATAAAAATAATTAGCATGCTACTCCTGGAATGTGATATTAAGTACGGCAATCAAAAGCAAGAATGCTAGAGCAACATCTTTATTCTAATAAGCTCAACACCTTCTTTGTTGTTCCAAACTTCAACTACAAGTAAAAATGTCTTTAGCACACGTACAAGGTTTCATCCAATGCTCTCAATACAAATCTAACACATTGCCTTCCCTAGTAATCACATCTTCAGCTTGCATACAAAGATGTAAAAACATATTTCTATTCAAAAAGTAAAAAGAAAACAAATAGATTTCAAAATAAGTTGCCATATGTTAGCGGGGACAAAACTAAATTTACTTTAATTATTTTTGTAGCATGGAGAATGTGAGAAGACATGGAGGAGATGAAGAGCAACATGGAATTTGAAGGGTCACATCTGCATATAAATACACAAGGAAAGAGAGAAGGAAAGAATGAGTTGTTTAAGAATGAGCTGATATTAGTTTTGTAATCCATTGCCATTGGTTGGAAATTAAGAGATGAACATCAATTGCCATGGCAGAGAGAGATGAAATCTATTGCCATTGGTTGGCAATAGAGAGTGAACATTGAATGGGATACCGAAGTGCCAAATGATTTCAGTTAGCTATATAAGTTTCCACCTTTTCTTCATCAAAGTGATGGCTCATCTTGGCCAATAAGGAAATCTTTCACCAATCGTCACTTATTACTGACGTAGAAGCATCAGTACAGTTGTCCAAATAGAGTATGGGTACCCTGAACAGATTGGTGAGTAACTGATTTAATAGTTGGGTCAAGGCTGAATGATCAGTCAAGTGCACAATAGCTAGTTTATGGGTCAAGGTGAATGATCTGCAAAGTGCACATTATTAACTAATTGACTGCCTCCTGGTAAGTAAATTCCTTTATTTTGCCTCACTCTCTATATGTTTCATACAATTCAGGACTAATTAAAGATGCTATTATATTTTCGTCCTCAATTTGAAAGATCAATTTAATTTAAACTTTGGAACGGATAAATCATGATACAACTGTCACCGGAAAAGATAAAATGGGATAATCTTCAAGGTACTTTCCTAACTACAAGAAGTTCTAGATAGCATAAGGGTAAAGAAACCAAGGATAAAATTGAGGGAATTGTTACAGAGAAAGTCTTTATGAATATTTTTGCTAAGTTAGATTTTATAGAAATAACTATAAAATGTAGGCAAAAGGATATCTCTATTTGTAATTCAGAAATTGGAAGCCATAATTTTATATTATAATTTTGTCTGTCGAATATAATGTTGTCCAAATTTTGAAATAAATTTAATTAAAACAATTGAAGTGGACAATATCTATGAATTTCTTGTAAAGAAAAAATAGAGTATCGAGGTAAGTGTCATTTCAGAGCTATCGAATAATGTCAAATTGCATATCTCGTATGAAAATATGATCACTAATATTTCATAAATCTTTAGGAATGTGTATATAAAACCTTGGCTAACATTTTTTGTTAGTGTTGAAGACAACTTACCAGTTGTTATAATTGACTTTGCTGGAGTAAGCATACCACTAGGAGGATGCATAAAACAAATTTTAGGAGCAGTAGTTTGAAAATGAGAACTGAAAAACTTGAAGAAGATTAGCTATATAGAACAGGCTAAAAACAAGTTCATTAGACTCTGGGTCAGTAAGATTTTGTAACTAAATTTTACTAGGGATAGTGACCTAAGTTTTGATTCTTTGTTAGAAATTTCATTCACATAGAAGAAAAAACAAATCCACAGGAGAAGCTACAAGACCGAATGAAATTCATTGGTCACAAGGTACAAATCAATCCCTCAATCAAAAAGGTGAAAATTACTTCTTTTATTATTGAAGCTAAAGTATAACTTGTACAGAGATTTCAGAATAGAGGAAAATCTAAGGAGGGGAAAATAGAAGAAGTATGGCGCTTTTAGTCTTTTCAGTACAAAGCACTCTGTTTTTTTGAAATCAATAGCCCACCCCTTGGAATGGCTCGAGGTGCCATTATACCCTTTGCCAAAATGGCTACAACTTTACAAATCATTTACACCTCTTCAAATTCCTCCATTACGAAGAAAACACTCATGGCGAGTTAAAAACCAGATCTTACAACGCAAACATTACATTTGATTAGCAGTTTGAATACAGACCATTTGATTTTCTCTTATAACTTTGAAATCAGGCCATCCACATGGTAGGAAGAGATTGGAGTGGGTACGGGGGAAAGCCCTTTGCATTTTTGATTTTTTTAGAGATTTTGTAATTTGGAACAAATTGGCCTGCACCCCCGCTTTTACTTTTCAACTTAGGCACGTGGCACGTTTTCATTGGAAATGGGGTCATGGCATTTTTCTCAACATTTTAACCTTTTTGGAAAAAGATCAAAAACAAAAATTCCTCCGTCGATCTGATGCTCCGATTGAACTCTTGACATGTGGCATCCTTTGATTGGAAATGGGGTCGTGGCCTTTTTCTCAACATTTTAACCTTTTTTGGAAAAAGGCTCAAAAACACAAATTCCTCCGCTGACCCACTCTTCCGCTTTGACTTTTCAACGGTGGGCCCGAGACCTTGGTGGAGCCGCGGAGCATTCTAGAACTTTTACTTTGCTTTTGGAAATTTGGTTAAATTTCCAAAAGTTCCCGATGACCCGCTCGTCCACTTTGACTTTTTAACGACGGGCTTCACCTTTGAATTTTTCCTTGCGGGCTCAAGCTTTGACTTTTTCCCTGATAGCCTGATCGGGGCTGTGGGTTACTTTTTAATTTGTTGCGTTTTTTTACAAAGAGGCTCAAAATCTCAAATCCCCCCGATGGCTTGCTCGTCTGCTTTGAATTTTCAACGGTGGGCTTTGTTTCTCTAATGACTCCGACCATGCGGTGATCTAGCACTGATTTGGTAATTGGCCCTTTCTACCCCACCTTCAAAATTGCACCGTTGCAACACATGGAGCCATCCATTGAGCCTTCCATACTTAGCTGATTTTACCTTTATTTTGTACTTGGGACACGTGGAAAGCCTGCGCTTAATTGAAGGTTGTCCCTTGGACCTTATCCTGGAGTTGCGTCATTGCAAAATGTGGCTACTTGTGTTGGATTTTGAAGTATGACCGAACCGCATCCAATTAGAGAGACCCACATATCACTTGGGGATGCTGAGGAAAAATTTGACGGGAAAGAAACACCCATCACTCCCGACTATGGGAAAAATACATAGAGGAAGAGAAATTTGTCATTTTGAGTCTAATTTTTGAATTTCCTTCACGAACCAGAGGCATGAAGGCAAAACAATGATTTGACGACCCAAGCCATAGAACAAGTGAAATTTTTTTATCAACAATGGAGGTTGCAAAGAGGATATTACGTGTACAGATTGGGAAATGGAGGATTTCTAAAAATAAGCAAAACAGAGGTTTAAACAGTTTTAGGGCACAACTTTTGTTAATTTCTTGAATCTCTAACTTGGCTTAAACACCAATGAAGGGCATGAGCTCAAAAATTTGGAATATGGCTATGAACACATAGAGTAGTTTTGAACATGAGGATCTAGAATCTCAAGTTTCAAAACATATTACGTTGACCAGTGCCTTATCCATTGGGCCTTGCAAAGTCATGTACAATTCTGAGAAAGAATGGAAGAAGGAGGAAACACACAAACCAAAGCACACACAACAAAAAACCAAATAAAACTAAACCAAAACCACACAACAGAAAAGGAAAAACACACCTACGAAATCACCTATGGTACAAGGCGGGGGACAACCCACTTTCACTGATGATATAGTTTCAAGTATTTCCCACTTCGAGGCAATTCTAATGGCGTTCCATCCAAGTATGAGAGGAGAAAAACATTCTCACCACAAGCTCCATGAATTTTGAATGGGCCCAGCCACAATGAATCAAACTTTCCATGACTGCCCTTTAGTTCTCTTCTCTTGTCCCATAGCAGGACAAAATCTCCACTTTGAAATTCCTTGCTTTGGTCTTCTTGTCAAAAATTTTCTTCACTTTCAATTGATGCTCTTTAATTCTATCCACCACTTGGCATCTAATTTCTTCCATATTTTCTAGGAAGAGGATCCTCTTGTTAATGGAGTCTTTGTATTAACCATCTTCTATTTCTTGCAGCAACTTGAGAGATGGCATCTCAATTATGAGGGGAATATCTGCCTTAACTCCGTACAACATTTGGGAAGGTGACATACCTATTTCCTTCTTAGGAGTGATCCTATCGGCCCACAATGCATAATATAAATTCTTGTGCTAGTTCCTTTGATTCTCATCTACCAGCTTGCGAACAATGGTCACAATGTTCTTGTTGCTTGAATCAGCTTGCCCATTTCCCTATGGGTAGTAGTTAGAAGAGTGGGATAGGGAGATTCCAAAGCCATAAAAAAATATGTGAGCTCCTTGGAAGAGAAATAGGTGGTATTGTCTACAATAATTTTTTGTGGTATTCCAAAATGAACAATGATATTCTCCTTGATGAAGTTTCTGAGAATGTTTCAGAGCTGGCTTGCTTGGTTGGGATGGCTTCCACCCATTTAGTGAAGTAATTAGTTTCATTGAGTACATAAGTATGCCATGTACTAGAATGAGGATTCAGAACACCAATAAAATCTAGCCCCCATTGTTGAAATGGTTCTTCAATCACCATAGGCCTGAGTGGCAATGCAACTAGTTATGGCTTTCCAACAAATTGTTGGCATGATTTGCATTTGGAAACCCAATCTTGAGTGTCTGCAAATATGGAGGGCTAATAATATATCCCTCTGAGTATCTTATGTGGGGTGACCATTGCTGAGAAATTTCCACCACAATCTTGATCATGATATGGCCTGAGAAACTTTTCTTGCTGCTCCTATCTACACATCTAAGGAAACAACCATCTAGGCCTCTCTTGTAAAGTGCATGATTCCAGATCACAAACTTGGCTACCTTTAGCTTGAGTGTATTTCTTTGTTTGTAATCAAGATGAGGAGGGAATTCTCCATAAGTGAGATAGTAAGAAATGTCAGCATACCACTCATCAGTAGTGGTGACAAAGAGCACTTGTGGATTGTCTTCTGAACAGGTTGAGCAAACACCATCTTTTTCTCCCTGTTGAGCTTTGAGAGCTTCATCTTCAGAAATCAGCTTGCACAAACTAGTTCCTCTCATTAGAGTAGACTGTCTAATCTCTAAGTCATACTCTTGGGTCTTTGCAATCCAACTTCCTCTCTTAGCCCCAGGATCTTGTTGAGTCAAAATGGACTTGATTGCACTTCTAGGGACTATCACCACTGTATGGGAATTGAGAATGTAGAATCTGAAAATTTTAACAGCTTTGACCACTGTGTAAGCATGTTTCTCTAATTGGTTGTACTTTAGCTCATGATTTTTCAAAGGACAGCTCATGAAAGCAATGGGTTCTTCCAAACCTTCATCATTTTTCTGAACAAGGACAATAGAGAGTCTATGTTCTGATGCATAGCAATACATGATAAAATCCTTGTTAAAATCTAGAGATACAAGAGTTGGGGCTTTAGCAATGGCTTTCTTGATCTCCTCAAATGTTTTTTTTCCTTCCTTATTAAACTTGAAACATTCTTGAGGCTTCATCATGGAAGTTATATGTTTAGTTAGTTCAGAAAACGTAGGCACAAAATGACGAAGGAAGTTTACCTTTCCAAAGAATGAATGAAATCCCTTCTTGCTGGTTGGTAAGGCTAGTGCTTGGATAAATCTAACCCTCTCAAGATTAATGTGTGCTCCATGTTTGTTCATAATGTGTCCCAACAACTTACCTTTTGTGACTCCAAAAATGCACTTCTTTGGATTTAGAGAAATGCCATGTTTCCTACACCTTACAAGGACTTGCTCCAAATGACAGATATGATCTCCCCTCCTCTTTGAAAAAACCATGAGGTCATCAAGGTAAATGACAATGCAATGTTTCAAATCTTTGAAGGCCAAGTCCATTGCTCTCTGGAAAGTGGCTCCAGCATTGATCAAGCCAAAAGGCATTCTGCTATAGGCAAAAGTGCCCCAAGGTGTTGTGAAGGTTGTTTTGTTACAATCCTCTTCTGCCACCTTGATTTGGTTGTACCCTGAGAATCCATCAAGCAAAGAGAGCATTTCAGATCCAGTGACTGCTTGTAAAATATGATCCATGATTGGAAGAGGGTAGTTGTCCTTGAGAGATGCTTGATTTAGATTTCAGAAGTCTACACAAATCCTTATTTCCCCATTCTTCTTCCTTACTGGCACAATGTTAGCCACCCATGTTGAATGGTGGATGGGGAAGATGATTCTAGCATTGAGAATATTTTTCACCTCTTCTTTGATAACATTGGAAATCTTTGGATTGTAGGGCCTTTGTTTTTTCCTAAAGGGCTTAGCTCCTTGCTTCAAAGGAATGGAGTGATGCATTTCCTTTGGCTGAAAAGATTTGAGTTCATCATAGGAATAGGCCAAGACATCTGAGTACTTTTTAGCAGAGTAACAAACTTTCTCTTCTCTTCTGGTGAGCAACATTTACCAATGTTAACCATCCTTGGATTCTCTGAAGTGCCAATGTTTTCTTGATTAAAATTAGATGGACACTGAGAAGACTATTTTTCTTTCTCTTTGATGAACCTGTCATGCTTGTCAAAGAGGTATTCTAAAGAAACTAGGCCTTTGGGGATTTTGTTTCCTTTCAGTTTGATTACTCCCTCTTCATCGATTCCCTTAATTCCTTCCTTCTCTTCTTTGGGGACTAATTCACGATGTGGGTTTTCACTTCCTTCAAAGAATAGATTATTGAAGTTATCCCTTTGTTTTAAGAAGGCTAGGATCGATTGTCATCATTGAAGACTGTCGTGATCTCGCATTATGCACGCTGGTCCGAACACCATCTCAATGGTCACTTTATCCTTGCCAAAAGAAGGATGAGGTGTCACTAAGGAAGCTAAAGCGCTAGAGAATCAACCTTTTCATTCGCTTCCTAGGGATAGCTTCAATGGAGAATACATGAAAGGATTCAATGCAGTCCCACACTCTATTTCTGTAATGCCCGAGCCTTGGATTTTTCACCTGATATTGTTGGCAAACCTACTTCACCACAATCTCTACATCACATTTGCATCTCAGCTTCTTGATTCCCAAGTCCTTTGTTGCATTCATGCCTAAGAGAAATAATTCATACTCTGCAGTGTTGTTTGTATTATCAAATTGTAGCTTATAAGCAAAAGGGTATACCTCATTGGAGGGAGATTATAATACTACACCAGCTCCTGAACCTGCTCTGGAAAAACTACCATCAAATTCCATTTTCCAAATTTGATCTTCTTCTTTCTCCATGAGAAGCGGAAATTTCTCCTCTTTTTCTAATGTGAGGAAGTAGTTTCTTGGCCCACAATCTTGAAAAATGATATCAGCTCTTGGATCATCATTCTTCCTTACTGTGAACTTCATTTTTTCGTGCGCAAAGAACTTCTTCATTTCTTCTCTCACTGGGATAGTTACAGACGACCAATCCATTTTTATTTCTCCACCTAGATCTCTGCAAAAAATTCTACTCAACATACCAAAATATGTTGGGATGTACATACAAAAATGGTGAGGAGTATCTTCTTGTTAGGGTAATCCGCTAGTGCAACCTGAGCATCCTTAATCCTTCCTACCTATGGAAATTGTTTGGATTCCATTCAATAGCATGCGCCATTTACCCAGGTCAAAGTGAGGCCAAGATCATTTGTAACTTTTACTGGCATCACATTATCTGAGGCTCCAAAATCTATAATATAATTGTTCAGCTGGAAACCTTTGATGAGAAGTGACAGGTAAAAAGGCTCAACTCTATTGGTGGTGGAGGCACTGAGAGCTAGCATGTTTTGAGAAGATGGTGTGGATGGTGTGGGAAGTAAGCCTTTAGAATTAGAATTAGAGATTGGGGATGTAGAGTTACCACCCCAGACTGCCTTGATGAATCTGTCAAATTGGGTAGGATGTGTTTGTAGGTATTCAATTTCAGAGAGCCGGACTTTGGTCTTGCTAGCATGCTCTATAAATTCAAATGAAGTTATGGTAGATGGGAACTTAAGTGGCAAATGCGTCATTACTTTTGGTGTTGGGTTATCCTTTTAAAATGTAGAAATTGGCTTGGAAGGAGATGGGGGTGTAGCCTTTGATTGAAATCTAGATGTTCTTGCAGAACCAACATTTAGAAGAGAATTGCTCTTAACAACTTTTGAGTTGGGAGAAGAATCAGATAACTTACTTGGCACAACAATGTGATCCTTGAAGATTGGTGAATCTGATTTCTCTTTGGCTGATTCCATGGAAGATGGTAATGGTGATCCTCTGCTAATGATCTTGTTTAGTGGAGGCTTTGGAGAGTTATCTTCTTTGTTCTTCCTACTCTCAGTTGCAACTGTTGAGGCTGAAACACCATTCTTGGATTGTGCATGAGTGAAAACAACACATGAAAAACTTGGAGCTTCTTCATCACCTTCCTCCTCATCATCAATGTATTCAATCAAGCCATTGTGCATGCCAACCTCAATGTATGTTCCTTCTTCGGTTCCCTAGTGTCACGAGATGGCATTGAATGGTGGTGCGTCAAGAGCAAGCCTACGAGGAGGTGGAGAAATTATTGGTCTATCAGGAGGATTTGGTCTCCTGGAGCATTCCTCATCATGATTTGTGACATCTGCTTCTTCAAAGCAACTAGGTCATTTGCCATTTTTTGGAACATTGGATCAGTGGTGATTGAATTTGAACTTTGACCTTTTTGCTTCCCATTTGGTCCTTTCACTTTTCCAGAAAGAATTAGATCATCATTAATCTCAATTACAAAGTCTTGAGCTTCCCTCAATGTTCTTGGTTGGGATATTTTGAGAAAGAAACCAACTTCTGATGGAAAATCACTGATGAAGAACCTTTTCAAGTTATTTTCAGAGGGTACCACATCTTCTGGGATCCTTCTTGTTAACCTAACATACCTTGCTACAAAATATCTCATTGATTCAGAGGTCTCCTTATTCATCTAAACCAATTGGACTAGCAGATCCTAACAATATTCTATGCTCTTCAACCTATGTTCAAATGCCTTATATCTTCCCAGCATGTGATAGATCTTGGGGGAAACATGTAGAACCATTCAGCAGCTCTTTCTTGGAGTGACTCCACAAAGAGCCTAACTAAAACATCTTCATCTTTAACTCCCAACAGTCCACAAGTAGTGATGAATGCTGCTACATGTTTTTCGAGGAGCTGAGAACCATCCCCTTTAAATTTTGGGAAGTTCTTTCTTGAGCCTCTTGGGAGGTCATGAAGTGGTTGTGGAAGAGCAAGTGGACCAGTATTTCTTCCCCATGGTATGTTAGGCCTGCGTACCTCATGCTCATGATCACCCATTCTATTCTTGTTTCTATCCTCCAGTCTTGCTAAGGCTACTTCTACTGCTGCTCTTTCTTTTGCTTCAATTTGGAGTCTTTCTATTTCTTCAAGTTGAGCCCTTATCTCCTCTTCAAGCAACTACCTCTCTTTCAAGCTCTTCAAATGTGGGATCAATTTGTCCTCCTTGCCTTAGTTGTCGGGTGTATCTTCTATCAGCCAACTTGAAAGTTTATGCTCTTCTCTGGGGTGTTGGAATTTGTCTCTGCCTTTCCAATTTGACAACACGTTCCTCTTCCAGGTATAGAATCCTTATGGTAATGAAGTATTGATTGACACTTTGTCTATTATGCAAAATAGCTTCTCTCATATCAGAAGCAATGTCTTCTTTGATATGAAAGAGTAAATCAGGTCTCTCAACAGGAGGATTTCCCAGAATAGCCATGATTTGCATCCATTTAGTTTGTGTGATTATTCAATCTCCGTAAAGCGTTTCTTCTAGAATATTTTTTTGTATTTTATGACCGTGAGGTCGTTTTAGTGTAGCTACTGCAAAATCTGCCCCACGGTGGGTGCCAAAAACTGTTGGCGAGAAAATTTGTCTTGTGGAAAAATTGATGGGTTTCAAGCCAACGCTATAGGAATCTAAGTCCCTCTACTTGAACGGTGTAGCTTCCATATGTGCATGCATGAAAAGTGGATTTCAATGGTGGCCTTTCGACCAGAGATCCAATAGGGGCACTCCACTGACCCTATGGCAAAGCTAGCAATTTCTCACTAGAGAAGAAATTTGTCTGAGAAGGGGAAATGGAGTGAGAATGGAGGTAGGAGAAAATAATGTTGTGAGTAGAATATCAGATGCCCACACACATTAATTAGAAATTTCATTCACATGCATTTATAGTTAGAAAAAAATTAAATCCGCATGAGAAGCTACAAGACCGAATGAAATTCATTGGTCACAAGGTACCAATCAATCCCTCAATTAAAAAGGTGAAAATTACTTCTTTTATTATTGAAGCTAAAGAAAAACTTGTTCAAAGATTTGAGAATAGAGGAAAATCTAAGGAGAGGGGAAAATAGAAAAAGTATGGCGTTTTCTATCTTTTCCAGGTACAGAGCACTCTGGTCTTTTTGAAATCAATCGCTAGCCCCTTGGAATGGCTCCGAGGGGCCATTATATCCTTTGCCAAAATGGTTACAACTTTACAAATCATTTACGCCTCTTCAAATTCCTCCATTGCGAAGAAAACGCTCATGGTGGGTTAAAAACTAGATCTTGCAACACGAACGTTACATTTGATTTTCTAGTTTGAATACAGACCATTTGATTTTCTCTTATAACTTTGAAATCGGGCCATCCACGTGGTAGGAAGAGATTGGAGTGGGTACGGGGGAAAGCCCTTTGCGTTTTGTGATTTTTTTAGAGATTTGGCAATTTGGAACAAATTGGCCCGCACCCTTGCTTTGACTTTTCAACTTAGGCACGTGGCACGTTTTCATTGGAAATGGGGTCGTGGCCTTTTTCTCAACATTTTAACCTTTTTTGGAAAAAATCTCAAAATAGAAATTCCTTCACGACTATTTGCTCGATTGAACTCTTGACACGTGGTATCCTTTGATTGGAAATGGGGTCGTGGCCTTTTTCTCAATATTTTAACCTTTTTGGAATAAGGCTCAAAAACACAAATTCCTCCGCTAACCTGCTCTTTTGCTTTGACTTTTCAATGGCGGACCGAGAGACCTTCGTGAAGCCGCCGAGCATTCTATAACTTTTACTTTGCTTTTGGAAGTTTGGTTAAATTTCTAAAAGTGCCCCGATGGCCCACTTATCCGCTTTGACTTTTCAACGGCGGGCTTCACCTTTGACTTTTTCCCTACGGGCTCAAGCTTTGTCTTTTCCCTGATAGCCTGATCGGGGTGTGGGTTACTTTTTAATTTTTCACCTTTTTTACAAAGAGGCTCAAAATCTCAAATCTCCCGATGGCCCGCTCGTCTGCTTTGACTTTTCAATGGCGGGCTTTTTCTCTCCAATCACTCCGACCATGTGGTGTCATCACCAATCCGACACTATGATAATTCTTCACCGAGAACTCCTCGTGCTATGATTATTTACTAATGCACAGCCTTTAGTTTGGTGGATGTAATCTGGAAACAAAACAACAACATAACACAAGAATACCATCGACTATGATAAGACGGAATGATGACAAATCTGAAATATCAAAGTAAATTATAATATTAACATGAAACTATTACAATCTCACCCATGAGGTACTTCAAGTGTTATTGACTTCACTTGCCTTTCACCAAGACTATGGGAGAAACTTTACAATTACACCTCTTAATGGCTTCTTCAACACACCTTTAAACTGATGGCTTCCTTCGCACACTTCCTACAATATTTCTCACTACTTCCTTCTATGCTAAATGAGGGGGGTGGCCTCTCTATTTATAGAACTTCCAGGCTTATCCATCTTATCTCTAAGATAGGATAAGAAATCCACTCTGACGAATCATATTCCATACCTTAACTCTTATCTGTACATGTAAGCTTATCTTTTAAGATAAGATAAACCTTATCATTTTACATGGGTTCCACATTTTTAGACTTTTTACAAATAAAATACACAAAATATTTATGACCTCACTCCTTGTCCTTATTACCAATATAATATTTCTAATTCCTAATCATGTAGACCCTACTTCTCTAATTACCCAAACTTTGATATTTTAACATTACCGGACCACTTACGACAAATATTTACTTTTTACAACATTCCTATTGTACTTTGACTGTTACCGTACTCCACATTATTGGCAGCACCGTAATGACGGTGCCATTATCTTCTATCAGACGCTACTACTAATTATACTTAACAACAACATATTCCTAATACATACATTAATGAAATAGAAATTACGGAGGAAAATTTTAGTGTCGAAAGTGGCAATCGACACCGATTTGGTAAATGGCCCTTTTACCCCATCTTCAAAATTGCGCCATTGTGACACATGGAGCCATCCGCTGAGCCTTCCATACTTAGTCAATTTTACCTTTATTTTGTACACATGTGACGCGTGGAAAGCCCGTGCTTAATTGAAGGTTTTCCCTTGGACCTCCCCCGGAGTTGCATCGTTGCAACACGTGACTACTTTCACTTTGGATTTTAAAGTATGACCAAACCACATCCAATTAGAGAGACCCATGTATCACTCAGGGATGCTGAGGTAAAATTTGACGGGAAAGAAACGCCCATCGCTCTCGATTGTGGTAAAAATACATGGTGGAAGAGGACTTCATCATTTTGAGTCCAATTTTTGAATTTCCTTCATGAACCAGAGGCATGGAGGCAAAAAAATGATTTGACGACCCAAGCCATAGAACAAGTGAACAATTTTGATAAAAAATGGAGGTTGTAAAGAGGATATTACGTGCACAGACCAGAAAATGGAGGATTTCTAAAAATGAGAAAAATAGAGGTTTAAACAGCTCTAGGGCACAACTTTTGCTAATTTCTTGAATCTCTAACTTGGCTTAAACACCAACGAAGGGCATCGGCTAAAAAAATTGGAATTTGGCTATGAAAATGTAGAGCATTTTTTGAGAGACAACGGGGTGTTAGAGGTCGGGAGCTAATTCTTAAGAGAAAAAGTTTGACAAAGCTCATCTTTTCGAGAGACTATCGAGGAAATTTTTATTTCTTTTGCATTAAATTTGATCATGTAAAGGTGGTTACGACTGTATAACCATTGAAAAGCTCTGAGATTGTTCTAGAAACTTTCCCCTGCTGATAAATTTAATCAAATTTGAGTAAATCTATGTTTGATTTTGAGGAAAATTGTGTCTTCTTCATTTCTAAATGTCTGCAAACAGTTTCTTGTTCCCATTGCAATCTTACACTGAAATATCTATGAATCACACAAGATCTTAGCTTTGTGATAGTTTGGTGGCACTTGCAATTTCATTTATCAAAAGAGCTTTCATTTGATAGTGAAATAAACAAGTTTAAAATCACTTTACTCCTAGCATGATGATTAAGATTGTTTGTTAGCCTTTGAGGGTATCTTAGGCGTGATAAAATAGAGGTTGATAGTGTTTAATTAAGTCTTTCAATTTGAGCCTTCATTTTGGATCCTTAAAGTTTGTGTGAAAACGTGTTGATCTGGGCCTCCATTGAAGCACACCTTCTAGTTAAAGGAACATTCTAGTTGTTCGAAGCATTCTGTTGGTCAATCCTTCCATTTTTGTAAAAGCTCTCAAATATCTGGTGAGTCAAAATCCACTCTGCCTCACCTCCCACCAAAATTCATTTAAAAACAACCAATCATACCCATACTACCCCTGTTTGTCCTGTGTGTGCACAAATGCATAATTTTTGTTACCAAAACATGCAGAAGCAATTAGGTTTTCATTGTCTTTAGTAGCTTGAACCTTGCTGAGAAAATATCTCCATTATCTAGGGTGAAAACTCGTGAGAGTTAGATTTTGCTTTGTATTGATCATGTTTTCTTCAAGGTCTTCTTAATAACTTTGCAAAGAAGGATATCTCCATCTCCTCCATAAAAATAGGCTACAAAAGGGTCCTCTCACCCTGGTTGAAAGGCACAACCATAAAGTAGTGAGGATAGATCAAATCCTCTTAAGGGTGCTACCCATTTCTCCACATCTGAGTAACAAAGAGCAAGCTGCATTCCCTCCCTGGCTACATAACAACACACAACGTGCTTTGCTTGCCTCTAAGCTTCCTGTCAAAACCATGATGCTACTAAGCCTTCTGAGGGAGAATCAATTTGGGTACCAACACATGTCAAAAATACATGGAGGATTTCACTTGGAAGAATTTAGGATGGATTGTAAGGGTTAAGTTGTTTGATTGATTATCATTTCAAAATTCCCAATTTTGTGACAAATCGATCGAGATTTTGGCTATGCCTCGATTTGTAAAGTTTTATAAAAACTCCTTAAGAGTTACAATCTATTTGGGATATTTTTATCCATACTATGTCCAATTTCATATAACATTTTGTTTTTCTAGGTTGCAGTAGAGTCGTTCGTACATTTTTGATAAAAAAATTACAGAGTTTATAGTGAAACAAAATAGAATCTATACTTGAACAAAAATAGATCTATTTCTATTTACGAACTTTAATGAATGCATTCATTTTCAACTCAAATTTAAAATGTTAAGTTTGTTTCAATTCAAGTTATGCAAAAAGTTAGAATGCGAGTTCTAATTTCCAAATCATATGTTCCAAAGGAAAAGAGTAATATATTCTCTTCATACGCATTCCCTTTTCAATTTTCCAAACAAAGATTTCATACTGTATTTCAAACATAGATTCCCAATGAAAACAATATCATTTTTGGTAAATAAAACAATTCCATTGACTTGTATTATTCCTTTACAACGTTCTTTCCCATTTCATTTCAAAATACAAAATACAAGTCTTTCTTTTCCTTCCACAGAACAAAATTACAGAGTATGTCCTTCCACATTCAAATGGGATTTCACTTCCAAAACATAGTAACTCTTCAGCACAAAACATATTACATTTTCATCCACTTGAAGTGGGAAATGGTTTAACAATAAGAAATAAACTCAGCAAGGACTGTCAAAACTGTCTTCTTTCTCAGCTCCAAAACAACAATATGAATTTCCATCATTCTCCCATTTGATCACAACAAAACAGGGGGAAAGGCAACACTCTCCACCCAACCAAGACATCCAATGAAAAGGAGAAGCCATCCTTCTTCATTGACCCCTGAGCCCCAACCACATTACAATAAGAAATGTGACTCAACTCATGGCAACAACAGGCTTCCACAACACAAAGGCAATCTTTGACATGCAATTTTCATATTTAAAACACAGTCCAAAACAAAACAACAGTTTTAGCAACCACAAGATAAAAACACAAACAATACTCAAGCTTCATCAAGCAAACCAAAGGAGCAAGAAACTATGGGGGATGTTGCTTATGCATCTCAAAGGGGAAATTGGTATCACCACCTGAGAGCAAACCACCAAAATATATCATTTCAAGTCCCTAACATACCCTTATGCCTCCCCCAAGTACCCCTTATTCCTCACAATTTCTTATGCCTCCCCAACCTCTTATGGCACCCCATAATAAGTAAAGAAATGCAAGATATTTCTTTTTACAAGGTGGAACCAAAATCCTAGCTCCCTCCACACTTATGCCTCCCAAAACACTTATTCCTCCCACAAGAATACCCCATAGTCTTCTCCTACACCATTCCTAGGCCATCTACCCAACCAGCCAACAAATAAAACAACACATTCAAACATTCAACCATTCACATATGCATAAAAAGAAAGGAGAGCATTTCCAAGAGCTAAGCTCTTACCTCTCCATGATGGATTTTGTTCCAAGGTTGTAAAACAACAAGCTTTCCAATGTAAAATAGTCCAAGAGATCAACAATCTACAAGTATGCAACAATCTCCAATCTTCTCCAAAAACAAGAGCTCTCAACCAAAAGAAGTCGCCTAAAAATGAGATATGTAAGTTCAAGTATACAAGCACAAGTATTAAAAAGAATCCCCATGTCTTTCAACAAAGCAAGGGCTCAAAACAACAAAAGAAGTCACCCAAAATGATGCATCCACAAGTGAAGCAACCCCAAAAACAAGCTAAGGAATTCAAATTTATAGAAGAGGGAAGAGAAGAGGATGAGGTGGATCTATGTAGGATGCCACTTCACACATCATCAACTCCTCCTCATAAGTCAACTTCAATCTCCGAGGCACAATAAATAAGTAGGTGAATAATATGACAATTTTACTTACACACTCAAATCAAGCCCACACCCCATAAGGACTGCAATTTAAAACATGAAGAAAGTGTAATTAAAACATACAACTTGACTTACAAAAATACATAATGAAAGTTTAAATTTAACTCTCCAACCATAGGTAAGGTCGGTATATAAATTTAAGAGGTGTGGGGCAAGTTTAACTTGTCCCACAAGCCTCCAAAATCAGCCTCCAAGGAAAAATTCAAACTTCAAAGAAGGTGGAGTGTTTCATACTCCAAAATCAACTTACATATCTCTTACACATTACTTACACATTACTACAACATTTAATACAAGATCCAACAACTTTAATAATTACTTTCTTATGACCCAATTTGATTAATTAATTAATTTTAAAAATATGATTACTCACATTATTTACCACCGTTTAATTAAATAGAAAGGGGAACATGTCACTTTTAAAACACATACTAACTTAAAAAAGGAATCAAATAAAAGAAAATACACAAGGTCCCTTGGTCACATTTAAAGGTGATCCCCCCCATGGGAATCCCTAACACAATTAAACACACAAAAATAAATACAAGCTGCCATGGTGACCTTGTTGAATTCATCTAGAAATCCAAAGTGGTTGGTCTCCAATCCCTCGATGTTTGTTGTGATATTTTAACCTATAAAACACAAATACCTCCTTCGGCGTCGTGGCCATATCAGAACATCCAAAATGCATGTACACATGATTCCAAAATCATACATACATACATACATACATACATACATACATACATACATACATACATACATACATACATACATACATACATACATACATACATACATACATACATACATACATACATACATACATACATACATACATACATACATACATACATACATACATATATATATATATATATATATATATATATATATATATATATGTATCTATATATATATGAATCACAACAACATCAAGGAAACCAACAATATCATTTACAATTTTATCAACAACTATATGATTATCAATTAATTCCATTTTCTAGGTCTACTCAATATATCCAAATATCACATGTCCGAACAATATCCATAAATATAACCATGTCAAACAGTATATCAACATCAATATATAAAATGTCTTTAATAATCATCATGCATCTCTAATAATCATCATGCATCATATAAGAATCAAGTCCACAATAATCTATGCTAAAACATCTAAGATCATACTAAATTAACACTATAATAATCCCATAATATAGTCAGCAGTATCGGGATGAATATCAAAAGGTGTTGAAGGGAAGTGGGCACTACATCCCCCTCCCCTTAGACTCGACTTCCTCCTGGAAGTCATTGGAACTAATGTGGAAACCGAACTAATAACAATGTAGCATCCTCCCAAGTAGCTACAGTTTCATCATATTTGTCCCACTGCACCCGGACCTGGTCCATCTCTCGCCTTAAAGGCCCGGGGTCCTACGATCTATAATGTGAATGGGCTCCACCATCACCGCCCCGATCCTCGCACTGTAATGAGGTCCAATCCATCACATGAGAAAGATTAGTAATGTATCTCCTAAGCACTGAAACATGAAACACATTATGTACGCGAGACAAGCTATTGGCAACACTAGATGGTAGGCCAAAGGGCCGATACGCTCCAAGATCTCAAAAGGACCAACGAATCTAGTAGCTAACTTATAACATTTTCCATGACGGATAGGGCTGTTATGTGGTTTGACATGAAGGAACACCTTCTTGCCCACATCAAAACTACAATCGGTGTTGTGTTGATCGTGTACTTCTTTACGCATGTCTTGTGCCTCTTGTAGTCCCCATCCGATCAAAACCACCTGCTGCTCCATGTCCTATAGTAAGGATGGTCCAAGGGATACCCTATCCTCTAACATGTCCCAGTTAAGAGGTGTTTTGTAATATCTTCCATACAAAGCTTGAAAAGGTGCCATGCCTATAGAACTCTGAAAACTATTATTGTAGGAAAACTACACCAAGTATAGGTACTCCTCCCATCTTGATTGATGAGCCATAACATACATCCTGAGCATGTCCTCTAAAATCTGATTCACCCGCTCAGTCTGTCCATCTGTCTCGGGGTGATATGTTGTGCTGAAATTGATCCTCGTCCCGAGGGTGTGTTGCATGGTATTCCAAAAATGGGAAGTATATAAAGAATCGCGGTCACAAATGATCTTCTCGGAATCCGTGCAACTTGACAATCTCATCCAAATAACTCTGTGCCATTGCACTGTTTGTATAAGTGGTCTTCACCGGAGAAAAGTGTGCCACTTTTGTCAATTTATCCACCATGACCATGATGGCGTCATGGTGATATCTCGACATCGGTAGCCCAACAATGAAGTCCATGGAAATGGTGTCCCACTTCCACTCTGGTATAGCATGAGGAAAGATAAGGCCAACTTTCTAGCACTCTAAGCAGTGACACAAACCGTGAGCCAAGTCTCTACAAATTCCTCTCCAATGATACAAGCTGTCTCAAGGTAGCGTGCATCTTATTCACCCCGGGATGGGCTGAATAGGGTGCACGATGTGCCTCTGCCAAGATGTCCTGCCTCAAGCCTCCATCTCTCGGGAACATAAATATGACTTTTGTGCCGAGAAGTCCATCTGCCTCTAATGAGAAACCATCAAACTTCCCCTCAAGGGGTCTCTAGGACTCGATCTCGCTTTGGTTGCAATGTAGAAGTCAAGAGGAAGCTCTTTGTAGAATCATGCTCCGTAAATCTATGCCCATTGAAGTGGCCATAACCACATGTTTCGTGTGTTGAGAGCATCTGCAACCACATTCTCTTTCCCCTTCACATGCTCTATCTCCATATCATACTCATAAAGCAACTCCATCCAATGCCACTGACGAGTGTTGAGATTGGGCTGCATGAAGAGGTGGCGAAGACTCAAGTGATCTATCCTGAGTGTGAATCTCCAACCAAGAAGAAAGTGTCTCCATCAAACCAAGGTGTGAACCACTACCGTAATCTCAAGATCATGAGTCGGATAATTGAGCTCATAATCTTTGAGTTTGTGAGACTCAAAGGCCACCACTCTACCCTCCTACATCAATACACCTCCAAGTTCTACTAAAGAAGCATCCGTGCATATGAAAAAATCACCTTGTGGATCAAGAACTAAAAGAATGGTGTCTTTGTCGTGAGGCACTCCTTCGATTTCTGAAGGCCTCGCTCGCATCTATCTCGATCAAACAAACTTCTTCCCTTTTTTTGAAGGAAGTATTAGGTGCGCAATTTGAGAGAAGTCCTAAAAAAACCTCATGTAATAACTTGTTAACCCCATGAAGTTGCGCACCTTTATTATAGTAGTGTGTGTTGGCCAATCCATAATGACTTTAATCTTAGAAGGATCGATTGTGATACCTTCCATAGAAATGATATGATCCTAATAATGTACCTCCATCCGAAAGAATGCACACTTCTCCAAGTTCTCATAAAGCTGCTGCTCACGAAGACACTAAAGAACCTTGCGAAGGTGCCCCTCGTGCTCTTCATGCGTATGTGAGTAAATCAAAATTTCATCTAGGAAGATGAGCACAAAGTGATCTAAGAAAGTCCTGAATACCCCATTCATCAAACTCATAAAAACTGTGGGGGCATTCATCAAACCAAAAGGCACCACTATGAACTCATAATGCCCATATCTCGCATTTAAAAGCGGTCTTACAAAAATCCGCCTCCGTAATCCTCGGTGATGGTAGCGACTTAAGATCAATGTTAGAGAAAAATGAGGCTCCCTTCATCGATCAAAGAAATCATCTATGCGAGAAGGGGATAACGATTCTTGATCGTTACCTTGTTCGATTGGTGGTAATCAATACACAACCGCAAAGATTCGTCCTTCTTCTTGACAAAATCACTCGATTCACCCCAAGGGGATACATTAGGATGGATTAGACCTTTCTCTAAAATGCTCTCAAGCTACGACTTGAGCTTACAGAGCTTTGGTGTGGTCATCCGATAAGGTGCTCGTGAGATAGGCTTTGCTCCGGAACTAGGTCTATATGAAAATCTATCTCACGTGGGGGCAGTAACCCTGGTATCTCCCTTGGAAAAAAATATACAAACTCACTCAAGAGGGGATGATCATCTAGTGATGGTCCACTAGTCCCATCCTCGAGATCTGTCACTTGAAATCACTAAATCAACTCCCATATCATCTCGCACAAGATATAGTCTTATGGTAATAATCCATCCCGGCCCTATGTAAAGACAACCGGTCCATACCCAAGATGAGTCCATACGAGCCCAAAGGAAGGATACGAAGATCCGAGGTAGTGGTAAAAGGTCCCAAATCCGCTACACACTCCTTAACTAAGGAGTCTACAGAGATGTTTTCTCCAGTAATCCATCTCAACGTCCTAACTAAGAGCTTGCCTAACTACCACTAGCCTACATCGCTCTACTAAAGATGGTGCAATAAAACAATCTAAAGAACTAGAATCAAACAAAATGGAGGTAGGAATACCACCAATGCTACCTATAGTCTCAATAATGGTACTTTGATGCTCACCTGGTAGTTCTCACTGTTGCATAGATCGATGCTGCACCCTATGTCACCAATGCTAGGCTATGATATCTATGTCTTACCCTTATTAATAGGGTTCTTAGGCGATCTCTTAAAAATGTCTAGCAACGCCACAACCAAAACAACCACCGATCCTCTCCCATGTGTGCAGGTGTCCACGGGACAGTCTTATGGAGGTCATGGTGTGGATCCTAATGATCCAGTGTGGTCTCACCGAGGTCTCTACTAGAAATATCCTCCGACCGAGCCCTCTCGAGCACCTGTTTCCTAATGGGACCCCTAGGAGGAGGCCCCATACTCGACCCTACGTGCATCGAATCTCTTTGGAGGTCTATCGGGTGGGTGGGATTGTTGCTAATGTTCTCTACTACTGCGCCGTGGTCTAAAAGATGACTGTGATGAACCCTGTCCACCATGAAGAGGAGGTATTGACCCCTCGATCTCATCGCCCCGCATCTCGCTAGATGCGGCTCACGGACTCGGTCTAGCCTAGCCTGCTTTGGGTCTTTCCCCAAGTCTCCTTTGCTATATAGGCCTTCTCAATAGCCTCAACTAATGTCTGTGGACAATGGATCCGAACTGCACCTCCAATGTCAAGATTCAACCCTCGGATGAATCGTGGATCCATACCCGATCATACCGCATGTAATCAACATACTGGAGTAGATCAAGAAATTTTCTATCATACTCAGCCATTGTAAGAGATGCCTATCCAAGGTCATGAAACTCATCTATCCTCTGTTGTATGAACCTTCGTGACAAATATCAGCTCCTGAAACGCTCTCAAAGAGCTCCTCGGTAATTATCTCGAATCCACATAGAGCTTCGCTCCTTGCTCCTCCACTAGACACCTTCTCCGTACCTCGGTAGATGGATCGCAACACCAGCTTTCGTGTTGCTAGAACAAGGGAAGATCTTAAAACATCACTCAATCTCACCAACTAAGCCTCTGCCTGAAATCCACCTACATCACCAGAATAATGTGATGGTGGTATCTTGAGGATCTCCCTGATGTGGTCTAAAGCTGTAGTCCGAGGACCCCTAGGCCTCCCAAAGATGCTTATCTCTAAGCCCAGGGCTCTGAGACCTATCTTTGTGTCTTAAAACTCGGTCTCCTTGTCCCCTCTGCGGTGACTTTGCTCTGATTGAATCCACGTGGGAGTTCTCTCCTCTATGCTCCTCGCTATGTCGAGCAGATGCACGAGCCTCAATGGATGTCACCCTATCATGTCTGAATGAAGGTGCTCCCACAGTCCCTCCACATAGAGCAACATTAACATCCTGAAGTGTTTGTAAAATATGTGGTAGGATAGTCTTCTGAGCATGATCTCGGTGGTGGTAAGTCTAGGTCTATATGAAAAGACCCCTCATCTTGTCCGCACCTCCCTGCCTGAGACCAAGGTGAGAGTTAGTTCATTATCTAGGTTTTATTTAGTTTTCCATGTTCACTAAATATGTAATTTCTAACCAAGTTGTTCTCTAGATTTAAGAAGTGTGCTAGGTTTAATACTATACTAGGTTTAAAGTTCATGTCTCAAGTTTCCTAGTGTGCCCAAGGGTCCAAGATTTTGAACCCACGGCTTTGATACATCCTCCCTGAACATTTGTTATTTGAACCTAACAACATCCTCATTTCGATGTTGAGGAAGAAGACAAGATTGAAATGGTCCCAAAACCCCCTTGAGAGAGATCACAAAACATGCAAACAAGGAGTCATCCGGAGGGAAACTCAGAGGACCGGAAGCAAAGATGACCTAAAATCATCTGTAGTGGCTAAGGAGAATGTTCCTCATCGATCTCCTTGTTCAAACAATACCTATCAACCGATTGGAGATCTTGAAGTTTTGATTCCTTTACATAAAGATTATAATGAATGGATCACGATTCGTAATAAGAAGAAAATTGTTCAAATAGAAAACAACTACTAAGTTACTATATTATTCTTTGTTTGATTGTTGTTTTGTTGTTGTGAACAATTGGTTAAGCATCATAGTGATGTAGTTATGGAGGTATTTTGGTACTTTTTTGTGGTGGTTAAACTAAAGTGGTGCTTTCATGTAAACATTTGATCTTGATCACTTTTTGGACTATTACATTGCAATATCTAGATTTTGAGCCTTTTTGTACTAGGGTATAGTCCCTCCCAAAAAACTATTTACCAATAATTAAAAAAGACATTATCCATTTAATATATTATATTTAGACATTTAACAATATAACATATTAATCAACATAAGTTCCATAACATTTAATTCATTAAGTAGAGTATCCTTTTCAATAACTTTGATCCATAATGATACACCATTAATTAATAAATACATTTGATTTATTTCCACCCCAATTTAGTTACAAATCGGATTAGGCTATTTAGCCCCTTTTCTTAATCAAAGCAGAGAAAAGTAATATTTTTCTTGTTTACAATCATACTAATCAATACATTACAATATTAAATCTAAAATTTCAAAAACAATCAATATCTTTCAACAAGATCCTGTTAAAAAAATAGTGTGTAACATTATTAAATAAATTGTAATATTATTAATAATGAGTTTCTATAACTCATATTAATAATATAGTTGTAATACTTTAATTAATTGATTGAGTTGTGAGAACAATTCACTTAGCTATTTTGTAGTGTGAGTGATCCTAGGGATGTTTGAGAGATATTAGGAGATAAGTTTGAGAGATTCATGGATAGAGATATGAGGGATTGAAGATGAGTGTTAACTCCACCATTGTAGGAGATCAAACACTATATATGTAACCTCTATCAAGATCAATGATCATCCCAAATGAATTTAATTTCCATATTTTATTATTTGGTATTTTTATATTATATTGCAGTTCTTATCACTGGTATCAGATCAGCTTCTGATCCATATAATGGAGAAATAACAGTGAGCTCGCAGCAGATGAATATCAGACACGTCCCCAACATAGCCACACGTGGAAGGAGGGGAAATAAGCATCCATTCAATTTTGTAGTTTTTATTTGGACATAGCACATGCCATCCTCCTCAGATCTATTCTATTATCATGACCAAATCTGTAAATATTGATTTTACATTATCTTGTTCGTGATTGGTGGAGAGTGTATTGGCTACAGAGTACCTATGTTTGCATTCACAATTCTTGGTCAATTCAATTGTTAGATGATTGTAGTTTTTATATGATTTGATAGCTCTACAAATTCAGATTTCCATATAAATACTTCTAATTTATCAAAATTCTTTTCGTGCGGAACTTTTCATTGACTACATTCACGTTCCAATTGAAATCATCACTTTGCTGAAACTCAACGATCTTCTACTAGACTAGTGAAAATGATAGTTATCTGCCAATCGTGAAATTGTGAGTTACAAATCTTCTTTTCCGTTTTTTTTCCATTTTTGGATTTAGTAAAAAAAACACAGGAATAGAAAAAAAAATTCCATTTTTGGAAAGGCATCCATAAAGATGTTGGATTTAAAATTTGTAGTTTCCATAAATTTCAGTTGGTAACTCAGATTGAGATGATGATTTTTTAAATATGTGTTTTTTTGAGCTCTTTACATTGATCATATCAAAAAATTTAAAAATAAAATAAAAATTACTTTACGGACACATTTTCGGTGGAATCGATGTCCAATTTTTTAAATCGACATGGACAAGTTAAATCGAATTGAAAAATTCGAAGGAAAATATTTCCATACATGGCAGGTTAGAACTCAATTTTTGTTGATTAACAAAGATCTATGGGAGATTGTGGAAGGAAAAATCAATAAACCACATGACATAGATGAAGCAACAAAATGGGAAAGCAAGGATAAAAAAGAAACGACGATTATTGGCCTAGGTTTATTTGATGCCTACTTGCATCACATAGATCTAACAAAGACATCACATTTGATCTAGACGACATTGAGCAAACTATTTGGGTCACAAGACAGAGAGCGCAACAGTGGCACTCAAGCAAAATTTGTTTGGACTCAAAATGGAGGAAGGAGAAAGTATGGTGGAACATATCAGTAAGTTTTGTTCTATTTCAAATCAATTAGTTGGAATCAAAGTTGATGTGCTTGATGATGATGCAAAAGCAGTATTACTTAATAGCATGCCTCCTAGCTATTCTAATATGGTCTTCACTTTGAGAAAAATAAATCTGAGTCTAGAGGATTTAATTTCTTCTTTGATAGAAGAAAAAATAGAGCCAAGAAGATTGATCTAGAAGAAACTACAATGTATGGTAGAAACAAATCATATGTTAAAGGAAAATTCAAGCCTTCTTTTAAAAAAAATCAACCTCCCAACGTCCACAAAAATTTCGTTGTCACTATTGTAGTGTTCTAGGACATGGTATTATGTATTGTAAGAAAAGAGCACAAGATTTACTTGATGGTAAATTGAAGGATAAAGCCTTCATTTCTAAAAAATAGAGAAGACGAAAGTGATTGGGATATGAAGTCTCCCCACTCTGATAATGAGGAAACAAATGCTCAAAGAAAGTGATGAAGACTTCTTGTATTAAGTAAAGAGTGCATTTACATTGGAGGACAGAGGCAACGGAGGCTGGAGGTCAATCAATGACCTCTCATCAGTCACCAACGATGGGGCCACATGAAGCTGTGGTGGCAATGTGTGTATGTGTGTTTTCTTTTATTTCAGATTTGCAGTATGATTTCAGAGTTCCTGTTTGAATAAGTGAAATGTTCACATTGAGGGGGGGAACTAGAACATGGTCTCAATGTTCAATTTTCCCTCTATTCAGTTTGTATTCAATAAGCAATGGTTCCTACATGATTCCCTGAAGGAAAGACATAGTGGATAGATGAAAGCACAAAGGAAAAGCAACAACATGATATTTGGGTTGTTGGTTGTCTTGTAAAACCATCCTTTGTTTTAGGTTGTTGGTTGTCTTGTAAAACCATCCTTTGTTTCAGGTTGTTGGTTGTCCTATAAAACCATCCTTTGTTTTAGGTTGTTGGTTGTCTGTAAAACCATCCTTTGTTTTAGGTTGTTGGTTGACCTACAAAACCATCCAGATCATGAGCACGCATGGGCGACAAGTTGTAGAAGGAAGTGTGATTGTTGTTTCTATAATGTCAACATTAGGGGAGTGTATATTGGGAATTAATAATGTTAACAATAAGGGAGTGAATGTTACCAAAATATTGTGTAACATTATTAAATAAATTGTAATATTATTAATAATGAGTTTATAGAACTCATATTAATAATATAGTTGTAATAGTTTAATTAACTCGAGTGAGTTTTGATAACAATTCACGTAGCAATTTTATAGTGTGAGTGATCCTAGGGATGTTTGAGAGATATTAGGAGATAAGTTTGAGAGATTCATGGACAAAGATATGAGGGATTGAAGATGAGTGTTGACTCCACCATTGTAGGAGATCAAACACTATATATGTAACCTCTATCAATATCAATGATCATCTCGAATGAATTTAATTTTCATATTTTATTATTTGGTGTTTTTATATTATATTGTAGTTCTTATTAGATCCACCATGAAGACTTAAATTACGCCATCTACAAAATGTTAGAGAATTCGAGTTGATTAACCGACATTAAAAGTTATTTTTCCCTCTTAACAGTTTATGCCATTTAATATTTGAATAAATGAAATGCTCATGAGTAATTAAATCATAACTACAATAAAATATTACTGAAAATAAAATACATAAAATAATATGGATTACTAGTTTTCATTAAAGAACTACTCACCGTAATAAGTTTTGAATACCTTATTGCTAGAATTTACAAATTAGATCACATAATCGTAATTGATACAACATGTATACCTTTCAATACATTATCTACTACCGAAAAGATTATAAATCCATAAAAGATCTCAGTTTATGCAAGCCATGTTATGTCATCAAAGTTTGACTATTGCCTTTGTATAGTTCCCAAACTATCCCAAATTCAACAATCATCAACTAACTTTCCAAACATAAGTCCCTCAATTTTTTGTATGCAAGTCAAGAGTAAAATAGAAAAACATATAGTATGACCACATGGTTTTCTAAACATATACATGTGAGCCTATCCACTCTGGTAGTCAAACACCAAGAACAAAAATAGAAGTTTCCATCAAGTATATATATCATTTATCTCATAAGTCATTATAATGTTATTGTCAAAAGTAGGACAAAAGGTATGTTTCAAAGTATTCGAGTGCTTATTAGCCTTGTAATTACTTTACCCAACAACATTGTTTGTTTTAAATAATCGAATAAAATGGATAATCATACAAGTATGATTAATAGTGGATATTCGATGACCTTAAGGTAAATTTCCTATTCCTTAAACTTCATGAAAGTCCATAATTAAACCATCGACAACCCATGATAAAAGAACATACGGTGAGCACAAAATCATCAAACCCCAACTCACTCGGTTCGACAAATTAAGGTAAAATCTATTTTACCTTAATCAATTAGAAAGCTTATGAATACCTATAATCACTCTTATTAAATTAAGTCTATTAACTACAAAAATGATATCGATTTGATATCATAAGGTGGGTTCCCAATGAAACATGTAATAGTTCATAATTTTTAAAGGTAATTTACTTACCTTAATCAATTCAAACTCATAATACCTACATTCCACCTTTATAAATCAAAACCCATAACTACAAAGGTCGACATCCATCGACACCTCAAGGGTAGGATATATCATAGGTCCGAATGAATTCCTAGTGATCATTCTTGAAATGACAACTCAACAAATCTTCGTAATTAAATTAATAACAAATACACATATAGGGTATTTAGTTTCCAACTCAAAACAACTCGATGACTTGAGTGGGAACGAAATAACCAAAATAACATAAAACCATAATGGGTTTTTGAGATAAGATAAATAAGGATCCAGATACTTCAGGTATCGACCTCGGAGGTCACGTAAACAAAATTTAGTTAAATCATTTAACAAAGGAAAGGACCAGGAATACCATCCCTCCTTTATAAGGCTAAAAAGTGCATACCATTAAATGGTATAGAAAAGGAAGTATAATACCCAACAATGTAACGAAATCCATTTCGAACAGAATTTTCCCCATAACATAGAAGCCCAAAGTTCTTGGGTTTTATATATAACACGAGCCATGGAATACCCATAATAAATAATAAGTTACATTGCTTATCGTATTCGATACTGATCCACGAAATAATGATAACACAAGATTCTTGAGTACGTCCCATTTTAATAAAATGTTCATCATAAAATTAATAATGGATAACCGAGAAGAAGGGTTACAGATAAACCCAAGGAATAACAAAAATCAAATGCTCACAAAAACATCATCATACCGCATTCGAACTAGAAGTTCTTTCCATTAAATAACATAGATACCCAATCTATAAAATGGATAATAAAAATAATAGTGACCACGAAACCATAAGAGAGGTTTAGTTTATTTATCCATTAAATAGTAGAGCACAACTTTTCCAACCTTTCAAGAAACCCTCGAATGCATGTTCACACCGTTAAAACTTCACAGAACATGTAACTCCTTTGAAAACTCCCACTTGAGACCCAAGAACAACCTAGGTTTAGTTAGAAGAATTATGGAATAATTTTTTTTTAAAAGTGTTCACAACAAAATTCCCAGAGTCCATTACAACAATTATCAAATCACCTTACAAAACACTAAGAGAGTGAAAGTTATCCCGAGCACAATTAGATTATCTTCTTGTGGGGCGTGGGAAGAAATTTCTCCCAAGCGCAGAAAGAAACTTTTTCCCGGTGTATGGAAGGCGGCGCGGGAAGAATTTTATTTCGGGCATGGAAAAGGGGTGTGGGAAGAAACTTTTTCTCCGGGCACGTAAGAGGGGTGCGGGAAGAATTTTTTTTTTTCTTTTCGAACTTAGATTATTTTGAAGCCAAATGAAGTAAAAACTTCCGGAGGCCATAACTTTTGATAGGAAACTCTTTTTTTGGAAAATGAGGACTTTATGGAAAGATCTTGATGGCCTCTTTGCACATCAACCTTAAAAATTTAATTTGCATGAAATTTTAAGGGTCAATTTTGATAAAAAAATCTTTCACTAAACAGGTGAACTGGTATTTTTAACTTACACAATTTTGTTCAAATTTGCTATTAATTCTTCTCAACATGCCAAAAAGACATGGAGGATTTCACTTGGAAGAATTTAGGATGGATTACAAGGGTTAAGCTATTTGATTGATTATCATTTCAAAATTCCCAATTTTGACATAGCAAATCGACTGAGATTTTGGCTATGCCCGATTTGCAAAGTTTTATAAAAATTCCTTAAGAGTTACAATCTATTTGGGATCATTTTATCCATACTATGTCCAATTTAATATAACATTTCATTTTCCAAGGTTACAGGGTCGTTTTGTACATTTTTGATAAAAAAATTGTAGAGTTTACAGTGAAACAAAATAGAATCTATACTTGAACACAAACAGATCTATTTCTATTTACCAAACTTTAATATATGCATTCATTTCCAACTCAAATCTAAAATGTTAAGTTTGTTTCAAATCAAGTTGTGTAAAAAGCCAGAATGCAGTTCTAATTTTCAAATCATACATTCCAAAGGAAAAGAGTAATATATTCTCTTCATACATATTCCCTTTTCAATTTTCCAAACAAAGATTTCATAATCGTATTTCAAACTGATTCCCAATGAAAACAATATTATTTTTACTAAAAAAACAATTCCATTTACTTGGATGATTCCTTTACAACTTTCATTCCCATTTCATTTCAAAGGACAGAATACAAGTCTTTATTTTCCTTCCACAGAACAAAATTAAAGAGTATTTCCTTCCACATTCAAATGGGATTTCACTTCCAAAACATAGTAAATCTTCAGCACAAAACATATTACATTTTCATCCACTTGAAGTGGGAAATGGTTTAACAATAAGAAATAAACTCAAGCAAGGACTGTCAAAATTATCTTCTTTCTCGCCTACAAAATAGTCGTATGAATTTCCATCATTCTCCCATTTGATCACAACAGAATATGGGAAAAGACAATGCTCTACACCCAACCAAGACATCCAATGAAAAGAGGATTCATCCTTCTTCATTGACCCACGAGCCCCAACCACATTGCAATAAGAAATATGACTCAACTCATGGCAACAACAGGCTTCCACAACACAAAGGCAATCTTTCACATGTAATTTTCATATTTAAAACACAATCCAAAACAAAACAATTGAGTTTTAGCAACCACAAGATAAAAAACACAAACAATATTCAGGCTTCATCAAGCAAGCCAAAGGAGCAAGAAACTATGGGGGATGTTGCTTATGCCTCCCAAAGGGGAAATGGGTATCACCACCTGAGAAAAAACTACCAAAATATATCATTTCAAGTCCCCTGACGTACCCTTATGCCTCCCCCAAGTACCCTTTATTTCTCACAATTTCTTATGCCTCCCCAACCTCTTATGACACCCCATAACGAGTAAAGAAATGCAAGCTATTTACTTTTACAAGGTGAAACCCAGATCCCAGCTCCCTCCACACTTATGCCTCCCACAAGAATACCCCCAGTGCCTTCTTCTCCTACACCATTCCTAGGCCATCTACCCAACCAACCAACAAATAAAACAACACATTCAAACATTCAACCATTTACATATGCATAAAAATAAAGGAGAGCATTTCCAAGAGTTAAGATTTTACCTCTCCATGATGGAGTTTGTTCCAAGTTGTAAAACAACAAGCCTTCCACTGCAAAATGTCCAAGAGATCAACGATCTACAAGTATGCAAAAATCTCCAATCTTCTCCAAAAGCAAGATCTCTCCAAACAAAAATAAGCTGCCCTAAAATTGAGCAATGTAAGTTCAAGTAACCAAGCACAAGTATTCAAAAATAATCCCCATTTCTTCTAAGAGAAAGGGCTTAAAATAGCAAAAGAAGTCACCCAAAATGATGCATCCAAAAGTGAAGCAACCCAAAAATAAGCTAAGTAATTAATATTTATAGAAGAGGGAAGAGAAGAGGATGAGGTGGATCCATGTAGGATGCCACTTCACACATCCTCAACTCCTCCTCATAAGTCAACTTCAATCTCCAAGGCACAATAAATAAGTAGGTGAATAATATGACAGTTTTCACCCCATAAGGAATGAAATTTAAAACATGAAGAAAGTGCAATTAAAACATACAACTTGACTTACAAAAATGCATAATGAAAGTCTAAATTTAACTCTCCAACCATAGGTAAGGTTGGTATATAAATTTAAGAGGTGTGGGGCAAGTTTAACTTATCCCACAAGCCTCCAAAATCAGCCTCCAAGGATAAATTCAAATTTCAAAGAAGGTGGTGTGTTTCATACTCCAAAATCAACTTACATATCTCTTACACATTACTTACACATTACTACAACATTTAATACAAGAGCCAACAACTTTAATAATTACTTTCGTATTACCCAAAAACCATGAACAACCTCTTACTTTCCTCGAGATTCGTGGAGAGTGTTTAATGAAATTAATGCATGCAAGTACCGGTAAAATTCCCTCCAAAACTAATGCCCATGATTTTCCCCTTTTAAATTTAGCAGATCCTAATTGACACACAAAACCGATCACCAAATTTTAGTAAATCAAAAGATAGGAAGCCTCTAAATAACTTATCTCCCATTGGAATGGTTGGCGGTGTCTTCTTAAAGACCATTTAATATTGAGCCATTAGTAAAAGATGCGTAGGGTGGTGTCAATACACCCATCAACTCAAGATTTAAAACATGATAGATTTGAATACCCATTTAACTTAGCTTTTCCTTAGTCATGCACTTAATACTCATGCCCCATAATTTATAAACATTAGACCACCGTAATATAGCTTACCACATAACTTAATCTCCTTTCTAATAAGTATGATCATATTACCAATGCACTCATAGAAACAACTTTTATATGCTAATTATATTATAATCAAGACCCAAGAAACTAGAAATAAAATATCATGGTCCAAATACCTTAGTCTTTTAGTCTAGGCTTGAGAGTATTAGATAGAAAAAACATGGTCTAAAACTATTACAAGTATACTCCCGATGGACGCTGGAAGAAGAAGATATATTGCTATATTTCAATGAATACAGAATGACGCCTTTATATAGGCTGATAGAGACTGTGCGAGAGAGGGAGATAGTTATACGGTTATCAAAACCGATCACTAACAAATACTAACGCACATGTATTATTTATCTAACATTCCCCCCCTTAATACATTGCTCTTACAAATGTACCCCCTAAATAAATCAAACTTCACCTTGCCGAGAGGCTTGGTGAGAATATCTGCAATCTGAGAATCAGTAGGGCAGTACTGGAGCTGAATTTGGTGGTTCAAGACCTGTTCACGAATGTAGTGACATTCGACCTCAATATGCTTTGTTCGTTCATGAAAAACAGGATTCTTCACAAGCTTCAACACACCTTGATTGTCGCAGTGAATGATGGGAGGTTTCTCTTCAGGAATCCCTATATCTGCAAGAATGCGACGTAACCAAATTGCTTCACACACAGCTCCTCGTGCAGCGCGGTATTCAGCCTCAGTGGATGAGAGAGCAACAACAGTTTGCTTCTTGCTGATCCACGAGATAGGTCCAGATCCGAGATGAAAAACATATCCTGAAGTGGATTTCCTGTCATCAACGGATCCTGCATAGTCCGAGTCTGTATATCCCTGTAAGAAGAACTGAGTGTTCTTCGATACCTGCACCAAAGTCAACTGTACCTCGGACATATCTCAACACATGCTTTGCTGCTATCCAATGACATTTCTTCGGCTCCTGCATAAATCTGGCGAGATAGCTCACCGCAAAGCAAAGATCTGGTCTGGTATAAGTCAAGTAAATGAGACTCCCCACAAGCTGCCTGTAGTGAGTGCCATCTACCTGTGGTGAATCCTGGAATCTAGATAATTGCAAACCTTTTTCCATAGGTGTGGACATTGGTTTACAATCTGACATCCCATACTTTTCCAGGAGTGTCTTGGCATATTTCATCTGGGAGACGAAGATATGATTCTTCTTCTGCCATATCTCTAAGCCAAGACAATAGTGAAGTAGCCCCAAATCGGTCATGTCGAAGGATTTCTTCAGATCATTCTTTACATCATCAACAAGATTGTCAGAACTTCCTGTGATCACAAGATCATCTACATACAAAACCAGAATGACAATCTCTATTCCTACCTTCTTGATATACAAATTTGTATCTGAGGGGCTACGAGTGAATCCATGCTGCAATAGGTGATCATCAATTTTTATATACCATGCCCTAGGTGCTTGTTTAAGTCCATAAAGAGACTTTATCAGACGACATACCTTGTGTGGTTGATGCTCGTCTACAAACCCTTCAGGTTGGGCCATGTACACTTCTTCTTGCAGATCACCATTTAGAAAAGCACTCTTGACATCCATCTGCTGAAGTTTCCATCCATTTTGTGCTGCCAGTGCACATACAACTCTGATGGTTTTGATCTTCGCAGTGGGTGCAAAGGTCTCGTCATAGTCAATTCCTTCTTGCTGAGCATAACCCTTTGCAACAAGTCGTGCTTTGTGTTTGTCGATTGAACCATCTGCCTTATATTTTGTTTTGAAAATCCATTTGCAGCCAATGGATTTCTTACCTGGAGGCAGATCGACAAGTTCCCACGTCCGATTCTGAATCAGGGAATCATATTCAGCATCCATAGCTTGTTTCCACTGTGGTTGGTCTAATGCCTCACGAACAGTGTCAGGTTCGGTGCTCTCAACAACTGAACTCATGAGTGCAAAATTTACCTCATGTCTAGCTTGACTTCGTGTTCTAACTCCCGTAGAAGTACCAGGAAGTGAGTTCAGGTGTGCATCCCTGATAGTACTCTGGACCCATTTCGGACGTTGGCGCTGCTGATGTGAAGATGTGTTTTCCAGTGTGCCAAGATCAACGAACAAATCTCCACTCAGCTCTTCTTCTCTCTGAGAAGAATCATCTTGCTCATCATCTGGATGTGTGAGCAATCTATGTGACGAGGTCGGTACTGGATCTCCATTGTGTGGCAAGGAGTCAAAGGACGACTCATCACATACCACATCTCGACTCTCGTAGATCTTCTTCGTCTCAGGATCCATGAGACGATATGCCTTTGAGGTAGTACTATACCCCAAGAAAAGACATGGCAGTGTCTTTGGATCGATCTTCTTCCTTCTCTTATCTGGAACATGCATATATGCAGTACAACCAAAAACTCTTAAATGATGAATAGAAGGTTTACGACACCCATACCTCTTAGGTGTCTTGTTCTACGCAAGATCTTCGTGGGTGCCCGGTTGAGTAAATACATACATTGTCTGGACTGCTTCTGCCCAAAACTGATCCTCCAACTTGGCGGTTGAGAGCATACAACGAGCCATCTCCATGATAGTCCTGTTGTGGCGCTCGGAAATCCTGCCTGCTGGGGCGTATAGGGAGCAGTCAAATGTTGTTGAATGCCATGCTACTTGCTGTATGCTAAGAACTTCTTTGACACAAATTCCCCCCCTCGATCTGAGCGGAGGAGAAGAAGAGGCTTCCCAGACTGCCTGGTGGCTTGCTGGTAGAAGGTTTGGAAATTTGCAAGTGCCTCACTCTTCTTCCGAAGGAAATATACCCACATTTTCCGTGAGTAATCATCAATGATGAGCTGAAAGTACACAAAACCTTGAAAGCTAGCTGGCAGGGGTCCGCACAGATCGGTGTGAACGACCTGAAGATGCTCTGTAGAATGATAAGAGCTCTGTTTGAATGGACCTCTATGTTGTTTGCCCGCAAGACATCCCGAGCAAACAGGTAAGGAATGGGAGAGTGGAGGAAGCCCTCTTACCATTTCCTTCGCACTGAGTTGATGCAGAGCCCCGGCAGAAAGATGACCATATCTAAAGTGCCAAAGTGCAGTGGACTCTGCCGTTGATGCAGAGAGAGCAACGCTAGATGAAGTGACCGCATCCAGTGCAAATAGACGGCCCTTCAGAAATGCTTGAGCAATGACTGACTCTCCCTGGGAAATGATGCAGGACTTGACCCCTTTTTCAACAAAGAATTCAACCTGCATTCTATGGTTAAGAAGTTGACTTACAGACAAAAGATTTGAAGTCAAACCTGGAACATAGAGCACCTTTGTGAGTGTACATCTTCGTGTTCCAAGAGGAATGATGACATCACCAATCCCTGCTGCAATATACTCTTGATTGTCTGCAATGGTGATCCGATCTCCAGTGGGCGGTCACTCAGAGTATGGAACAACTTCTTGTTGCCAGTCATGTGTTTGCTGGCACTGAATCAATCAACCAGACATCTTCTGACGGCTGCGAAGTCTGTGAGACTAGAACAATGTCAGAATGAGTCATATCTGGTACCTCTTCATCGGAGGTGGCATCCTGCTGAGCAGCAATGTGGCCCTTCTGCCTCTGATTACGAGCATGCCATCGGGATTTCTTAGAATATCCGCGGCCAGAAGTGCTCTCTTCGCCAGAATTTCCATACTTGCGACCGTTGTAATAACAGTTCGCAGTCATGTGCGTATCCGTGGAGCAAATGTGGCACCACCGATCCGCCTTGTGATTATGCCTTTTCAGGGTGGGCTGTGGTGGTGGCCTGCTTTGTGGTGATGGCTGCTGAGCATGCTGCTTCTGATTTTGGGGGTAGATTGCCCTTTCCGAGGCTTATGTTTTTGCCTCGTGATGAGAGCCTTATCTTCAAAGGCTTCTTGTACATTTTGCATGGCTTCTTCCTGCTGGAGATAATTCACCAGGGTTGCAAAACTCACCTCCTGTTGAGTAATTGTCAACGTGGTGATCAGTGTCCGAAACCGTGACGGAAGAGCTCGCAGGGTGAGCGGGACAAGCAACTTGTCATCCACTGGTTCTCCAAGTGCAGAGAGTTCTGCACGTAACTCAGCTACACGCCGCAAGAAGGCTTCTACTGATTCGCCTTCATGCATACTCATCGTATGAAGCTTTGTCTGAAGTTGCAACTTTGACGTCAGATTCTTAGCTTCGTAGATGGTACACAATGCGCTCCATGCAGAGAAGAAGCGATTGCTTCTCGAATGTATGGCTGCACCTCATCAGAAAGACGAGGGTGATGAGCATGAGTGCTTTCGCATCAGCCTTTTCATATTTTTCCAACAGATCGTCGTCTGCAGGAGGGGCGTCTTTGCCAGAGACAATCCCCCAAAGGTCTTCGAATTGAAGAATCGTCCGCATTTTGGTTTTCCATGCGGCGAAATTTGGCCCTTTCAAGAGTTGGGCATCTGATAGCAATATTTTTGGAGCAGACATTTTTGCAATTTGCTGACTTTGCTTACACGTAGCAGTCACAAGCACGGATCTTGCTTAGCAATGTCTCCTTTCGTGAGTAGAGGACGGACAGTTGCTCCAGCAATGAGTCTCTTCTCTGAATCTCCACGTACAGCACAAACGGGACAGTTTCAGTCTCCACAGCTCGCACGCACAGCAATTGGGTGGTCTCAGTCTCCACAACAAAGAAATGGTGGTCTCAGTCTCCTCGCAAACGCGGGACAGGCACACTCCTCCTTCACGCGGGACAGGCGCACTCCTCCTTCACGCAGGGACAGGCTCAGTCTCCTCTCAGCAAAAGAAATGGCTGGCAGTAGCTCGCTCGATCTTCTTCACGCTCCTTCGTGCACGCAAAGAAAGAAACGGACTCCAACTCATTTGGGGACAGCAACGCGTTTGCACACTCCTCCACGCGGGACTGGCAACGTTTTCCCTTCACGCACCTCCTTCAACGAGACAGCACCTCCTTCAACGAGACAGGCACACTACAGGCAACAACAAAAACGTTTTTCTTCACTCAGGGACAGGCACGCACCAGCAAACAACGTCCACGCACTGTTCTTCAGCGCCACGCACAGCAGAACCTCCTTCACGCGGGACAGCAAGCGGTCTCCACGCCTCCTCACGCACATGAAAGCGGACAAGGAAACGCTCCACCTTCACGCCTCACGCACGCACTCTCAACCAGGGGCACACGCATAGCAAAAGAAATGGCGATTCCAGCAAAAGAAATGGCGATTCCTTCACGCGCGGACAGTAGAGAAATGGTTGCTGAGTCTCCTTCACGCACAGCAAAATAAAAAACGGGTCTCCTCGCCTCCTCACGCACGCACAGCACGCACGGACAGGGAACTCACGCGGGAGTCTGCTCTCTTCCTCTCTTCCTTCACGCACAACCATGCTCTGATACCAATGATGGACGCTGGAAGAAGAAGATATATTGCTTTATATTTCAATGAATACGAGAATGACGCCTTTATATAGGCTAATAGAGACTGTATGCGAGAGAGGGAGACAAGTTATACGATTATCAAAACCGATCACTAACAAATACTAACGCACATGTATTATTTATCTAACACTCCCAATATATACTTTAGCCCAGATTCAATTATACTTAGCGGATCGAACCAATAAAGGGATCAATGTTGCTGCTTATCTAGGTGAGAGTAGGGTCTAGGACTTCAAAATTGTCATTCATAGAATGATATGAAACCAACTATATATATATATTTCAAAATGAAAATTAAAATAATACCTTGATCATTTAATTTCACATGTACATTATAACTTCGGAGCTTTGACCTCCATACCGGCATAAAAAGGTTAGTATTAACTCAATAATGCCTATATAATAGGTATGATCATCTAGTAGAACAACAAGTTTATTCAAGCCAAAAGAATCTCATAGAACATCAAGCATTAAGATCACAAGTTAATGACTTATCCTTTGGCAAACACAAACTAAATTTGTAGCATGTGACATCATTCGATCGATAATTTGCCGCAATAGGGTCGTCTCTTGTATTTGTGCCATTGTTGCGGCCCCTCTCCTTTCATTAATCAACTTCCATACTTCACAACGATGGACTCTGCATACGTGATGGTCGTGGAATAAATCCCACTTATATTGGAATAAACCATAATGTATATTATATATATGACATCACATATAAGTATATATAGTAGAAGAGAGAACAAAAATATTTAAAGAAGATACAACAAGGCATATACAGAGCAACAACTTGTGGAGATATATGAAGTGATTTTAAATATAAAATTTATTTATTTATTTTACATCGATGTATCTAAGATAGGAAAACTAATTATAATTCTCTACATGCGGAGGACTATTCTAGATGACATAAAAATCATAGTGGTTATGAGGATGAGGATGTTCAAGCTTTTTAATAAAATAAAATGGAACATGATTTAGAAATCATATGTAGGATACATTTTATGAAAATTATAGCATTGAAATATATACTTAGTGCACTATAAGGACATTTTTGAGTTGGCAAAGCTATGGGATGAAAATTGACTAAGGCATTGCAGTGTCATGACATTCGCGATACCATAAAATAAAAAAATGACATAAATAACTTACAAAGGCAGATAAAGCAATGTGACATGAAAGAAAACATGTCTCAAATAGACTTACCCGCAAAGAAGTGCTTCTACGATGTAAACTCCAACATAGTAGCAAATTAGATTTTGTAAGAAAATTGCAATATGCTAACTCGCTAAATCCTTTTATATTTCTTTGCAAATTCACAAATTGGAAAATCGGAAAAGATTTAAAAACCTTCGAACTTTTCTCAATGATTAGTGATTCTAGAATCCACACACACACACACACACACACACACACACACACACACGATGAATTTAATCAAATTCCTAAAAAAATTCCATACATGTCGGCTCCAATAAGGTTCCATAGATTTTGGCGATCCAAGAATGTTTTAAAATCCCGGCCCGTCGATCACGCAATGATTCAAGATAAAAATATACATTAGGATTGGAGATTCATTGACTATTCGCATGAGACAGATTATTGTTTGTGGATTTTGGGCAAAACTGACATCTTTGTTGTCGCCGTAAAAATCGCCAAAATCAAATTCTGAAATCCTACTATTCACTAAACTACGAATACTCAGTGCTAAAATTATCCTCACTATATAAACGAAATATTTATTACATATACATGAGTTACCCTAATGATAAAGAACTTGTGCTCTTCAAAAAGAAGTCAATTTCCTAATATTTAAAGGAGTTGGGTGCTTCCGAGGTGAGTGGGTTGAGTACCTCTTGAACGGTAGGTGCCTCGTAGGGGTGAGTACAGTCACTTAAGTACCGTCTAGTATAATTATTAGGGCAAGAAAATATCTCCGGGTAAAGTACCATATGGACAAAAAATTGCCACGTCTTAGTCTCAGAGATGCAGAAAGTTAGTAGAAAAAAATTCCGCATAATTTTACTCATATACTAGACAATGTTTGTGATTTCGGTGTGCGTTAGGATTCCTGTTGTAATATCACATGGCTTTAGATAAGTTTCCAGATGTGTATGGCCGGATCTGCCATCTCCAGAAGTATGCAGGAAGTACCGAATCAATTAATCTACCTATGATAGACGGAAAGAGGCTATCCCTCGATGCCCTTATCATTGCAAATGGGGAAGTTCTTCTGGGCCTTTGGTGGGCTAATGAGTGCCTTGCTAAATTAGGAGCATACAGTTTTGGAGACTGTAGTGAAGAGGCGATGCAGCAGAATTTGTTTCCTCTCTTCTTCAAGCTCAGCATTTATGCATTCCTCAGAGTCACCTTCACGGAATTTGGGGAGTTCCACCGATGGGACATGGGGTTAGGCACAATTGAATCGGAAACATACAAGCAAGCATTTAACTCGGTCTTCGCTGCTGCATCTTATTCTCTTCTCCATGCCAAAATTAATCAACCCAGCACCGATGTCGTCTTGCAATTGCAGAAGTTGGCCGAGCAAACAGCAAAGGAAACACTAGCAATCATTGGGCCACATGCGACAGATTGTTTGCTGAAATCTCTGGCGGCGGAGTTCACTAAAATTCGGCTACTAGACGGGCAGCCTGAGTGGATAAGTCCCTTTGAAGTGTCTTACAGTTCGAGGCTTGATGGATTATGGACCGTCAACGCCTATTGCCCACGCCTGTCAATGGAATTGTGGGTGCCGTCAAACGAGAGGAAGGACGCCGATCTGGAATATGCTCTGAGTCATCAGCTACTGCACTGCGAGATTCAGTTCCGCCATCAGAACAGAGTCAACACGGATCGGATAGATGTTGAGTTCAGCATCGATAATCTCAGGTGCCAATCATTTCAATTGAATTCTATTAATCCAATTCGAAGCAATCTTGAAGACGAATGGTACTTTCCTGCAAAGATTACTTTGACAGTGTCGCCTGAGTATAGATCTCGTATGCATGCGGTTTCCTTGGCTTCGTCATCACCAAATCCTGAGGTAATTGTTACAATAGAGAGAAGCTATGAGGCCACCTTCAAAGCAGAAAAGACGCCTGCAGAGTTCAAGGTTGGGCGAAAAAAATCCCATGCACTCAGGCTCACCAACTGGCTTTTTGATCATTCTGCCGTCAACAATACAGAGGGAAGGTTTGAATGGACTCTGTATGACAATTCAAACGGAATTCCCGTGTTTAGCCATAAACCACCTCAATTTAAAACATGGAACCCAAACACATGGTCCAGAGGCAAAGCTTACAAGGCTTTTAGAGCTATCGCACAAGGAGGAAGAGAAGGGTCTGTAAGACCTTTCACATCAAAAGGAGGGGTGGTTTTTTCTAGAGATCTGTATGGAAAACCCATTACTTGGAAGTTCAAACGAGATTTAATGGAGGGACGTCGAACAATGAAGTGGAATGTGGAAGGAGAGATCTGGATGGCGTATTATCCCAACAAATACGCCACTAACACCACTAACCGATACATGGAGACCAGATATCATAAATTTTGTCAACAAGTTGAACTTCCCTTCGGATCTCAATAGAATCTTGTCTATGCAAGGTAAGCTTTAATGCGCCTCTCTGCTTACTGTTTGAATGGTATGTCCTTGTTTTTGCTGTTTTGATAACTACTATAGTTTAAGTTTTGCTTTTCTGATTTATGCTGTTTTCATAACTACTATAATTTTTGCAACATTTTCAATGAAAAGATTTGAAATGATGATATGTGGTGTGGTTTGGCTCTTCTTCATACTAAAATCTATTATTTTAACTATTCCGTATTTTGAAGGTTCGTATATGTGGTGTCTTCTCTATTTGGTATTTCTCCTGTAGCCCCTTCCCTTCGCAATTGTTTTTTAATCACGGAATGCCCAGAAACATGGCACTGTGGAATTCTAACACAAATTCCGTTTTCCTTTTAAAATAAATTAATAATATTTAGATTGCAAAATTGATTGTAAAGTTTTACATTTAAGCTGCTTCTTAATTAAAAATATATTTTGTCTTATTAATTAGTTCTAGTTCTTTCACATATATGTTTGAATTATCAATAATGTCCGAATATTGTTAGAAAATATTTCAATTATTTGTTCACTACTTCCATTCCTTAACATAACTTTATTATATATGTAGGCAGCATCCAAGTGTGCCTATTTGTTTTCTTTAAGAAGTGTCCTTGACAAGTGAATTGAAGTTATCCAACTTTTACAAACATTATGCTAGTTTACATATTTGAAATGTATGTTTGCAATCTAATTAGGTTAGAGAGTATACTGGGCAGTGACAATTTTAGACAGTGCGGCCAAAGATCTCTGGTCCTCTCCCTAAGTACTAATTAAATACTATAGGTTTTAATCTTTATTCTCTTTCAATGGAGAAATTAAAGATATATAGGCATTACTAAGTTTCAGTAATGTCCTATCCTAATCAACTGAATGTAATTGAATTCTGAGATACTGCAATGTCCAAATCACACCATGGCAATGCTTGATATTTCCATGCGTATAATTAATCCTGTTGTGACATGGCTTTAGAAAAATTTCCATATTTTATGAGTACTGGATATGCCATCTCCAATTTGTGTTGAAGAACTGAACTAATTCAGCTAAATATTATATCCATCAATGCTGCCAAGCTCACTTGAGCTAACTGCTCATATGTCAGGTGCAAAGTATTTCATCTGAATTCTGATAAGTCATTTCCAATAAAACTTGGAGGGGAATGGTACTTAAATAAACATGGAGTTTGGTGAAGAACTCCCAACCAGGCTTGGAATTTGACGGTCACCCCTGCCTGTCAAAAGGAAATTTCATGACGGTTTCGTGATATAGCTCCCTTTCAATTTACGTTTTTAGTAAAATTTTAAATTGTCAAAAAAACTTAATTGATATATATAATTTTAAGATAATTTTAGGATGATAAAATATATTTATAAATTAAATTTAGTAATTACATTATAAACTAATTAAATGAAAAATTAGATATTATATTTTTTTCGTATATTATATTTACCATGCACATTTAATATATAAAATGTATAACTTTGTGTTTTAAATATTAAAATTATATTGATTCTTGTTACAAACAAAGTTAACATGTTTTTTAATGTATTATTAAGAAATTGAAAACAAAAAATATTGTAATAAAACATAAGATATAATTAAAACATATTCAAAATCAAAAGAAGGTTTTCAAGGGAAAGGAAATGTGATATTATCATTTATTAATATAAATATTATCCTTCAACCATGTGTTAAGTACATAGTAAATTTGGAATGTCAAAGGTCAAGAACTCTTCTGGACTTTGTATCTTTCCATATCTTATATATTTCATCCCAATTGACATCGGCTGCATGAGGTCCATTTAAAGATACTCTCATTAGTGAATCCAGTGTATCTATCCCTAGCTTTGATTTTCGAATATCCTTGATGATGTTTTGTTTTGAAAATCCCCTTTCACAATCCACTGTACTTGCAGGAATAGTGAGTACAGCTTGCCACACCTTCATCATATGAGGATAACTTTTGTGCCAATGTTCTGTATTACGAAAAACTCTCCATGCATCTTTCATCTTGAAACCTTCACAAGTCATATGCAATGAATCAACAAAAGAATGTAGCTCCCTTTTACAACCATTAACATTAAATAAAGATGCATAACCAACATCATTTGAAATGGTGTGTTGCAAATGCCTCATAAGCTTCTCAAACCACTGCTCTGATTTAGTTTCTCGAGTTTGACGATCTGATGGATAATAAGATGGGCTGAAGAGTTTTGTTGCATTAAAAAGAGGGAGGTCTGGAAATCTTTCATTCAAACAATCTATTAAAGACTGAATATAACCTTTTGTGAGTTCCTTACAACTCTTCGTGTTCCTGAAATAGAAGCTTTCATAGAACGATTTTGTACATCACCATACTCAATCCCCTCTGTTGGAATAGGAATATATTGTAAATAATGTGTATCAATTACAATACCTTCCTCTTTAACTTCAATGCATCCAAATTCAGAATCAGCCAAGAATTTTGAAAGATAAGTTGTACCCTCTGCAAATGTACCTTTTCTCAAAAACCATCTGTGTAAGTTTCCTATTGTTTCATCAAGAGCCAACCCAATAATTGTAATGTCCACATTTTCCTCCTGAAAAGTCTTGTTCAACTTATTTAGTTCACCCAATACATCAGCAAGCATATGCAGACAAAATTGAACAGAATAGATCTTTGCCTTCTCATACCATGATGAACATTTCTTATCCCTTTTCCACAAAGTTAAGATAGCTGGCATAAGTTTTACAAGCCTTATTATTACCTCTCCCCTAGATAACCATCTGACTGTGTGAATTTGTAAAACATCTAAAACATCAATCTGCATAACTTTAAGTAAATCATTAAGCTCATTATTTCTTTTTGGTGAATTGTGAACCCATGAATGAACTTTATTTGCCAATTTTTCGACAAGCAATAATTCAGGTATCCTTTTAGAAGCACTTGCTGCTGCCAATGACTCACGATGAGCCACACAATGCACTTCGTGAGATTTGGGTTGTTCTTTTTCAAAAATGAAATAAATCCATTTTCATTCCCAATCATTGCTGAAGCCTCGTCTGTTGAAGTAGCTATCAAATTATTATACAAAAGACCTCTATCATTGAAAAATTGATTGATGGTATCATATATTTTTTTTCCCTTCCCATCTAATACATTTGTTACCTTCATAAACTTAGAAACAGGTGCTCCAAGACCCTTTGAAGATAAATATGTTCCATACACAACAAGGTGCTTCTCTAAGGTTCGATCAGTACTTTCATCGACCATTATTGAAAAAAAGGACTTTTTATCATTTCTTCAATCTGAATCTGTTCAAGATGTTTTGATATGCAACAAAGAAAATCATTTGCAGCCTTCCGATTTGTGTAATCAGAGTAATCATGATATTTTGGCATATTAGGAGTTTTTGCATCCATGAGAAATTGACAAATTTTCTCATACTTGGCTAGAGATAAATCCTCCTGGAAAACAAAATAAGTTGTTTTCATTGTAGTAATCACTCTATCTTTATTAACATCTTCAATTTTTGAGATATGATCTAGAATAGACTTAATCTTTTTAGAATCCAATGCATTTATCCACCTTGCTTGAGCTTCTTTATGCATCACAGACTTTTCATGAGTGATAAGAGCATCACGTTGTAGATTTTTGCAACCCTCACCAGTACCCCATGGACCAGACATCTTGTACTTCTCACAATAATTGCATTTCATTATTGTGTTACCATCACAATTGACATAGTTCAACCAAACAAACTTTTCTAACCATTCCATACGAAATTTTCTTTTTTGTTTTACTTTCTGTTTTTCATGACCTGCAGTAACCTCTTCCCTAACTTGATCTATTTCTTCATCTAGATCATCAGAAGAAGATCCAAAAATTTCATGGAATGTTTCTTTCTTGCGAATCTCATGATCTTGTTCATGTATTGTAGAGTCATTGTAGGCTTTTGAACATTGTTCTTGAGTCCCTCTAAACATTTCTGCAATTGTAACTTGTTTCTTCCTTTTTGTAGACATTGTTTTTTTAAAGTTTCCTACATTAAAAAAAATACACATTAGTTCAAAAAATTTAAATCTTATTAAACATAAAATAAATTATATTTCAAAAAATCAATAAACATGTCAATATTAAAAACTAGAACACAGTTTAATCCAAAAATTGCTGCAATTTTATCTCATGGACTGTGAAAGCATAAAATCTCCAATTTATATGTATATTTTCTCGATTTGTTGCACTATAGGAAATATAGATATAACAATAGGGTGATGGGTTATCAATGAGCCAAGCTGTTGTTGTGCTCACGTATGCAAGCTTCGATTAGTGTTGGATCCAATTTTATGGAAATAAAATATGCGGTGATTTTTATTTTAGTGGAGGCACTTTTGAAAAACGTGGTTAAAGTGAGATCAAGTAGTGAAAATGAGGTGCAATGTATATGCAGAGACATGCATTTGGGGGTGAAGACTTGAAGAATAGGATGCTTCATTACTATGTTCATATTTCAGTTATTCAATGACAAGTACCAAATGGATTTGAGTGCCAAAGCCATTCATAGACTTAGTGCAGAGTGCAAGAGAGAAAAAGGATCTCTCTTCCATACATGCATTATTCATTACGATTTCTATGCGGAGATTAACGCATCTAAATTTGAAGATTTAAACACATACTTGTTAGAAAAGTGCATGCAAATCTTTGAAACGATTCTGGAAGACTCCAATATGGGCAAGCTCAGATCTTGGTCAATCCATTCCTACACTTGGAAGTTGGGGCATTCATGGCTACAAAATTTTCATGAACTTGGGGCATTTAATGAACTTGGGGCATTCACAATTAATTAAAGAGTTGGTGGATTATTAACTCCCCATGTGACCCGTTATACATGCCTATTAGGGTCCTTCCACCGTGGTTTATATACGTAAATATTGTTACTCATCTTACTATAAATAGTGTAAAACTGAATTGAATGTAAACATGAAAATCTGTATTTTAGTTACAAATTGAAATTTAAAGTATTTGGAAAATTCAATCATTGGGCGGTAGAGGAAACACACCAAAATCTGCAATGAAACCAAACAGAACTTAATTGCATTTTGGAAAACATTTTTCAGACAGTACATAAAATAAGGATACTTTCATGAGGACAAATTGATACAAACTCAAGCACAAAAGGCACTGCACTAGGAAAATAAAATTAGTTTCTTATAGACTACCCTCTATAACATATTCTCCAAACAAGCTCCTTTCAATATTTGATATTAGTGTGTGTTTAAATAGATTCCTATCCCTCCAAAATTAGGCAAAATAATAATAGGATAACTCTAAGAATAGTGATAGACAAGCTAAGATAAGGAAGTACCATGTTTGAAGATTTCTATAATAGTCTAGAACAGATAAGAAGCTAAGAATCCTAATTTAGATAAGTATACTATCGTTAGACGAGATTTTAAGAGAAATACTATTCCTAGTTCCTATTCTAATCATTTGATTACGATCTACAACCAGGTGATTGTCTGAACATGACATTATTCATGCATGGCTGAACATAGCACATAATCTTCATGTGTTGTATGAATTAAGCATAAAGGGGGCAGAAGCTTCTGATTTTCCAAATAACAGCTCACTGAACACGTCCTCTGTTTTGATTTTTGTATAGGAAAATCTGAAAAAAAAGAAACTAGATAATATGCACTGTGTTGCGTGCATCTGGCTTCTATAGTTCTAAAAATCCTCCTTCATGGGATGCTCCAGCATCAGGCGTTAATTGTTATCATTTAGAAAGACAATGTTCTGCAGAATCCATATCACTCTGCAATCTTCCAGAAATGGAAGTGGGCTGGCTCCTCACCAATACCATCATAAAATGTAGCATATCTAGCGCTGTTTATTTTCAACTAGGCCCTTCCTATACCTAAGATAACACCACGGCCACCCAATAGGGAAGAGAATCTCTAAAGTTTCATAAACAACGGTATTTTCTGAGTTCAATCTAAACCAGTATCCAAAGATTTTTAAAAAGCATTTCCGGTGGACAACAGAAACATTCAAAATCTTAACGGAACAGTGTCATTTTAAAAAGCATTGTCAGAAAAAGAAATGAAACCCAAGCCATTTTTTACCACGACAAGCTTGAAAGAAATAATCATGTACCTTTATAATGTATTGATGTCTGTATCTCAAGCAGCAAGCTTCTTCTTAGATGTCTGCAACAAGATTCCTTAAATTTTCCCACAACAATAAAAATTATTGGTAAATTGGTAATGACAAAATGAAAATAAATATAGTCACAATATCATTGAAATTAAAAACTTCTATGTTTTTAGAAAAAAGAGAAGACAACTATGAACTCTGAGTTAAAAAAATTCATTATTCACATAAACTTATTTTAGTTTCTAAATTTAAATTGGGAATTATTAAAAATCATTATCAAGATTCAATATGATTTATAGAATATTTTTAAAACGAATAAAATCAAATCGTATTTCATATATATATATATATATATATAGTAATAGACCTTATATATTATATTAGACTATTATAAAATTTTACGGTTTTTAAATAATATCAACTGGCTAAAATACAGTTTTATTAAAAAATTACCTGTCTAAATTGACGGGTTTGTTTTTATGAAATTGTAATTTACGGTTAAAATACCAAAAAACGGTCCACTGACCACAAATTCCAAATTCGCCCGCTTTGCCCAACCTTATTTTGATTTTTCCTATTATGATCATCTTTGCTTTTTCTTGCATTCATAAGTATAGTACCCATATTTCTTGCAATTGTGACACCGCACATGAGACTTATCACATGTCTCGACCAAAAGAGTGATTATGACTATCATCACAACTCTGTCCTCTTCCACTTTGATTTGTTAGATCTGTTGTTGTGTCCTCTAGATGAACATTTTCATCGGCTCTACCTTATAACGCCCACATTTTACAGACACAAATACAACACACATAATAACAGGATAATTTTTTTGGCTTACATTGCTTGATACATAACATCACATAGGATCACTTAGGATAATGTATAACACATGAGACATTTGCATAACCATGGACCCACATATATAACATGAAACACATGATGCACATCAAAGCCACATTTCCAAAAATGACAAAGTACAACAATGACCCACTACAATATACACTTACTCACAGAGCACTTCCCACAACACATCATTGTTCATGGTGAAATATTTATTACAATCCTATTTTTATTAGTTGACTATAATTGTTTGAAGAACACATAACATGGGATCCATCGTTCCTCTTACAACTTGGATGCATGTTTTTGTTTAACATTTCACCTATAGTGGTTCCTTTAGAATTTACTCGTTTCTCTTATGGAAATAACTTTATATAGCTTGATTGTGATTAGGAACGTATATACACGCGCACCTTCTAATATTTGACTTAAGGATTTGTTTGAAAGAGTCATGTTTACTTGGTTTAAAAAAATACTCTTGTTACAAGGAGGAAAATTCACAGGAAGAAAAAGAAAGGTTACTAGATCAATAGAAAACCTATCTCGAGTTCATTTCATAGCATTGTTTAATACTAACAATACATTCTTTTAATCTTCAAGTTATTACAACCAACTATGAAGGTTAACTAATTAAGTTGTATCATTCTTGATTCATAATCCATTGCTCCAATTAGGAATTCATATTTTCACAATCATATTGCGCATGGAAGGGTACATTACACATGTGTTCCTGTTATAGAGATTTTTCTTTGAATTTAAGTGACAAATTTCACATTTCAAACTACTTTTGTTTCATCATCTTAAGGATTTACTCTCAATAGAAATGGGTGAATTACATGTTTCGACCATAAATTCTACTTCCTGAGTGATCCTAGGTTTGATATATTCCTATCTATGCCAAGGGTTCTACTAGCTTTTACAAGTCCAACTTGAGTGCAATTTCCTTAACTCACAAGACCTTGGCTACAGATTGAAGGTATCCCATTCTCAAGGCTACACTTTATTATTTCATTAGCATCGTTGTTTAATCCACATTTATGCAAACAAAGCATGTGATCATGCATCATATTTGGTTTTTCGATTTATTAGGTTGTTGTATTAGTCGTGGACCTCTACTTTATTACATTCATTTTATGATCACATATGACATTTTAGTTGGTTTTGACATCGCTCAAAGGTGTACCATTTTCGTAGCGGGCATTCCATAGATTAATCTTATTTACCCTTTTTCTAACTACATTTACATGGTTACTTTGGTCTGTATAACATCATTTTGGAAAAAATTTATTCCTATAACACTTACGTAACACTTAGGGATTTAAGACTACAAGGAGTACGACCTCGCACAAGACAACTCATTTCATTGCTCTTGGACATGCAAGTATTAAGTGTATATTGCAAGAGAGATATCCAAAATAATCTTAAGCATTACAAAAGCCTCCTAAGGACCTATTTCAATTGTTGGGTAAATACACAAGTAATTCGACATGTAGTCTCCACTCACATAATTTAGATCTCACAAGAGATCAATCATAGGTACAACCACCAACTATCTTGCAAGGCTTTGGCCACCCACTAGGGTGGCAAGGAAAATTACGCACAAAGGGGCTACCTTATTCATGATATGGTCGACCTACAAAACCTAGACATGATCACCTAACTGGTCCCAAAATGATATGTTTCACATCATATAATCACCACCTCTTAAAATATTAAGGAAAAAGGTCCTTAATAAGACATCTTAGGTGCGAAACAAGGAGATGATTAATGAGGTTAGAGTATTTTATTAACATGATCAATGTTTTATACCCTTGAAAAAAAAAGACCCAAATGGGGAAGGAAGTACAATAGGCATTATAACTCATTCTTTTAATTTCGATAGTTTTAATGAGATGAGATTCTACCTAGCATTGTGGGTGTTAAGGAAATAAACCAATAATTAACATAACAAAGGATTAGTTTAATATCTTTATAATATAGGTACAACATTGAGTACAACTTCACATCCAATTCGACACTATAAAATATAGCCACATTGGTATTCCCTTTCAAAATATACAAAGAACAATTCTTTGAACAACAATACATATCATTATTCTATGGTAATACATGTATTGCAAGATGAATATAACTTTACAATGACAACTCATTAATTACAACATATCACATCCAGAAAATTCCTCTTGTTGAAGTACCTGCAACCAATGTTACATCAGATCCTAGGAATGAGTATGGAAATCCCCTACACTCAAGCATAAATTCCACGCATCCATCATTTCAAACAATCGGAATAGACAATAGAGAGAGATAGAGATAGGGAGAGAGAGACATAGAGTAAGGGAAGGAGGAAGAAAATCTAGGATTCATTTTCTTTTCAAATCACCGTAACATCTCGTATCCAATTTTCATTTCATTTCAACTCATATACATTTTGACCCATTTGTATTTTCAAAACCCAATCAATATTTTCATAATTATATCTAGAGAGAGAAAGGGGAAGAGAGAGAAAGTATGGATTTCATTTTCCTTTCTATTCATCATATCATAATCACATACATTATCAAATTTTCATTTCATTTCTAACCCATGAACATTTATAACTCATTTACATTTCTAGAACCAGTCAAAATATCAGAGTTACTTCTAGAAAGAGAAAAGGGGAAGAGAGAAACATCATAATTTTCCAAAAGCATTCATACAATAATTTGATCAATTCATACTCTATAAAGTGTGGAAACGATATGTACAAGGTTCCATGGTTAGTTAGGAGTCAACAAAACCCTTAGAAGGTGTGTTTAGCTAAAGTTACAATTTTGGTATAAGTTGAAAGAAACATCAAAATTGCCTACAAAGGTCTTGAAAACACTCATTTTAAGTTTGATCACGAAGTTTGATGATTCCTACTAACTATCACATATATATAGAATTTTTGTGTCTGAAAAAAGTTTATTACGACGAGCAGAGCTCAAGTTACAAGGGAAACTTCGGGGCCAAATATCGTAATTGCGTCAACAACTCTTATCACACAACGACCAATGGGCCCCAAAACCCACTTGCAAAATTATTTTTGAAGGTGTTTTCAAGTAACTGAAGGTATGTTACAATCCTCTTGTTGGCAGTCTAGAGGTAAGAGATAGGGGTTTTCAATTTCACTCAATCCAAGTGGCAACTGTAAGACAATACCGATCGTGTTTTATTAAAACGAACACATCACACAAGTGATTGTTAAGCTAAGTGGCTTCGAAATTCGACTTGCAAGGATGCTAAATAAATTCAAACGACTTGGCTAAGTAACCCCATGGTGTCCCACATTACTAGGGGTCATACTAGGAGTTTTGGGTTTTGCGGTATACATGGGTGTGGCGCTCCATGCGCGTGACTTTCAAAATCAAAGTTTTCTCTTTTTTTTGATGTTGATATTTTGAGATTCCACATCAAGGAAATATTTTGTCGCCTATCATTCAACATTTAATTTTAAAAAATCTTGAAATGATGAAGCAAAATTTAATGCAAGAGAAAAGGGAGAAACCATACTTGTATATGATGTTTGCAAGAGGAAATAAATATGGGGATTTTCATCTTAGATTTAGGATGGTGACTTTCATTTGCTCGCAAGTTCCCAATACCCTTTCTGTAAATCCATTTGTGCATATCCAGCCAGCATGGAATTCCATGAAAGCATTTTGGTTTCTCCAAGCATTACTTTTGGCTTCACACTTCAAAGCCCTTTCAATGAACCATCTTATGCATATACCGCACTTAATGCAGTCCTTGTATTCAAACAAGGTGAAGTTGAAGCAATTGATGCATTTTATCTTTACACCACGGCCAAATGCATTAATTAGGAGTTCCTACCACATTTTGTTTTTACCTCCAAAGGGGGTGCGTTTTCTGCAATCATGGTGTTTTATTGAACCCATTTCATGCTAACACTTACCAACAGTCAACGTGAATCTAAGCTATACAGACATAACTGATAGAGAAAAATAATTGAATCCATCTATACATAATAGCTTCCTGCGTTTCTTAGAAGGTGTCCACACCATGCCTTACGAGTTCCATGATGGTGCAGGTCGGGAGGATGGCATAAAAGTCCCCTGAATATGATTTTACACCGATCAAGTGTTTTCCCCGAAGTCTTCCACACCTTTTATCAAATCCATTTGTCTAAGACTTGTCCCTAATGCATGTCCTTTTCTTTTTATTTTTCAAAGTCATTTGAGGTATTTAAACCAACCATTCATGTGCCACGTCCCTGCTCTCATTTTCTACGTTGATGGTAGTCTATCCTCTATTCTACAATCCCCATCTCCACACAGCTAGGGTTTTGTCAACTAAGGAAAAGGGTAACATCCATACAAATATCGTATATTACTTAAAGTAATCACAGAAAACAACTGGTGAAAATTCAAGATCCCATTTACGCTTAGTTTGGGAGGATGGTAGCACAAGCTATAAAGCTTGACGTGACAATATTCAAGGTGGTTTGCATAACAAAAGCCAAATTGTGAGCATCCTGCCATCATTATTGGCTTGATAAGCCTCATTAATTCCAAGCATTTTGGTCAAACATTGTATGTGTTTTTATCAAAAGCCCCTCCATTGTATCAAACAGTCTATGTGTTATATTCAATAGTCCATGTGTGAGCTCTAAATTTTGTTTTTCATCCTATCAGAAGGGGGAGGCTAGGTTGCAGAGTTACAAATCTACACTTGATGTGGCCATCCAACTACTGTTAAATTTACAAAGTTAACCATGGGTCTAGCGTCCTCATTGTCTCATATCCCAAATAAAATTCCTAAATTATTGTGGAATGAAAGAGATGGGTCTGAAAAATTATTTAGGATGTGTCACTCTCCTTACTTTGACAAATAGTATGACCACCCCTGTAAATATGGCTGTCACGTAGCGCGCTACATACCTCTTCCACGAATAGATAAATTCTGAGATGAAAAAGTTGTTCTTGTACGGATCAGTTTAACCTTTGTTCATGATTTATTAAAAATGGATGCAACTCATGAATTGAAATATGACTCAAATCCTTAGTTTCCTCTTTGGATACAACCGAAGGATCAAATTTTGAAGGTACACCCCTAAGCATATTTTAAATAATTCTTCTATTATCCAATGTTTTTCCATGAGATTTAATTCAATTCACTAGTTCAAATATATAAGTAAAGAACAACTCAGAGTTCATTTTAAGAGACCTCTTAGAAATCGGAGGTGGAAAATACCTGGAAAATATACTCGGAACCGGTTTCGCGGGAAGGAAATTTTTTTGTGGTTTGTATGAAAACCTTTCACTTGATTTTTAAGTGGTGTGACAAAAAAGCTGCAGACACGTGATGGGAGATTTGTTTTCGTGTGAGAACAAACTTGTTGTTAAGCGACAACAAACCTCCAGTCACACATCAGCAAGGTTGTTGTCACGTGACAACAAGTTTGTTTTCGCATGACAACAACTCTTGCTGGACGTGGGATAGGAGGTTTGCTGTTGCGTGACAACAAGTTTGTTATCGCACGACAACAAATCTTTTATCGTGCATCTGCAGCCTCTGCTCTCATGTCACGCATTAACAAACTCTCTCGTGTTGTGCGTCAACAAAATCTATGTCACACGTCTACAACCTCCACACTCTTGTCGCGCATCAACAAACTCTCCATGTCACTTTTGCGTTAGCAACCCTCGCCCCTCATCACGCGTCACAAGAAACACTCCTTGTCACATGTTAACAAACTCTCTGTCGCGCATCTATAGCCTCCACACTTCTGTCACACGTTTATTGTACTTGATAATACATATTCCCTTAGGTGGTATGAGTGAGCTAGTAGTGTTCTTCCTGGAGAATAATCTAGGATTATATAGGGGATATTTTCAAGGGTAGGTGAATTTTACCCCTAAAAAATATTAAACTGTAATTTTTAAGAGAACAGGTCACTAACTCGCGAGAAAATTCACCTTTTCATATTTTTCAAAAATGGAATATTTTCAGTATTACGAATATTCACCACTAAAAAAAACCCTGGAACAACTCTACCAAGTATGAACCTTTCTGAGACATTCTCAAAATATCTTCAAAGTGATTGTAGTTTGACAGTTTTAACTTAATCCTTACCTTGAAATGCATCTTGGAGAGAGTCATGCTCTTCATTTTATTGATTGGCCACTACCACTCTAGGAAGAATACTATGATGCATAGCTTGATATGTATAAGATGTTTTTTTGTCTTTCTTTCTCTACTCCTTCAAGATATCTTTCTCTTCATGTGAGAGTGCATCATATGTTGCTAGATATGCTAGTTTTGTGCATCCATTTTGTAATGACCCGATATTTTCACACACGAACAACACAAGTAAAAGACATGATATATATATATATATATATATATATATATATATATATATATATATATATATATATATTTGACTTGCTTGACACATAACATGACGCAACATGTCATCACCAAGGATACAACTAACTCTGGGAACCACTTGTTACGGGGATGACCACAAGGTCAGCATGGAAACGTTCACACCCAAAAGGATAATACACTTTTTCTTTTTGACATGACAACAAATAAGTCCAACCACAGAATACACTTATAGTTAGGGCCAACCACAATGAGATATTCTTGAGAGTTATTTAATTTAAAAAGACATCTTGTAATTCTTAGCTTACGTTTTCAACGAGGCTCAAGATATGATTCATACAATTCGTCGTACCAAGCTAAGTTTATTCTTTTTACCCCGAGTAATCATCTTTAAAAATTCTCTATTATGACATTTATTTGCTTAATTTGTTTATTTAGAGAAAGGGGTAATTTAAAACCCACAAGGCCATCTATTTACACTTACACTACTAGAACTCATTCATGCCCATATGACAACATGGGTTCGCATTCAACTCACTTAAGAGAAAAAGACAAAGCACCTTGGAAAAGGTTAGAGGGAGAAGGTTGAGTTGAAATCATCTTTAAGACCTCATTTGTTATTACCAAGATTTAATAAAAACTTGAGAAATTAACCAGAATTATTAAAGGCTTTACTAAATGAGTTTTATGCAAATAAAACAATTTACCATCCAATGGCTAAGAGATAGATTGCGTGGTTTCTAAAGTGTTATCTCCTGCTTATTAAATCTTATTATCTTCCAGAACTAACCATAGATTTCCCTTAAGTTCGTTTAATAATTTCACCATGAAAGGGATAGTGTTCATTAGTGTAGCTTGGGATATCAAGTTATATAATGTTACTTAACAAAGGATAGTTTCATCTTTGATCACTTATGGAATTACATGCTCTCAAGTTGGTCACCTCTACACTAATTTATTTGCAATATAAATTTTAGTTTAACTTCTATAAGTATTAAACAACCCATTTTATTTTACATATAACACATTATTATTAAGCCTTAGAAAGATTTAACTTAACACTTTATTCTCAAGATCAAGGTTTTACAATACTCATATCAATGTAAGGATTGAATACCATTTCTCACAAAGATAAGTTACCAGTTTACCTACAGAAGGGAAAGACAACATCATCACGCAATTTCTGAACAATCCAAGGCAAGAGGTCTTCTAAACTCCTTTGCAAGCACTATTACAAAATTTACCTCACATTGGACACTTTTACAAGGAACTTCATAAATTGTACAGATGAAACTTTTACACTCTTTTCCTCTAGTCTACTCGCATAATCCATCTGCACAAATATTAACTAGAATCAGTTCGCGAGAACTGAGCATGTTAAGACTACCCATTGCAACAGTGAGCTAACATTTTATAATATCATGAAAGGAAAAAAATCTGAAATCAAGAATGAGTCAATGCACAAGCCACTAAAACAATATGCCTCACACGATAGAGAGAGTTTTATGACAGCCAACAAGGAGAAATCTCATTAATCAAGTAAGACAGATATTCCAAAATAATCAAGGTAAGACCTTATTGGTGAAGACAACAAGGCTGAGAGTATTGAGATTTCAGTCATGTAATCCTATGGATTACATGATTGAAATCTAACACCCAAACATCATTCTATTATTATTAACCAAAAAGATAATGATCAGTCAAATTACTTAACATATTCAAATATCATTCTATTATTATCAACCGAAAAGATAAATAGAATGAACCCATAAAGCATGGGATTTTTTTTTTTTTTAAAATCTCCATATTTCCCTTTACTTAATATTTATCTTTTTTTTTTTTGAAAAAGAAACCCTTTAGGACAACCTGCACGAGAGACTATTAAGCATATGAGAATGCTAATATTGAGACATAATCAATAAATGATTTACCTAGAAACTTCTTGAACTTCAAAAGGATTAGCTAGCGGTTCGGTATATTTATCCAATTTTCTATAGAATATAGAAAATGTAACAGTCAAAGATGCATGCATATTACTCTCATTCAAAAATTGCTTGGTAACAAGACTGCATTCACACACATCCTTGTTTTAGGAAGAATAAAGACCCCAACCATATATGAACAAAAATCAGTCAAAGATTAAAGTTAACTTCACTCAACTGGATAGATCAATATACATATAATATTCACAACACAATATCTGAATCTGAAGATTCAATATACCAAGTAATTCTCACCGAACCTAATTATTTTTCTTCAAGAAGTTAAATAAATTAGATTCTATCCAACTAAATTACATTCAACAACTATAGTTTGGATTATACAAGCAAAGATCAAGAAAAGTCTTTTCACCAAAGGTTGTTATTATCTTACATCACATAAACAATAATAAACCCGTAATCCACCACTCGTATGATCATTGTAAGAGTTAAGGACTTAGCTCACTAAAAATATATGACTGAGTCTATTCCTACCTTTTCCATTTTCATACAAGTCTAACCCAAATCGAAGAAAGGTAACCATTCTACTTTCATACATGCCTCAGTCAACATTTACTCAGAAAATCCCTACCTAAATTATTGAAGGTTTGCTAAGCTACATAATGGATTTAATAGAAACCCATTTCATTCGATACTTGAATTTAAACAAGCAAGGGCTAGTCTGTTGAAAATATAAGTGAATCGACACAAGATCCTCTACAGTGACCCAACTCAAGTCACCAATCACAAGGTTTACAGTCAGAAAAGGAGGGATACAAAGCAAAATACTCTTCCTACGAACTAAGCCTTCTCCTCTGTCTCTAATTCAACATATGAATAGCTTGGGCATACCCATCTATTTCACGACTGTCTACTCAACCTATTCTCATAGTCGCTCCAAAGAAAACATCTACTACTACGAGTTCAATTGAACTCTTTTATCTTATGATCTGGTGACTCACATCACAGAGTGCAGTATTGAGCGGTCAAGATTCCACTCACGTAGGCCTCTAAGAAAAACATTATGCTCACTATGCGAGGTCTACACACGATTTAGCCCAAGAAATGCTTTTACCAAGACAAAAACAAACATTTAGCCTAAATCTGGTCATGAGTCAATAAATCTACAAATATCCACTAATGTTATTCATGGCTCAAGTTTATATATGCTACTATTGGTTTAAAAAAATTGAACTCAACGGCCATTGTTCACTATTGTCTCTAAACGTCACCCGAATTTGAAGAATTAAGTAGGAAAACACCAAAGTTAAAGATCTAACACCCATAGTATAAAACTTCAACAATTATTTTTGCTATCACATAGTAGTTACTCTTTTATTTTGAAATGAAAAAGTGAATCGAAAGGAATGTATACATGCTATCACGATTCTTTATCGGGTATGAAAAACAAACAAATCCAAGTAGTCCTTCCTTTCCTTGAACGGGTCGATTCACAAGGAAAAGTAGAAGCCCATTCTATATGCCATAAAAAAAAAAAAATAGAAGAACCTTCATTTCATGACATAATAAAAGGGTAGCAGAAGGTTGCAAGAGTAGGTTTAACATGCCTGGTTTAAAACGCCATCCCAAGAGAGAATCTTTGTAATAAATTTCATCAGGTCCCCTGGTAACACTCTCACTGTCACATAGTCGATTTTGATAAAATATCTTGAAGGAGAATCCCAAATTTGAGGATGCATTCGATACTGAACAGATAACAACATAGTTGGACAATCTGCTTGTTGGAGGCACTCACAAAGGCTTCGACTATACTGCAACATGCCTCGCCGCTGGCTAAAAGCATTGCTGCAGCCATTCTTCTGCAGATCTCCGACAAGAACACACCTCGCAGCACCCAACGAAAGTGGAGGAAACACACCTACTTCACTAGCTGGTAGTTGTGCGCGGCCAGCAAAAGAAGACAGCACTCCACATACCTCCAGCAATTTTCCATGCCCCTCCTTCAACAAGGAACAGTCTGCAAGAGCCGTGATAAAAAAATAGTCCATGCAACTACACAAAACAATATTTCCTTCACCACACAAACCTACGCGGCCAGGGCAGAATAAGATAGTAGGCAGACCACAAAAAAGGCGTAAGATTTGCAAATCACATAAATAAATGAAGGTGGGGCGGCTGGAAGAGGTAAGGCCAGTGGGAGATGGCCACGCACCAGGTCTAGATGGCAGAAGGGGTGAGGGACGGTAGGGCCTTAGGCACAAGAACCTAAAATTTGATTTTAATTCAGTCTCCTCCAACCTGCGCCACACACCTACCCCCCCTTCTTCCCCACGCAACCACAACATTCCTTTATTTATTTATTTTTACTTATATTTTATTTTATTTCATCTTATTTTTATATCTATACATGTGTATATATATATATATATATATATATATTTAAAGAATAATAAACCCGTTAGTTTGGTTTAAAAAAATGCAAACCGAAAAGAATGCTAGCATCCTAGGAAAAACTATTAAAATATTAATAATGTCGACAGTCCAGATCGACACTAATAATAGACGACAATGATCGACTATTCATAACAATCCCCCCCTTTTTTTTGAAAAAACAAATATAAGAACCTCTTTTTTAAAAGGGACATAACCTAAAATACTAACCTGCCATACAAGCCATCTACCAAGCTTCGAACACGCAAATTTCCATTAAATAGGGAAAAAGCAACGGTCGCCGCGGAGGCCAGCACAAGAAGCGTCAACAACGACACGAAGGGGGGGAAACAAATTAGAGGTTACACTCAAGATGAACACGGAGCAAAGACTACCATGGCGCCAAGACGGGCAACCCCTTCTTCAGCGCGGGACGGGGTTCATCCTACAACACGATTAGACGAAACAACTACAAGAAATGCTATAGAGATGCTTATTATAAAATATCGATGATGATGGAAATTAAGGTAAAATAATAATACTTATAAAATAAGGGCCGATCGATCATTAATTAAGATAACATCATTACCATTACATATTATAATTATATATATAATGTCTACCCACATTAATATTGACCAACGATTGAGCTTAACAATGTGACAAAAAGATCCTCCTATAAATGGGATAACGCACAGGACATTACACCGTCCACAAACAGAGGTGTCGCTAACGACTCGAGAAAGCAAGAAGGAGAGGGGAGGTGCTAAAACATCGCTGAGACATGGTCTAAGACAACAAAATTACACATAGTCATTCGATGCCCAACAAGGGAAAGGTCACTACGCCAAGAACTTGGGTAACCACCAAACGGGGCATTACACATTTTTAATGATTTCCTAAACACCCTGCGATCTAAAAAAATCCTTCTTTGTTAGAGACCAATATTCATAATTCTTTCCTATTAATTGAGGAGTCTGCAGAATTGAAATAAATGCTCCATATGTAGAATCCATTGATGGCTATCAACTTAAAAACCTCGTTCTAATACCAATTGTTAGAATATATGCATATAAAACAAAAAATTTAAAATATAAAAGAATGCGATAAATAGAAATGAAACACAGAAAATCTTCTATAATTGTTATGTGTATCTATTCCTCTCAGCCTTTTGGATTTCTTCTTGCATCTTGCATACATCAATCACAATTGCCTCACATATATATAGAGGGTTTTTACATAAAAATACATCATCCCTGAAAATATATTGCTATCACTAAAATAGAGCATGCATAAAATAGAGCATGCAAACTTATTTTCTTTTCGAAAATCAAGAATAAAATAAGGCATACAAATAACACAACTAAAAATATAAAATCATACATGAAAGCAAACTGTTGTGTTTTCTAAAATAGATAGGGATGAAATTAGCTACATTTTCTAACAAATATGTGCACACATATTCCTCTCCCTTACTAATTAAACATCTATGCAGATATTTATATGTATTCCCTTTCAATGGAGAAACTAAATCCATATAGAAATTATTGTTTTAGTAATGTCCTATCCTAACCAACTAAACATGATTGAATTTTGAGATAATGTAGTGTCCTAAACACACCACAATAATGCTAGAGATTTCCATGTATATAATAAATCTTGTTGTGACATGGCTTTAGAGAAATTTCCATATGTTTAAGATTACTAGACATGACACCTCCAATTTGTGTTGAAGAAGCTGAACTAATTCGGAGTAACAATTATATATGTCAATATGGCCAAGTTCAATTGAGCTCAAGGCTAATATCTCAAGTGAAAAGTATTTCATATGAATTCTAATGAGCCAATTCCAAAAAAAAATTGAGAGGGGGATGGTACTTAAATAAACATGGCGCATGGTGTAGAACTCCTAACCTAATTATTTTGATTTTTCTTATTCGATCATACTATTTTTTCTGCATTCATACACATATTGACCACATTTCTTGCAATTGTGACACTACACATGAGACTTATCATGTCTCCGACAAAAGAGTGATTATGATTGTGATCATGACTCTGTTCTCTTCCACTTTGATTTGTTGGATTGTTGTTGTGTCATCTAGATGAATGTATTCCTCTACCTCTATGGCTGGACCTTCCTCTATCTCGTGTCACGAATTGTTGAAGTCGAGATGAAAAAGCTTGTTCTAAAGTTGTATGGGATCATTTCAACCTTCTTTCATAATTTAAAAAAATCATGTAACTCATCAATTGATATCTTCCTAAAATCCTTAGTTTCTTCTATGGCTATAACCAAAGGATCAATTTTGAAGGTAGAATCGTAGGAATATTTTCAATAATTCTTCTATCATCTAATGTTTCTCCATGAGATTTAATTTGATTTACTAGTCCAACTACATAAGTAAATAAAAATCTACAAAGTTTGAATCTTTCATAGACATATTCTCAAAATCTCTTCTAAGTAATTGTAGTTTGACACTTTTTAACTTTTTCCTTACCTTGAAATGCAACCTAGAGAGTGTCACATGCTTCTTTTTCTTGATTGGTTGTTGCCACTCTAGGAAGAATACTTTCATGCATAGCTTGATATATATAGAAGAGCTATTTCGAGATATATTTCTATTTCTATGAGAGTGCATTATATGTTGATGGATCTGCCAGTTTTGTGTATTTGTTTTCAATGATTTACAACCTTCCTAGGATCTCGAACAAAGCTTTCATTGTTAGAGACCAATACTCATAATTTTTACCTATGAATTGAGGAGTCTCTAGACTTGAAAGAGATTTTCCAAATGTAGAATTCATTGATGGCTATCAACTTAAAAACCTTGCTATGATACCAATTTTTAGAATATATGTAGATGGTACAACAAACATGGAAAATAAAAGAATGCAATAAACATAACTTAAACACAAAAAATCTTCCAAAGAGCCTTGTTTTGCATATCATTCCTCTCATCCATTTGGCTTTCTTCATGCATTTCGCATACATCAATCACAATTGCCACGAGATATATAGAGGTATTTTACATAAACATATATCATCCCTAAAATTAGACCGATATCACTAAACCGAGCATGCATAAAACAAAACATGCAAACTTATTTTCTTTTCCTAAAATTAGGAATAAAACATGACAAATAAAAATAAAAAAAAAAATCTAAACTCATGCATGAGAGCAAATTGTTGTTTGCCCAAAATAGATAGGGACTAAATTAGCTACTTTTTATAAAAAAAAAAATGTCTACAAAGACTCCTCTCCCTTACCAATTAAACACTACAAATAATTTTTTTCATTCTCTTTCAATGGAGAAACTAAAGACATATATAAATTACTACTTTAGTAATGTCATATCCTACCCAACTAAACATGATTAAATTTTGAGATATTGAAGTGTCCTATTCACACCACAATGAGCTTAAAATTTCCATGTGTATAGTAAATCTTGTTGTGACATGAATTTAGAGAAATTTCCATATGTTTATGAGTACTTGGATATGCCAGCTCAATTTGTGTTGAAGAAATGAACTAATTCAGCTAACTATTATATCTGTCAATGCGGCCAAGTTCACTTGAGTTGAAGGCTCATATCTTAGGTGCAAATTATTTTTTCTCAATTTTAATAAGTCCATTCCAATAAAACTTGGAGAGGAAGGGTACTTAAATAAACATGGATCTTGGTGTAGATCTCCCAAACTTATTTTGATTTTTCCTATTCTAACCATCTTTTTTTCATGCATTCATAAGCATAGTGCCCATATTTATTGGAATAGTGACACTTCATTTGAGACTTATCGTGTCTACGAGCAAAAGAGTGATTATGATTGTGATCATGACTCTTTCGTCTTTTACTTTTATTTGTTGGACCGTTGTTGCATCCTCTAGATGAACGTCCTCCTCTACCTTCGATGAACCTACCTCTACCTCTACGGGCCATGACTTGCTGAAGTCAAAGATCAAATAGCTTTCTCTAAAAAAATGTGATCGGTCTAATATTTTCTCATGATTTATTAAAAATCATCAATTGAAATCTGACTCAAATCCTTAGTTTCTTCTATGGCTACAACCAAATGATCAAATTTTGAAGGTAGACTCTTTAACATATTTTTAATATATCTTTTATCATCCGATTTTTCTTCATGAGATTTAATCGATTCACTAGTCAAACGATATGAGTAAAGAACAACTCTACAAAGTTTGAATCTTTCATAGAAATATTCTTACCATCTCTTCTAAGTAATTGTTGTTTCACAATTTTAACTTTCTCATTACCTTGAAATACAATTTGAAGAGTGTCACATGCTTCTTTTTCTTGATTGGCTGCTGCCACTCTAGGAAGAATACTTTCATGCATAGCTTGATATATGTAGAAGAGGGTTTTTGGTCTTTCTTTCTCACGATCCTTCAAGAGATATTTATATTTTTGTGAGAGTGTGTTATATGTTGATGGATCGTCCAGTTTTGTGTATTTGTTTTCAATGATTTACCAACATCTTGAGATCTAAATAAAGCCTTCAATGTTAGAGATCAATACTCATAATTATTTCCTGTGAATTGAGGATTTTGTAGACTTGAAAGAGATTCTCCAGATGTAGAAGTCATTGATGGCTATCGACTTAAAAACTCACTCTAATACCAATTTGTATAATATGCACAAATAGAACAACAAACATAGAAATATAAAAGACTGCAATAAACATAAATTAAACACTAAAAATCTGCCAGCAATGTTATGCATATCTATTCCTCTCAACCTTTTGGCTTTCTTATTGCATCTTCCATGTACATAAATCATAATTTTCTCACATATATAAAAAGATTTTACATAAAAATAGATCATCCCAAAAAACAAAGCTGCTATCACTAAAACGAGCATGTAAACTTATTTGTTTTTCCTAAAATTAGAAATTAAACACGATGCATTAAAATAAAACTACTAAAAATTTAAAATCATGCATAAGAATAAAATGTTGTTTGCATAGAATAGATGGGGAAGAAATTAGTTACTTTTTCTAACAAATATGGGCAAAGAGACTCGGCCCCTCCCTTACTAATTAAACACTACAGATATTTATCTTTATTCTCTTTCATTGGAGAAACTAAAGACATACAAACATTACTACTTCAGTAATGTCCTATCCTAACCAATCAAATGTGATTGAATTGTGAGATCTTGCATTTGTCCTAATTGAAGGATGCATGAATAAAACTACGGTTCCACGGCCAACACTATAGTTCCACCACCAATTCCACTTTGTGAAACTCCACTCATCTACTCTTTATCTTTCTTTAACTAGATTGTTTTGTCGGTTAATAAACTACAGATGGCAGTTTTCTTTCAGTCATAGGATTAGTTTTCCTCCTGTTTGCAACTTCATTCGCTGCCTAATAAACTGTAGCTATGACTTCTTTTCTGTTATAAACTAATTCTTCTTCAGCATTGTAAAAGTAGCAGAATAATACAAGTATAGTGAAGTCTTTTTCTTCATTTTTACAATTTGTTATTCGCTCGATTCTAAAAGCATTTATTAAGTTTTTTTTTTTGATTCAATATATTGTTAGAGCATTCAATCTAATCTTCAATTGGTATCGAGCTGGTTGCGGTATTATTTTTTTGCAAAATTTGCGAGGTTAGCGGTTCTCTCAATAATTATCAGATTGTCAAATGGTGGTAATTTTTCATTTCAGCTTCCATTGTTTCTGGAGACAACTATGATTCTTTGGAATTCAAGAGCCAACTATACTGAAGAGTCTTTTGAAGAAGCAAAACACTCTACATTCTTCGCTTGCAATTTGGCAAAAGAACCTCAAAAGGATGTTTGGTTCTTGGATAGTGGTTGCTCAAATCATATGACAGGTAAATTTGATCTCTTTGTCAAATTAGATGAATCTGTAAGGAGTCAAGTAAAATTTGGTGATGATAAAGAGGTTGATGTAATGGGAAAAGGTACCCTTGCAGTGAAAACTAAGCAAGGAGAAACTACATTTATTCATGACACTTTGCATGTGCCCAAATTACAACATAATCTTTTAAGTATTGGGCAGCTTGTAGCAAAAAATTACAAGGTTGTGTTTGAAGATAACTGCTACAAAATATTTGATAAATCAGCTAACCATCATCTTGTAGCAAAGGCTTGTATGACAGAGAATAGATTATTTCCTCTCACTTTGGATTCTACTAAGATGCATGCCCTCAAGGCAACCACAGATGATTCATGGTTATGGCACCAATGGTATGGTCATTTGCATTTTCAAGGATTAAGTTTTCTTCATAAGAAAGGCATGGTGAGAGGACTTCCTACAATTCAGGCAAAAGAAGAAGTTTGTTTAGGGTGTGCACTTGGCAAGCAACATCGAGACAATTTTCCGGTGAACAAATCATGGAGGGAAAAATATCCTCTAGAGCTTGTGCATAGGGACATTTGTGGTGACATGTAAGAGGAATCTTTGAGTAAGAATACATACTTTCTGACATTTATTGATGATTTCTCACACCACACGTGGTTTTATTTTCTTAATCATAACTATGAGGCATTTGAATGCTTCAAGCATTTTAAGGCTATGGCAGAAAATCAAAGCGGGTATTCTCTCAAAATACTCGAAAAGATAGAGGGGAGAATTCACTTCCAATGAGTTTTCTGATTTTTGTAATACTCATGGAATTAAGAGACAACTTACGACAACTTATACCCCACAACAGAATGGCATTGCAGAAAGAAAGAACCGTACCATTATGGAGATGGCACAAAGTATGTTGTAGTTCAAAAACCTTCCTAATTTCTATTGGGGAGTTGCAAGTAGCAACCACAACTTATATTTTGAATCGAATCCCAACAAAATTGCTTCAGAATATCACTCCCAAGGAAGCCTGGAGTGGACACAAGCCCTCAGTAGCTCACTTTCGTGTATTTGGTTTCCCTACATATGTTCATGTTCCAGAAAAGAAGCGGAAGAAGTTGGATGAAAAATCCCAACTTTGTATCTTTGTGGGCTATTCAGATTTCACAAAAGGATACAAATTCTATAATCCTGACACAAAGAAATGGATTATTAGTCGAGATGTGGTTTTTGATGAAGGGGGAGTATGGAAATGGCAAAAAGGAGTTCAACAAACTACACCACTCATCATGGGTATAGAAGATGTTCAACAAGTTCCTCCTCTCCCCACAAGCTCAAGTGGAAGTTCAAGCCCCAGTTCACTAAGTTCACCAAGTTCCTCTTCAGGTGATAGTTCTAGTCCACAATCAAGTCCAAGTTCTTCACGAAAGGTATGAAGTTTAAATGAAATTTATCAAAGGAGTTCTAATGTGAATCTAGTTTCCAATCTTGCTTTGTTTAGTACCATTCAAGTTGAACCTTCAGTGTATGAAGAAGCCATGAAAGAACAAGTATGGATTGATGCTATGAATGAAGAGATGCATGCAATTGTTAAAAACAATACATGGGAATTAGTGCAACTTCCTAAAGATAAACAAGTGATTGGTGTCAAATGGATTTATAAGGTGAAATATCATGCTGATGGTTCTATGAATAGACACAAGGCAAGATTAGTTTCCAAGGGATTTGCACAAATGCCTGGAGTAGATTATTCAGAGACTTTCGCTCCGGTTGCAAGATTTGATACAATCAATATTATATTGGCTATTGCTGCACAACACAAGTGGCCAATATATTAGATGGATGTAAAATCAGCCTTCCTAAATGGTTTTATTGATGAGGAAGTCTATGTGGAGCAACCTCTTGGTTATGAAATTCCGGAAAAGAACATTTTGTTTACAAGCTAACAAAGGCTCTCTATGGGTTGAAGCAAGCACCTCGTGCTTGGTATGCAAGGATTGACAGTTATTTCTTGAAGAAAGGATTCATTTGAAGTTCCTCAGAGCCAACCCTCTATATCCAACATCTTGGTAATGATATTCTAATTGTTTTCCTTTATGTTGATGATCTCATTTATATAGGTAATAGCCCATCTCTCATGGAGAAATTTCAAGCAGAAATGAAACAAGAATTTGAGATGTCAGATCTGGGACTCATGCATTATTTTCTTGGAGTGGAGGTGCAACAACAATGAAGGTATATCCATTTCTCAAACCAAGTATGTGGCTGATCTATTGAAGTGGTTTAGAATGATGTCATGCACTGCAGTTGCCACTCCTGTTGCCCTTGGTGAAAAATTAACCAAGGAAGATGCAAGTTCCAAAGTAGATGCTACTTTATACAGAAGTTTGGTTGGGAGCCTCATGTACCTCACTACCACAAGACCTGATATTATGTATGTTGTGAGCCTCATCTCTCGGTTCATGCAGGATCCACATGAGTCTCATTGGCGTGCTGCAAAAAGAATTTTAAGGTATGTGAGTGGTACACACAATTTTGGCATTCATTATTCTCCCACACATAAGTTTGAGCTATGTGGTTACATGGATTCTGATTGGGCTGGTTCAGTGGATGATAGAAAATCCACATCTGGTTATATTTTCTCACTTGGTTCTGGAGTTGTCTCATGGAGTAGTAAAAAGCAAGCAACCATTGCTCTCTCTTCCGCAGAAGCAGAGTATATTGCAGCAGCAGCAGCTAGTTGTCAAGCCATATGGATTAGACGGATTTTGGAAGATTTGCAATTGGTTCAGGAACATCCAACCACTATTTACTATGATAACAGTAGTACCATTGCAATGACAAAAAATCCTGTGTTTCATGCTAGATCGAAGCACATTGAGATTCGACATCACTTCATCAGAGACTTAGTTCAAGATGGGACAGTGGAATTACAGTTTTTCCCTACAGCTGAGCAAGTTGCTGATATTTTTACCAAAGCTCTACCTACAACCAGTTTTGTTGCTTTGAGGAATCAGTTGGGACTCATCCCCATTACTCATGTAGGGGGAGATTGAAGGATGCATGACTAAAACTGCAGTTCCACCCCCAATTCCACTGTCAAACGCCACTCATCTACTCTTTAGCTTTCTTTAAATAGATTGTTTTGTTAGTTAATAAATTGCAGACTGGGCAGTTTCTTTCAGTCATAGGATTAGTTTTCCTCCTGTTTGCAGCTTCATTCGCTGCCTAATAAACTGTAGCTATGACTTCTTTTCTGTTATAAAAGAATTCTTCTTCAGCATTGTAAAAACAGCAGAATAATACAATATAGTGAAATCTTTTTCTTCATTTTTGCAATTTGTTGTTCGCTCAGTTACAGAGCAGATTTATTAAGTTTGTTTTTGTTTGATCCAGTATAGTGTTAGAGAATTCAATCTAATCTTCACTAACCACACCACGACAGTTTCCTGAGATTTACATGTGTATAATAAATCCTGTTGTGACATGGCTTTATAGAAATTTCCGGATGTTTATATCAAGTTCAACTAACTATTATATTCGTCAAGCATTGAGCTCAAGGCTGATATTTCAGGTGCAAAGTATTTCAACTAAATTCTAATAAGTCAATTCCAATAAAACTTGAAGGGGAATGGTACTTAGATAATGGGGTCAATGCAATTTCTTAGAGCTGAACAACTGGCCTATTATTCTACTATATACCGCCCTACCCAGCGATATACGGAGACTAGATGATCATATCATAACTTTCGTTAACAAGTTGAACTTCCTCTATGCCAGGTAAGCTATGTTTGAGTTTCATTATCTTTATTTTTGTGTTATTTTAAAGGTGGATGCATCTTACAATGGAGAATCCCGTTACCATCTCAGTGCTTTAATTTGGACCGACTAGATGAAAAGAAGACAGTTAGGGTTTATAGCTATGTTGCAGAATAGCATAAACATGAAGATAAAAAGGAACATTTCTTAATTTCATATATAGAACTGGCAGCTATCCATATTTTGAAAATCTTGATTTGAAAAGTTATATGTTGGAGACAATCAGTGCTTTGTTTCATTGGTTTTACCTTATGAAGTTGGTGTCCTGTCTAATCTATTTTGAATCTGTGATAGTGTCTGGAGACTCCCGTTTGTTTTGAGATAGTAACTTTTGTAGATTCCTCGTAAGCTTTACGTCCTTTTAAATGGGTTGGGACTTGAATCATTTTCAGTCCTTTAAATCAGTGAATTGTCTGCCATTTTAAAAGGTGTTAATATTTTGTATCTGTACTTGCAGCAAAACTTCAATTTTGGTGTCTTGATCGAGCGGTCTTCTTGGGACTTGCCGAGCGCCGTAATCTCAGCAATCACTTTTGTATATAACCATTTTATATTCATTGTTAAGACATTGATACGTTCCAATAAAAATCTCAATATTGAAATCTAACTATTGTTTATGAACTTCTATATCCCTGTTTATAATTTATTGATTTTAGTGCACAATATATTTTGTCTACACTTGTATTACACTATTCATGACTTACTAATTTCAGTACATATTTCATTCCAAGAACAGGAACCTGTCTGATTTCTTTTGAGCCATATTAGTACATATTTCATTCCAAGAACAGGAACCTGTCTGATTTCTTTTGAGTCATATTATACAAGAATCAATTACAATTTCAAAAATAGGAGATACCCTATTCTAAGATTATCTGGAGGGTGCATGCACAAGAAGGCAGAAACATACATTTTTAAAACTACAAGAACTGTAACAAAAAGGAGATCCCCAATTCGAAGTTTATCGGAGGGGCGAGCAATTGAGAGTTGTAATTACTGTGTTGTAGCTATTTTTATAAGTTGAAATAAACCCCTCTAGAATATTGTGTTATTTATTACAATCTATTTTGTCGTAAAGACGTGTTGGATTTGTTTTTGTTTTTTTACAAGACATATGTCGAGGTCTATTTTTTCTTATATTTGATTTATGCAAAATAATTATAATAATTGCAATAAGCAAATGAAAGTAAGATCAACAACAAAAAGAGACTACTAAGTCAACAATAACTAAAGGAAGTATATAAAAATTGGTATAACCACAATACCTATATTGAATTATAAAGAATATTTCATGATTTCTTTCAATTTTTGAATGTTAGACAAGCGCAGTGACTTAGTCTTCATGAAATCCCCATATATGAAGTGTCTTCAATTTCTTACTCAAATTTTCATTGTTTCTAATTTTCCAAGCCCTAAAAAAGAGCAAAACAAGTGGATAGGGATTTCTAGGGAAAGAAAAACTAAATGCACAATTTAGTAATATCTTGATAATATCAAATCAAATGCCTTCGAATATTTTGTGTATATATCAAATTTGTACAAAAAAATTAGGAAGCAAAGACATATGGAGAACCTCTATATAGTCATAATTATGATTCTTCAACTCATTCCACATGGTTTTAATACTATTAATTTAGATCAATAAGAATAATTTAACATTATCATGAATATTGTGTGATCAAATGATCTTTAATATTATATTAACTTAAATAAATAACACATTATGAATTGCAATTATAAAAAAATACTAAATTTAAATAAATGATATAATATTAAGTGTAATAATTTTATTATATTAAAAAGAATTTTTTTATATAAATAATATAAACATATTTTTGCATGAAAAAATATAATAAATCGATTAAATAGGTTTAAATATTTTATGAATAACTACAAAATACACATCACTCACAACAAAATCTTGGTTTTTATTCACGGGAGGTGCACCGCTTAACATCCATATATCTCACCTAGAGTTAAAACACTAGAAAAACAATTCTAGATCATTTTCAAAAAGGGTAATTGTAAAGTTGATACCACTATAGATATCACCTCCACGTAGTTAAACGAGGTTCATACATAGTAGCCAATCTCTCACTTGTATATATACACATGTTTGGGGTATGTTGCAAATTTATTCATTGAGTCGAATAATGTTAGCTAAATTCTTACGTAAAATTATCATGTTTATGAAATTAATATGTACGTAAATCACAATGAAGGAAATGACTAACATTTATATTTAATCCAGATATCCAAAAATAATCTGGTTGAGATTTTTTAACTTTAAAATTTGAAAGGATGAGAAAATAAAGCATTAACGTTGATTAGATAATGTAAAGATGTCTCCGACATTACGTAATTCATAATGATGTAACATTTAAATTTTATGCACTGCCAAAAATGATCTTGAAAAGATAAGAAAAACGTTATCTCATCGTGCCTCTTCAAAAGCTGCGAAAACTAAGACTTCTTGTTGAGATTACTTTCGTAGTTCATAATATTTTATCTTACAATATCCTCGATGAAGAAGTTGGATGCAAATTTGGCCACATGTTTTCATAAAAATGCATGCATATATCATTGTTTATGAACATAATTAAAGTAGGTTTAATTAATGTTGATAATATAATTAATCTATTTTACATGATGTACTTCAATTAATACTAACTATAGAAGGTCTTAAGAAGATAATACGATTAACTTGTCTATGTAAAATTTAGCTTGATCTAGGTGTGAAACTAAATGAATTATTTAGATTTTTTTCATGTGTTGTCTCTCTAGAATTGGGTTTTATTCTACACTAAATAAGATCAATCAATAGGGCATGATCGATCTATAAAAACTACTCGAGTTGTATTAACTTATCTCATAGATTTTTGTACTCATATTTAATGTTTTTCATTTTTGAATCTATTTGCTCTCACCTATTTTGTGTTCATCCCTTTGGATGGACATAAATGTACTTCTAATAGAAAACCCTAGTTCTCTTCCACATGAGTTATCAAATTAACATTAAATCGGGCGTTCGGGGTGTGGGCGGTTGGGTTTGTGGGTAAAAGTGGGGCAAGGCGGACATGGGGAGGGGTATATGCTTAAGGTATTTTTCGTCGAATTGAACTTGCGGATCCACACTAATCAACCAAGCATTGTAGTAAATTATTATGTGTGTAATACAAACGCGAATTTGGATTTACAACACCTCTTTGGAAAAGTGATCATGATAATGTAATATCTATATGTCGTAGTGCAATAATAAATGAAATATAAACCATTCAATTGTGCTTCATAATTATCCTTGTAGAGTAAAATATATTGAGAAATTGAAACAATTAAACTAGTATAATGCACTTGTTGTATGGGGATACACAAACCAAAGAAGTACGTATCACGTGAGATCATATAGGGGTATTAAATATTAGTCAAAATGGACCCAATATATTACCCCATAGTAAGGGGTGTAAGGGGTTAAAGTATAAATAATTTTGAAAATATATTTGGGGTAGGGTATGTGGATTGGTAGGGAGGAGGCGGAGGAGTTGTTTTGGGGAAAATGAAGAAACCTTGAATTTAAATAATTTTCATTGTCTCTTTTCAATTTCGTGGTGTGTTTTTAAAGTAGCAAGTTGTATTTTCAAAGTAACAACTCAATAGTTAGGAAATCTTTCACTTTGTATCCTTATTAAGGTGTTCTTTCATTTGATTTGAATTTTTTGGGAGAATGGATTTCATGAAGATTGATAAATTTAATCTGAAAAAATGCAACCACACATGACCCTTCATATTACTATACAAATTTTTATTAGCGTGACAAATGTAGATAAAAAGAAATTAAGAGAGACATCAAATTACAAATGTTGAGGGTTTGTTCTTTCCGAATCCAATATGAATTTCCTAATGGTTTTAAGTATAAATATACTTAAATTTTATGAAAATGTAAGATATTGAATCTAAGAGGTGGAAATAAAAGGGTTGTAAAAAATGTCAAAGGTAAAATAGGTATCCTATGAAACATTAGATAACCCTATGAAATATAACCCTATGACCTTTTGTCAATGAATTGGCCTTCAAGCTCTTGCTTATTGATGGGTTTGACCTCTTTGGGGCTTTTTTATATAAAGGAGTCTCTTCCTTTGAAATTAAAACCTAGTGGCATATAAAAGTTGACCCATATACTACAAAAAAACACAAATAATAGTAACAAAAGGACCAAGATGCAAATAGTAGTGAAAACGTTTGTAGGAAAAAACCATAAACTATGGGACATGAACGAAAGTCAATCTTACCCCGTAGTGTTCGATCTTGTCTTAGGTTCAAGATTAATAAATAGCCATAAAAATCATAGATCTATGTGACTCAAGAAAAAATATCAAAATTGAGTGAACCAATCATATTACACTCATGTAAGCAAGCCATATGACACAAAAATTACTATAGATTGTGTCACTAAGTATAATTTTATTGTTTGATATCTACATACACACAATTCACTAAAAGTGCCATGTGAAATTTAATTTGTCCCAATTTTAGGTGTCTCAAGTGAGAGAATGTAATCTGAATTGGTACTCAATTTATCCCAATCACATGCCAAGTTCAACTAGATGATCAGTTCATTTGATCAAGTGTGTCAACGAGGAAAATTGAGTTTTCTCGAATTAGGTGTGATAATTAATGTGAATCGATGTTTGATTTCCCTATTATGTGTAAATTTGAATGATATATATTCTTCATTGGTTACATTAAGTTCATGATGATGGCCAATCAATCCCCATTGGATCAAGTACAAAAATGTTATACAAATTAGGGGTTGATTGGCCCCTGATAGAGCCCCAAGTTGAACTAGATGACTGATTTGTTTGATTGGGTATGCAAATGAGGTAAATTGAGTCCCATAAAATCAATAGAAATTTAATTCAATGAAAATTGGTGCTCGGGTTTGCCATCATGTTTCAATTTTAACCATCGCATGTGGAATTTGGGCCAATCATGTCACACGAATCAAGTGTTAAAATGCAATGTGAATCAGTTCCTTATAGGTCCTAATGGCATGATCATTTGAATGATATGTTATATTGGTTGGATCAGATGCAAGATTGTAGCCAATAATGCCTTATGAGATCAAATACAATAATTTAATGCGAATTTGCATTCAAATGTCCCCTATTAATCCTTAATTTCAATAAATTATCAAAGAAAAAGAAAGCCCATAAGATCAATTTTGACAATATAATGTGAATTTTTGCTTGAATGGCCTCAATCACATCCCAATTTCACTAAGATGATTGATTGACTACATCAAGTTAGAGATTTTGGCCAATCAAACCCCATTAGATTAAGTGGGGTAATGTAATGTGAATCAGGGTTTGATTGGCTTGAATTGAGACTCGAGTTAAACCAAATGAGTGTGCAAAAATTAAAATGGAGTCATATTAAATAAAGTGTGATAATATAGTGATAATTGGCACTACATTAGCACTAATGTCATCATAATTTTAATGAGCTATTGGATTGGCTACATCGAGTATGTTATTGTGGCCAATGGAGCCTTATCGATCAATTGTGACAAAATGATTTGAATCACTTCTTAATTATTCCCAATCGAACTCTAAGTTTAACCAGGTGATTGATTAGTATTATTGGGATTAAATGATTTTATTGGGTGTGTGAGTGAAGCAAATTCATCACCATCAAATCAAATGCAATAATACAATGCAAATCGTGCTCCATTTTCCTCAATTAAGTTCTAATTTGAACTAGATTCTTGAAATCCCCTTCGAATCAAATACAACAATAAAATGTGAATTAATCTTTAAATTGTCCCAATCATATGCAAAAGGGAAAAAATCAATAGGTTCAAGGTTCGAAGCTCGACAAAGTGCTTGCTTCTTATAGCACTTTGTTGACCCCCTTTTGAATTTTAAGACCGAGTAATTGTGATGCATAATAATTTATTTGGGTGATTATTGCATAACAATATGATCTAATGTACTTAATGTCGAGTATCTCCTAAGCACTGAAACATGAAACACATTATGAGGTCCAATCCATCACATGAGAAAGATTAGTAATGTATCTCTAAGCACTGAAACATGAAACACATTATGTACACGAGACAAGCTAGGTGGCAACACTAGATGGTAGGCCAAAGGGCCGATACGCTCCAAGATCTCAAAAGGAGCAACGAATCTAGTAGCTAACTTATAATGTTTTCCATGACAGATAGGGCTGTTATGTGGTCGACACGAAGGAACACCTTCTTGCCCACATCAAAACTACAGTCAGTGTTGTGTTGATCTGTGTACTTCTTCGCATGTCTTGTGCCTCTTGTAGTCTCTGTCTCGATCAAAACCACCTGCTGCTCCATGTCCCGTAGTAAGGATGGTCCAAGGGATACACTATCCTCTAACATGTCCCAGCTTAAGAGGTATCTTGTAATATCTTCCATACAAAGCTTGAAAAAGTGCCATGCCTATAGAATTCTAAAAATAGTTATTGTAGGAAAACTACACCAAGTACAGTACTCCTCCCATCTTGGTGATGAGCCATAACATACATCCCGAGCATGTCCTTTAAAATTTGATTCACCCGCTCGGTTTTCCATCCTGTCTCGGGCTGATATGTTGTGCTGAAATTGATCCTTGTCCTGAGGGTGTGTGTTGCATGGTAGTCCAAAAATGGGAAGTATATAAAGAATCGCGGTCACAAATGATCTTCTGCGGAATCCCGTGCAACTTGACAATCTCATCCAAATAACTTTGTGCCATTGCACTAGCTGTATAAGTGGTCTTCACCGGAGAAAAGTGTGTCACTTTTGTGAATTTATCCACCATGACCATGATGGCGTCATGGTGATATCTCGACATCGGTAGCCCAACAATGAAGTTCATGGAAATTGTGTCCCACTTCCACTCGGTATAACATGACGAAAGATAAGGCCAACTTTCTAGCACTCTAAACAGCGTGACACAAACTGAGCCAAGTCTCTACAAATTCCTCTCCAATGATACAACTGTCTCAAGGTAGCGTTCATCTTATTCACCCCAGGATGGGCTGAATAGGGTGCACGATGTGCCTCTCGCCAAGATGTCCCGCCTCAAGCCTCCATCTCTCGGGAACATAAATCTGACTTTTGTGCCTGAGAAGTCCATCTGCCTCTAATGAGAAACCATCAAACTTCCCCTCAAGGGGTCTCTAGGACTCGATCTCTGCTTTGGTTGCAATGTAGAAGCTGTCAAGAGGAAGCTACTGTAGAATCATGCTCCGTAAATCTATGCCCATTGAAGTGGCTATAACCACATGTTTCGTGTGTTGAGAGCATCTGCAACCACATTCTATTTCCTCTTCACATGCTCTATCTCCATATCATACTCGTAAAGCAACTCCATCCAATGCCACTTACGAGTGTTGAGATTGGGCTGCATGAAGAGGTGGCGAAGACTCAAGTGATCTATCCTGAGTGTGAATCTCCAACCAAGAAGAAAGTGTCTCCATCAAACCAAGGTGTGAACCACTACCGTAATCTCAAAATCATGAGTCGAGATAATTGAGCTCATAATCTTTGAGTTTGTGAGACTCAAAGGCCACCACTCTACCCTCCTACATCAATACACCTCCAAGTTCTACTAAAGAAGCATCCGTGCATATGAAAAAATCACCTTGTGGATCAAGAACTAAAAGAATGGGTGCTGTCGTGAGGCACTCCTTCAGTTTCCTGAAGGCCTGCTCACATCTATCTGATCAAACAAACTTCTTCCCTTTTTGCTGAAGGGAAGTATTAGGGTGCGCAATTTGAGAGAAGTCCTAAAAAAACCTCATGTAATAACTTGTTAACCCCATGAAGTTGCGCACCTTTATTATAGTAGTGTGTGTTGGCCAATCCATAATGACTTTAATCTTAGAAGGATCGACTGTGATACCTTCCCTAGAAATGATATGATCCTAATAATGTACCTCCGTCGAAAGAATGCACACTTCTCCAAGTTCTCGTAAAGCTGCTGCTCACGAAGACACTAAAGAACCTGGCGAAGGTGCCCCTCGTGCTCTTTGCATGTACGTGAGTAAATCAAAATGTCATCTAGGAAGATGAGCACAAAGTGATCTAAGAAATTCCTGAATACCCCATTCATCAAACTCATAAAAACTATGGGGGCATTCATCAAACTAAAAGGCACCACTGTGAACTCATAGTGCCCATATCTCGTACGAAAAGCGGTCTTACAAAAATCCACCTCCGTAATCCTTAGCTAATGGTAGCTTGACTTAAGATCAATCTTAGAGAAAAATGAGGCTCCCTTCATCTGATCAAAGAAATCATCTATGCGCAGAAGGGGATAACGATTCTTGATCGTTACCTTGTTCAATTGGCGGTAATCAATACACAACCGCAAAGATTCATCCTTCTTCTTGACAAAAATCATTGATTCACCCCAAGGGGATACATTAGGATGGATTAGGCCTTTCTCTAAAATGCTCTCAAGTTACGACTTGAGCTCACAGAGCTCGGTGTGGTCATCGATAAGGTGCTCGTGAGATAGGCTTTGCTCCTGGAACTAGGTCTATATGAAAATCTATCTCACGTGGGGCGGTGAACCTGTATCTCCCTTGGAAAAAAATATACAAACTCACTCAAGAGGGGATGATCATCTAGTGACGGTCCACTAGTCCCATCCTCTGATCTATCACTAATTGTAACAACATACATCTGATAACCCCGTTGCACACACCACTTAAGTCGCATATGAGATGGTGCGAATGGAGACAGTCTCCTAACCCTTGAAATCATTGAATCAACTCCCATATCATCTGCACAAGATATAGTCTTATGGTAATAATCCATCCTGGCCCTATGTAAAGACAACCAGTCCATACCCAAGATGAGTCCATATGAGCCCAAAGGAAGGATATGAAGATCCGAGGTAGTGGTAAAAGGTCCCAAATCCGCTACACACTCCTTAACTAAGGAGTCACAGAGATGTTTTCTCCAGAATCCATCTCAACGTCCTAACTAAGAGCTTGCCTAACTACCACTAGCCTACATCGCTCTACTAAAGATGGTGCAATAAAACAATCTAAAGAACTAGAATCAAACAAAATGGAGGTAGGAATACCACCAATGCTACCTATGGTCTCAATAACTGTACTTTGATGCTCACCTAGTAGTTCTCACTTGTTGCATAGATCGATGCCTGCACCCTATGTCACCAATGCTAGGCTATGATATCTATGTCTTACCCTTATTAATAGGGTTCTTAGGGCGATCTCTTAAAAATGTCTAGCAGAACGCCACAACCAAAACAACCACCGATCCTCTCCCATGTGTGCAGTGCAGGTCCTGAGTACTATGGAGGTCATGGTGTGGATCCTAATGATCCGGGTGTGGTCTACCGAGGTCTCTACTAGAAATATCCTCCCGACCGAGCCCTCTCGAGCACCTGTTTCCTAATGGGACCCCCAGAGGAGGCCCCATACTCGACCCTTCGTGCATTGAATCTCTTTGGAGGTCTATCGGTGGGTGGGATTGTTGCTAATGTTGCTACGCTGTGTGGTCTAAAGATGGTGTGATGAACCTGTCCACCATGAAGAGGAGGTATTGACCCCCTCGATCTACTGTCCTGCATCTGCTAGATGCGGCTCGGACTCGGTCTCTAGCCTCGCCGGGTCTTTCCCCAAGTCTCCTTTGCTATATAGGCCTTCTCAATAGCCTCAACTAATGTCTGTGGACAATGGATCCGAACTCCACCTCCAATGTCAAGATTCAAGCCTCAGATGAATCTGTGGATCCATACCTGATCATACCGCATGTAATCAACATGCGGAGTAGATCCGAAATCTGCTATCATACTCGGCCATCAGAAGAGATGCCTATCCAAGGTCATGAAACTCATCTATCCTCTGTTGTATGAACCTCCGTGACAAATATCTGCTCCTGAAACACTCCTCAAAGAGCTCCTCGGTAACTATCTCGAGAATCCACGTGGAGCTTCGCTCCTTGTTCCTCCACCAGACACCTTCTCCGTACCTCAAGGTACATGGATCGCAACACAAGATTTCGTGTTGCTTAGAACAAGGGAAGATCTTGAAACATCACTCAATCTCACCAACCAAGCCTCTCGCCTGAAATCCACCTACATCACCAGAATAATGTGATGGTCGTATCTTGAGGATCTCCCTGATGTGGTCTGAAGCTATAGTCTGAGGACCCCTAGGCCTCCCAGCATGCTTATCTCTAAGCCCAGGGCTCTGAGACCTACCTTTGTGTCTTGAAACTTGGTCTCCCTGTCCCCTTTATGGTGACTTTGCTCTGATTGAATCCACGTGGGAGTTCTCTCCTCTATGCTCCTCGCTATGCCGAGGAGATGCACGAGCCTCAATGGATGTCACCCTATCATGTCTGAATGAATGTGCTCCCACGGTCCCTCCACATAGAGCAACATTAACATCCTGAAGTGTTTGTAAAATATGTGGTAGGATAGTTGCTACAGCATGATCTGGTGGTGGTAAGTCTAGGTCTATATGAAAAGACCCCTCATCTTGTCCGCACCTCCTGCACAGACCAAGGTGAGAGTTAGTTCATTATCTAGGTTTTATTCAGTTTTCCATGTTCACTAAATATGTAATTTCTAACCAAGTTGTTCTCTAGATTTAAGAAGTGTGCTAGGTTTAATACTATACTAGGTTTAAAGTTCATGTCTCAAGTTTCCTAGTGTGCCCAAGGGTCCAAGATTTTGAACCCACGGCTTTGATACATCCTCCCAGAACATTTGTTATTTGAACCTAACAACATCCTCATTTCTGATGTTGAGGAAGAAGACAAGATTGAAATGGTCCCAAAACCCCCTTGAGAGAGATCACAAAACATGCAAACAAGGAGTCATCCGGAGGGAAACTCGGAGGACCGGAAACAGATGACCTAAAATCATCTCAGTAGTGGCTAAGGAGAATGTTCCTCATCGATCTCCTTGTTCAAACAATACCTATCAACCGATTGGAGATCTTGAAGTTTTGATTCCTTTACATAAAGATTATAATGAATGGATCACAGTTCGTAATAAGAAGAAAATTGTTCAAATAGAAAACAACTACTAAGTTACTATATTATTGTTGTTTGATTGTTGTTTTGTTGTTGTGAACAATTGGTTAAGCATCATAGTGATGTAGTTATGGAGGTATTTTGGTACTTTTTTGTGCAGTGGTTAAACTAAAGTGGTGCTTTCATGTAAACATTTGATTTTGATCACTTTTTGGACTATTACATTGTAATATCCAACTTTTGAGCCTTTTTGTACTAGGGTATAGTCCCTTCCAAAAAACTATTTACCAATAATTAAAAAAGACATTATCCATTTAATATATTATATTTAGACATTTAACAATATAACATATTAATCCACATAAGTTCCATAACATTTAATTCATTAAGTAGAGTATCCTTTTTCAATAACTTTGATCCATAATGATACACCATTAATTAATAAATGCAATTGATTTATTTCACCCCAATTCGAGCATAAATCGGATTAGGCTATTTAGCCCTTTTCTTAATCAAAACAGAAAAGTAATATTTTTCTTGTTTACAATCATACTAATCAATACATTACAATATTAAATCTAAAATTTCAAAAACAATCAATATCTTTCAACAAGATCCTGTTAAAAAAATATTGTGTAACATTATTAAATAAATTGTAATATTATTAATAATGAGTTTATAGAACTCATATTAATAATATAGTTGTAATAGTTTAATTATTTGAGTGAGTTGTGAGAACAATTCACGTAGCTATTTTGTAGTGTGAGTGATCCTAGGGATGTTTGAGAGATATTAGGAGATAAGTTTGAGAGATTCATGGAGAGAGATATGAGGGATTGAAGATGAGTGTTGACTCCACCATTGTAGGAGATCAAACACTATATATGTAACCTCTATCAATATCAATGATCATCCCAAATGAATTTAATTTCCATATTTTATTATTTGGTGTTTTTATATTATATTACGTTCTTATCATTGGTATCAGAGCAGCTTCTGATCCATATAATGGAGAAATAACAGTGAGCTCGCAGTGAGATGAATATCGACACGTCCCCAACACAACCACACGTGGAAGGAGGGGGAAATAAGCATCCATTCAATTTTGTAGTTTTTTATTTGGACATACCACATGCCATTCTCCTCAGATCCATTCTGTTATCATGACCAAATCTGCAAGTATTGATTTTACATTATCTTGTTCGTGATTGGTGGAGAGCGTATTGGCTACAAAGTACCTATGTTTGCATTCACAATTCTTGGTCAATCAAATTGTTAGATGACTGTAGTTTTTATATGATTTGATAGCTCTGCGCATTCAGATTTCCATATAAATACTTCTAATTTATTAGAATTCTTTTCATGCGGAACTTTTCATTGACTACATTCACGCTCCAATTGAAATCATTGCTCGCAACTCAACGATCTTCTACTAGACTAGTGAAAACGATAGTTATCTACCAATCATGAAATTGTGAGTTACAAATCTTCTTTTCTTTTTTTTTCCATTTTTGGATTTAGTAAAAAAACATAGGAATAGAATAAAAAATTCCATTTTTGGAAAGGGGTCCATAAAGATGTTGGATTTAAAATTTGTAGTTTCCATAAATTTCAGCTGGTAACTCAGATTGAGATGATGTTTTTTTAAATATGTGTTTTTTTGAGCTCTTTACATTGATCATATCAAAAATTTAAAAATAAAATAAAAATTACTTTACTGACAAATTTTTGGTGGAATCGATGTCCAATTTTGTAAATCGACATGGACAAGTTGAATCGAATTGAAAAATTCAAGGAAAATATTTCCATACATGGCAGGTTAGAACTCAATTTTTGTTGATTAACAAAGATCTATGGGAGATTGTGGAAGGAAAAATAAATAAACCACATGACATAGATGAAGCAACAAAATGGGAAAGCAAGGATAAAAAAGAAACGACGATTATTGGCCTAGGTTTATTTGATGCCTACCTGCATCACATAGATCTAACAAAGACATCACATTTGATCTAGACGACATTGAGCAAACTATTTGGGTCACAAGTAGAGAGCGCAATAGTGGCACTCAAGCAAAATTTGTTTGGACTCAAAATGGAGGAAGGAGAAAGTATGGTGGAACATATCAGTAAGTTTTGTTCTATTTCAAATCAATTAGTTGGAATCAAAGTTGATGTGCTTGATGATTATGCAAAAGCGGTATTACTTAATCGCATGCCTCCTAGCTATTCTAATATGGTCTTCACTTTGAGAAAAATATATCCGAGTCTAGAGGATTTAATTTCTTCTCTGATAGAAGAAGAAAATAGAGCCAAGAAGATTGATCTAGAAGAAACTACAATGTATGGTAGAAACAAATCATATGTTAAAGGAAAATTCAAGCCTTCTTTTAAAAAAATCAACCTCCCAACGTCCACAAAAATTTCGTTGTCACTATTGTAGTGTTCTAGGACATGGTATTATGTATTGTAAGAAAAGAGCACAAGATTTAATTGATAGTAAATTGAAGGATAAAGCCTTCATTTCTAAAAACGAGAGAAAGAAAGTGATTGGGATATAAAGTCTCCTCACTCGATAATGAGGAAACAAATGCTCAAAGAAAGTGATGAAGACTTCTTGTATTAAGTAAATAGTGCATTTACATTGGAGGAGAGAGACAACGGAGGTGGAGGTCAATCAATGAACTATCATCGATCACCAACGATGGGGTCACATGAAGTTGTGGTGGCAATGTGTGTATGTGTGTTTTCTTTTATTTTAGATTTGCAGTATGATTTCAGAGTTCCTGTTTGAATAAGTGAAATGTTCACATTGAGGGGGGGAACTAGAACATGGTCTCAATGTTCAATTTTCCCTCTATTCATTTTGTATTCAGTAAGCAGTGGTTCCTACATGATTCCTTGAAGGAAAGACATAGTGGACAAATGAAAGCACAAAGGAAAAGCAACAACATGATATTTGGGTTGTTGGTTATCCTGTAAAACCATCCTTTGTTTTAGGTTGTTGGTTGTCCTGTAAAACCATCCTTTGTATCAGGTTGTTGGTTGTCCTATAAAACCATCCTTTGTTTTAGGTTATTGGTTGTCCTGTAAAACCATCCTTTGTTTTAGGTTGTTGGTTGACCTACTAAACCATCCAGATCATGAGCACGTATGGGCAGCAAGCTGCAGAAGGAAGTGTGATTTTTGTTTCTATAATGTCAACATTAGGGGAGTGTATATTGGGAATTAATAATGTTAACAATAAGGGAGTGAATGTTACCAAAATATTGTGTATCATTATTAAATAAATTGTAATGTTATTAATAATGAGTTTATAGAACTCATATTAATAATATAGTTGTAATAGTTTAATTAATTGAGTGAGTTTTGAGAACAATTCACGTAGCTATTTTATAGTGTGAGTGATCCTAGGGATGTTTGAGAGATATTAGGAGATAAGTTTGAGAGATTCATGGACAAAGATATGAGGATTGAATATGAGTGTTGACTCCACCATTGTAGGAGATCAAACACTATATATGTAACCTCTATCAATATCAATGATCATCTCGAATGAATTTCAGTTTCTATATTTTTATTATTTGGTGTTTTTATATTATATTGTAGTTCTTATTAGATCCACCATGAAGACTTAAATTACGCCATCTACAAAATGTTAGAGAATTCCGATTCGATTGAGCTGAATCGACATGAAAAGTTATTTTCCCTCTTAACAGATTTATGCCATTTAATATTTGAATAAATGAAATGTGCTTTTAAGGCACATAACACGACACAACATGTCGTCACAAGGTTACAACCAACACTAGGAACCACTTGTTACTGTAAAGGAAGGCCACAAAGTCAGCACAACATGGAAACATTCACACCTATCAAGTACAATACATACATTTTTTTTTTTTTCTTTGACCAGACAACATGGAAATCCAACCACATGACACACTTACATTTAGGGCATCCCATGAGGAAATTCTTGTTAAATTTTCTTGTTTACTAAAATGTCTCTTAATTCTTATCTTAAGTTCTTATAAAACTTCATGTAATGATTCACACAATTCTTTTCACAAGGGAGAACTTCTTTCTTTTCAACTATTGACTAAATAGCTTAAGGCCAAGCTTCCTAAACTAGGATCAACAATTTTATGTCCAAGGCTTTTTATTCATTTGATTTTAGAACATTTTCCATTTCTTACAAGGTTAATTAAACTTACTCAAGCCACTAACACATGTTCCACACTTCTATTGCACGGATGAAGGCATAAGCTCCGATTGAGTGGAAAGTACCGCTTAGGGTTCATAACAATGACCTTCTTGTTTAAGGATCAAATTTTGACCTTTCTTAAGAAATATCACCATGAATCAAGGCAAGGGTTAATAGAACAGGACAACAGAATTTAGCTTCAGGGTCACATTGTTTACTATCAGTCTTTCATTGAGGTTAAGAGTTTATCAAGATTGGTTAAATGTTCCATCTAGACTTTACTTAATTATGTTTGACAAAGGAGAACATTTCAAATGATATAGAAATATTTATGGTTTTATTAATCAATTTCCCTCCTACTTATTAAACCCTATCATCTTCTAAAATCTAACCATTGATTTCACCATGAGATCATTTAAGGTTTCACCATAAAAGGATAATGTTTATTAGTTTAACTTTAATAAGGACTATCCAGCTCACTTCATAGTACTTACAAACTCGTTGCTACTATGCCTTAGAAGGATTTACAACTCAACATTTTAACTCAAGAGAAAAGTTTAACAAGACTGCTCGTTTTGAAAACAAAACAAGGTTATATCAATTCATTCCAACATGATGCACAAACCAAAGGGACCTACCATCTCTATTAATCCATGACTAGGGAACAAGAGTGTAATAACATGGAACGTGCCACGCTACTATTCTAAGGATTTAGAATACACTAGGATATCCCAAAACCAAGCGGTAAACAAATTTCATCTTTCACATGATAACCAAACAAATCAAAGTTTCAACAGTTACAACAACGATACTCTACAATACATTTACTAAGGCACCGACCCTCCTTCTAAAAAGTCCAAAGGCCTTTTTTTTTCCAATTTTTTTTTATAACATAATACTCATTCGTACAAAGGAACATCATAACCAAGATTGATGCAATAATCTACAAGTCTTTCCATCATCTAACCACGTAAGCCATCTGGAACAATTAATAACCTGAGTCAGTTCGCGAGAACTGAGCAAGATAAGACTATACATAGCAACAATAAGCTACTAGCTAATAAAACCATGAAAGGAGCATTCTATTTCAAGAAATGGATCAAAGTTCTAACCTCTAACAACCTTTTGAAACAAGATATAATTTTCAACATATCAACTAAGAAGAAATCCATAAATTTTAGTTATGAAAACTACCTCGAAAACTACAAAAGTTTGACAACCAAATACGCAAGACTATGAAATTTAAATGATTAGACACAAGAGTTGAGAGTATTAGGATTTCAATCATGTAATCCCGTAGATTACGTGATTGAAATCTAAAGTGTAACCCATCAATCCACATTCTCAAGGTGAAGTCAAAAGATAAAAACTAGACCCGATCTTAGCTGCCAAAAGAATATAGTTTTGGAATCGTTCCGTAGGGCCATAGGCCTAATAGGCTAGAAACGAACAACGAGGGTAAAGAACAAAGTTCGATCATGCAACCAAAAAGGTTTAAAGGATGAAAATCTTATATTCAAACCCACAACCATTATATCTTAGGTAATAAGTGACTTCATAGCTAATAAGGATGAGTGGAAATGACGATAAGAATGTCCGGAATAGGCATTGTCTAACAGCCTACCTACTGAACATAACCAGGGCTGGCATAGTGACAAGCCTCACTAATACCCAAGTTGAGTAGGCATTCTAGCATTCTAAACACATCCTTGCAATTTCCATAATAATTTAGATTTATAACCCTCCCGTTTTAGAGGAACATAGCCATGAATCTAGACTTGGTTGAAATTTTTTCCGACGTCAACTGACTTTCTAATAACATAAACAATGTATACAAAGAAAAAGGTCTCTCAACTCTCCTTAATTTACATCACATCACTAAGTTTATGGTAACCTATGCAGTGATTAATCACATAATATACCATTGAAGATAGATATCCTCCAATAATGAACTTCTATAACGATGTAACTACAATTATTACGTTCGATACATAAACAAACTATTCCATAGCTTCTTTTCCCTTTTTAGACAACAAAATATATTCACGACCTTCCATCACAATCATTCTAAATTTGTAATGAATGGTCACTCATCAAGAAGGAAGTACAAAATAAATTTGACTAAATTAAGGACTTCATGTTACCTTAAGCAGTTGATGAAAGCCTTAACTTTCACGAACCGTGAAAGATATTACCTTACTCCATCAAGGCATTATGTCTATACATAATTAAATTGATCACACAAGGAATCATCAACATACCATATCTTAACACCATAAAGGTCATTAATTTTATCAAATTTTACTCATAGAAAGAGTAGAATCAAATGGGGTTCTATCAATAATTTATGCCCTTCTATCAACCCAGGACATATTTTCGGCCCAAAACTTCCTTCTTAACAAGCATATATATTGAACTTCTAATTCCCAAATGCCCTAATAATTTGCACAATACACGAAGTGCATAATCACGCTTATCATAAAATAATAATAATAATTTAACTGTATATTTTCCTCCAGGAAATAACATAATAGGAACCCAATACTAGTCAAAGCTGCAACGTTCTAGGGGTGATTACATACCCAGGTTCACAAAAGAAATAGCAAAATTTTTTAGAAGGAAGTAAATTTAAAATATATATATATATATATATTTTCCATATGATCAATCGAAGCATACACTGAGAACCTTTGTTTGTTTTATATATAAAAGGGTTTGATCACGTCAACAAGAACAACCAACAGAGGCAAATCCAGAAGTAACAAACTATTAACCATATACTGAACACAAATCCACAAAATCATAGATTTAAACCAATTTCTAGAAAGAAAAAGTTTCATTTCAAGAGGTTTATTAGATACTAGCATATTATGTATATGGTTAGTCTATCTTGCCTATTTTAACGCATCCACCAGTCGTGTACATCCAGCAGGACTACTACAACCACACGCCCTCCGCTTTATGCTCTGCTTCACTGGTATTTTCTTGCAATATACCACACCAGGATTTCCTTTTGAAGGCACGACTAGAAGAATGCAATAGGTGGCTATCCAAACACTAGATTGCTTCAAAGTAGCTGCTTTGGGGGTGAGAGTCGAACTGCTTACCACTCATTCCGAGAGCACTTGTGCTAGAAAGCTAAACACCAACCATGGTTTGAAGCTCGAACTCAAGACATAATGATTACATCACTCCTGGCTCTGAAAGGCATCTACCGTATTGATACATAAACCTTTTCCTTCATCAGATTTGGGGACAACATCAAACTCTCGGTGTAAACATTACAGCTGAAGCTTGTAAGGTGTGATAATTCCAACAGACTTTATGCCTGCCAACTTAGTGACTCGTTGAAGATGCTCACTTCAATCTCAGAATTTATCACCATTCTGTCATAAAGCTTGACTAAGAACAACCAATCAAAATATGTCAGAGATTTAATTCCTGAAGGAGATCATCTTTATTAGGCATTACACCACCACTAGGACATGATTTTAGAACTCTCTCCCCAAACAGTCCCTCAACAGTATTGAAGGATCCTTGGCACCACAATATTTTATAAAATCATTTCTAAGAATTGAACCTGTTTCCAAAGAAAGAGGATCTTCACGAAAAACTTTCTGCCACAAACTGGCAGCAAAGCATTTTGCGTATAGGTAACTATAATAACCTAACGCTGCAAGTCTGTTGCTGCAAACATTTTTCTTTCTTTGTTCATAGATAAGACCAATTCCTCTGGTATCACATCCCCTGTTGAGTAATGTTTTGCAAATTGTTTTAGCACCCTATGATCCCAAGCAAAGTACTCAAAGAGGTTCGCTAGTGTCTCTGCAAAGTCAAGTACAGTCCTTGTCCCAGAGAAATGTTGATAATCCGTGCATGAAAGAAGAGAGTGTATAGCATGGCCGAACTCATGAAATAGTGTTTCTACTTCCCAATGATTTAGCAATGCCTGAGATGATCTTGCTAGAAGAGGGAAATTGCAAACCAATGCAACTATAGGGAGTTGATACTCTGTTTCAGACAAACACCTGCCACCTTTGATTGCAAAAAGTGCACACCCTGGGTACTTGTCTTTGCGTACATACAAATCAAGATACATGCATCCCAGATCTCCCTGTGCAAGATCATGACGAGTAGCAAAAAGCTTGTCCAATACATCTAAATTGGCCTTGGGCATAGTATGACCTGTGATATATGCCTATTTCCTGATCTGATCAAAGAGAGAGACTGTTGGATCAAAGAAAGAGGCTTCTTCTTCTTATTACATGCTGCCTCGATGCTGGTGAACACTGGGGGGGCTGCTGTGGAACCCCGACAAGAACACACCTCACAGCGCCCCAGGAAGAGGAGGTAATACGCTACTTCACCAGCTTGTGGCTTCATCTATAACCACCATATCTAACCCATGGCTAGGCGCTGGAAAACTTCCGGTCAGTATTAGAAACAGTGGTGCACGAAATCTCAGCCTCACTTGCAAAACTTGCCTCAAGATTTGGTCGAGCTTCTTCCATGTTAAATTCACCACCTGGACAGAAGTGACTTTCCAAAATGAAAGGCAAGACAGCTCAACCAAAACTTTATCTCGTTCTTCTATTACAGCTGCAAGATTTTGCAACAATAGATCACGACTGTGGTCGCGTGCAACCAGAAACAAGCAGGATCAATGCCCACGGCTCCCTGGGCTCACACTGCAGCAGCTGTCGCACTTACTCTCTCTGGAGGCCACTAATTTTCTGAGATAAGTTTACCTCTCGACCCTGTAGCTGCTGCATACAGCCAAATACTTCCTCACGGCACTCCTAGGAGATGTTCAGTTCTACGCTCCACCGATCATCGCCCGAGCAAACATGATTTTGAGAACCCACGCGGCCAGCAGGGAGGAAGGAAGGCATCCAGGAGGAGCCAGGAAGGAAAACACCTTGGCAGGAAGGATTTCAAAGGCCTCTCGGCCCACGCAACAGGAAGAACACGTCTCTCAACCACTCCATACGCGAGACCAAGAAAACGCGCCCAACACCCACCTGTACGCATTGAAGGAGAATCCAAAAAGAGATTATGGTGAAGAAAATGACTCCACCGACTCCTCACGCAAGGACAGACGTGACAGTCTAAAAAAATTTACAGGTTGGGTGGTTGGAAGGAGGCAGGTAGAAAAAAGAATCCGATGCCCAGCTGGGCATTACATTCTCCTCCCCTTAAGAAAGCATCGTCCTCGATGCGACATAACACAACGGAAAAGAAAAGGTTTGCGACCAAGAACAGGCATAGGAGAAAGTACACTCTATGGTTAAAAAAATTAGTTGATTAAAGTATGGCCACAGGGTAGCCTTAGGAACATTTGGTAGAAATTTTAACTTTCAATGTTCTGTGAAGATTGGCAGTTCTTTCTTGTTCATCATTTCATTAGCCTCTTTCCATTATCATTATTCTTAGTTTAATTTCTTTTAAAATTTCATCATTGAAGAGTTTTGATTTATTCCTTATTATGGGTGCCCAACATGAGCTGCTAACACAACACCCTACCAGGTTCACAAGACCCTACGGATTCACAAGTACACAAGTATATACTTCAAGATTGTATTACACCACAAAAAGGTTACTCAAATACGGAATGGAATTAGCACAGTCCACATAACATAGTACTCGTCACACATCAATGACTGACATACAAAATACTCGAACAAAAGAGTACTACAATCCACCAGACATTTCCTCAATTTGCATCAATGAAAAACTCACATATCACCAAACCATACTACAGGTACATAGTGTCCACAAGGGGATCAATGACCTAACCACAATACCACAACACCTATCCATCTGACATGAGTAACACATACATCAAAATACCACTACCAAAACATCACAATAACTCGAACATATATCCCAGAACACTAACCATACACACAAATATCATATGCCTCCCTCAAACTCTTATGCCTCCCTCAAGTCTCTTATGCCTCCCTCAAACTCTTATGCCTCCCTCAAGTCTCTTATGCCTCCCTCAAGTCTCTTATGCCTCCCTCAAACTCTTATGCCTCCCTCAAGTCTCTTATGCCTCCCTCAAACTCTTATGCCTCCCTCAAGGAGGCCGGTTGACCCTATGGTCCAAGACACATAGAGTTCGAACACTCCTAACCCAAGTGACATAATAACGCGTGGTTCAACAACCCGCTAGTTATATGTACTCCTTGGGGCGTACCCCCATACAACGAAGCGGGTCCATAGGTCCAACCAATCCATGGTGCATCCTATGACCCTATTCCACACATCATGACAATAGAACCAGCACAACAATCCAATCCAAAGTGCCAAGTGGCAAAGTACAAGCCTTGGGCAAGGCGGAAAAAAATTCAAATTTAAAAGAAGACCCAAAATCAAGCAAAAATAAATGACCAAATGTCCATAGTTAGTATCAAAATCCCCATGTTAGTGCCACAAACCAAGGAAATGCCCAAAATTGTAAAGCATGGCAATCAAGAAAAGTTGTTGGTCCTTACAAAATAAAGAAAAAAATCAATTACGAATAAAATCAACTTATAATGATGACACATTACGATAACTGTGTGGCCTTATCTAGCCACCAAAGGGGTACTCAACAAGTTTCTAGCACTCGGAACATCGAGCCTCAGCTCGTAAAATACATATCAATAATACAATTGTCATCACCTCCATCTGAATCATCCCGCCACCACTTCGATAAGGCTAAACATAGTCATAGATACACTAAGGTTGCATACATACAACCACATAGGGAGAGAGGAAAGAATCACATGTTATCTACTAAACCAAGTTTTGACTCGAGTTATTGACCCATGGTACACCATTCCTCACTCTCAACATACACTTCTATCGATTTCCCTCAGGATCGGTTAGCGTAAGGTTCACAACATAACATACAACAACATCACTAACATAACGGTGGCACACACATAACTACCATAACGTCTCACGTATGGTATGTATACAGGGTAGATCACAATCATACATCCACAGGGCGTAATACATCACTTTACCACATTCTACACCCAAAGCGCAATCACCATACGATAGGGTTCATACACTCACCGTATGACCCCAAATCACAACATGAAGCATTACACATTTGCACAGTCATACATATGATGAACATAGTACATCTCAACATAACATTCATTGCTACATAACAAGGTGGTACACACATTTCTTCAAAACATGGTAAAAACATCATGATACAACTCATCTCTTTTAACATCAATCTAGTCATACAACACATTGATACACCTACATATCACAATATGTCACAATATTCCAACACTATGTCATCCACATTATAATTCTTTTCACACATCACAAACAACAATTCACACGTGAACTCTTCATAGAATCCATAAGAAGGAGAGAGAATACTCCCATCCCCAACATATCAACATGATCACAAACACGCACAAAGTGACATACACGTCACGTGCGTTCACAATATCACAATTACGACAATAATCACATCACGTTTAAAGCACATTACTCTTCCAATATCTACCACCATCATGCAACATCATCATCATCCTGCAGTATCATCATGTAACACCACCACCATCATGTAACATCACCATACAACACCAATTCGGCCCATAGGTTCGAGAGCATGAACCTACGCTCTGATACCAAAGTGTAGAACCAAAAATCACCACACAACGACAACACAGGAAAAAGACAGAATTTTTTTTTTTGACTTGCTTTGGCACATAACACGACACAACATGTCGTCACAAGGTTACAACCAACACTAGGAACCACTTGTTATGGGGAAGGCCACAAAGTCAGCACGGAAACGTTCACACCTATCAAGGACAATACATACACTTTTTTTTTTCTTTGACCAGACAACATGGAAATCCAACCACATGACACACTTACATTTAGGGCATCCCATGAGGAAATTCTTGTTAAATTTTCTTGTTTACTAAAATGTCTCTTAATTCTTATCTTAAGTTCTTATAAAACTTCATGTAATGATTCACACAATTCTTTTCACAAGGGAGAACTTCTTTCTTTTCAACTATTGACTAAATAGCTTAAGGCCAAGCTTCCTAAAGCTAGGATCAACAATTTTATGTCCAAGGCTTTTTATTCATTTGATTTTAGAACATTTTCCATTTCTTACAAGGTTAATTAAACTTACTCAAGCCACTAACACATGTTCCACACTTCTACTGCATGGATGAAGGCATAAGCTCCGATTGAGTGGAAAGTACCGCTTAGGGTTCATAACAACGACCTTCTTGTTTAAGGATCAAATTTTGACCTTTCTTAAGAAATATCACCATGAATCAAGGCAAGGGTTAACGAAAACAGACAATAGAATTTAGCTTCAGGGTCACATTGTTTACTATCAGTCTTTCATTGAGGTTAAGAGTTTATCAAGATTGGTTAAATGTTCCATCTAGACTTTACTTAATTAAGTTTGACAAAGGAGAACATTTCAAATGATATAGAAATATTTATGGTTTTATTAATCAATTTCCCTCCTACTTATTAAACCCTATCATCTTCTAAAATCTAACCATTGATTTCACCATGAGATCATTTAAGGTTTCACCATAAAAGGATAATGTTTATTAGTTTAACTTTAATAAGGACTATCCAGCTCACTTCATAGTACTTACAAACTCATTGCTACTATGCCTTAGAAGGATTTACAACTCAACATTTTAACTCAAGAGAAAAGTTTAACAGTACTCGTTTGCGAAAACAAAACAAGGTTATATCAATTCATTCCAACATGATGCACAAACCAAAGGGACCTACCATCTCTATTAATCCATGACTAGGGAACAAGAGAGTGTAAAACATGGAACGTGCCACACTACTATTCTAAGGATTTAGAATACACTAGGATATCCCAAAACCAAGCGGTAAACAAATTTCATCTTTCACGTGATAACCAAACAAATCAAAGTTTCAATGATTCATAACAACGATACTCTACAATACATTTACTAAGGCACCGACCCTCATTCTAAAAAGTCCAAAGGCCTTTTTTTTTCCAATTTTTTTAATAACATAATACTCATTCATACAAAGGAACATCATAACCAAGATTGATGCAATAATCTACAAGTCTTTCCATCATCTAACCACGTAAGCCATCTGCAACAATTAATAACCTGAGTTAGTTCGCGAGAACTGAGCAAGATAAGACTATACATAGCAACAATAAGCTACTAGCTAATAAAACCATGAAAGGAGCATTCTATTTCAAGAAATGGATCAAAGTTCTAACCTCTAACAACCTTTTGGAACAAGATATAATTTTCAACATATCAACTAAGAAGAAATCCATAAATTTTAGTTATGAAAATACTCGAAAACTACAAAAGTTTGACAACCAAATACGCAAGACTATGAAATTTAAATGATTAGACACAAGAGTTGAGAGTATTAGGATTTCAATCATGTAATCCCGTAGATTACGTGATTGAAAACTAAAGTGTAACCCATCAATCCACATTCTCAAGGTGAAGTCAAAAGAAAAAAAAAACCAGACCCGATCTTAGTTGCCAAAAAAAAATATAGTTTTGGAATCGTTCCGTAGGGCCATAGGCCTAATAGGCTAGAAACGAACAACGAGGGTAAAAAAAGTTCCATCATGTAATCAAAAAGGTTTAAAGGATGAAAATCTTATATTCAAACCCACAACCATTATATCTTAGGTAATAAGTGACTTCATAGCTAATAAGGATGAGTGGAAATGACGATAAGAATGTCCGGAATAGGCATTGTCTAACAGCCTACCTACTGAACATAACCAGGGCTGGAATAGTGACAAGCCTCATTAATACCCAAGTTGAGTAGGAAATCTAGCATTCTAAACACATCCTTGCAATTTTCATAATACTTTAGATTTATAACCCTCCCGTTCTAGAGGAACATAGCCATGAATCTAGACTTGGTTGAAATTTTCCGACGTCAACTCACTTTCTAATATCATAAACGATGTATACAAAGAAAAAGGTCTCTCAACTCTCCTTAATTTACATCTCATCACTAAGTTTATGGTAACCTATGCAGTGATTAAACACATAATATACCATTGAAGATAGATATCCTCCAATAATGAACTTCTATAACGATGTAATTACAATTATTACGTTCGATACATAAACAAACTATTCCATAGCTTCTTTTCCCTTTTTAGACAACAAAATATATTCACGACCTTCCATCACAATCATTCTAAATTTGTAATGAATGGTCACTCATCAAGAAGGAAGTACAAAATAAATTTGACTAAATTAAGGGACTTCATGTTACCTTAAGCAGTTGATGAAAGCCTTAACTTTCACGAACCGTGAAAGATATTACCTTACTCCATCAAGGCATTATGTCTATACATAATTAAATCGATCACACAAGGAATCATCAACATACCATATCTTAACACCATAAAGGTCATTAATTTTATCAAATTTTACTCATAGAAAGAGTAGAATCAAATGGGGTTCTATCAATAATTTATGCCCTTCTATCAACCCAGGACATATTTTCGGTCCAAAACTTCCTTCTTAACAAGCATATATATTGAACTTCTAATTTCCAAATGCCCTAATAATTTGCACAATACACGAAGTGCATAATCACGCTTATCATAAAAAAATAATAATAATAATTTAACTGTATATTTTCCTCCAGGGCAATAACATAATAGGAACCCAATACTAGTCAAAGCTGCAACGTTCTAGGGGCGATTACATACCCAGGTTCACAAAAGAAACAACGACATTTTTTGACAGAAGAAACTTTAAAATTTTTTATATAAGGAAGTAATTTATAAATATATATATATATATATATATATATGTTTTCCATATGATCAATCAAAGTATACACTCGAGAACCTTTGTTTTTGTTTTATATATAAAGGGTTTGATCACTTCAACAAGAACAACCAATGGAGGCAAATCCAGAAATAACAAACTATTAACCATATACTGAACACAAATCCACAAAATCACATGATTTAAACCAATTTCTAGAAAGAAAAAGTTTCATTTCAAGAGGTTTATTAGATACTAGCATATTATGTATATGGTTAGTCTATCTTGCCTGTTTTAATGCATCCACCAGTCATGTACATCCAACAAGGACTGCTACAGCCACACGCCCTCCGCTTTATCCTCTGCTTCACTGGTCTTTTCTTGCAATATACCACACCAGGATTCCCTTTTGAAGGCACGACTAGAAGAATGCAATAGGTGGCTGTCCAAACACTAGATTGCTTCAATGCAGCTGCTTTGGGGGTGAGAGTTGAACTGCTTACCACTCAGTCTGAGAGCACTTGCGCTAGAAAGCTAAACACCAACCATGGTTTGAAGCTCGAACACAAGACATAATGATTACATCGCTCCTGGCTCTGAAAGGCATCTACCGTATTGATACATAAACCTTTTCCTTCATCAGATTTGGGGACAACATCAAACTCTCGGTGCAAACATTACAGCTGAAGCTTGTAAGGTGTGATAATTCCAACAGAAACTTTATGCCTGCCAACTTAGTGACTCGTTGAAGATGCTCACTTCAATCTCAAAATTTATCACCATTTTTGTCATAAAGCTTGACTAAGAACAACCAATCAAAATATGTCGTAGATTTAATTCCTAAAGGAGATCATCTTTATTAGGCATACACCACCACTAGGACATGATTTTAGAACTCTCTCCCCCAAACAGTCCCTCAACAGTATTGAAGGATCCTTGGCACCACAATATTTTATAAAATCATTTCTAAGAATTGAACCTATTTCCAAAGAAAGAGGATCTTCACGACAAACTTTCTACCACAAACTGGCAGCAAAGCATTTTGCGTACAGGTAACTATAATAACCTGACGCTGCAAGTCTGTTGCTGCAAACATTTTTCTTTCTTTGTTCATAGATAAGACCAACTCCTCTGGTATCACATCCCCTGTTGAGTAATGTTTTGCAAATTGTTTTAGCACCCTATGATCCCAAGCAAAGTACTCAAAGAGGTTCGCTGGTGTCTCTGCAAAGTCAAGTACAGTCCTTGTCCTGGGAGAAATGTTGATAATCCGTGCGTGAAAGAAGAGAGTGTATAGCATGGCCGAACTCATGAAATAGTGTTTCTACTTCCCAATGATTTAGCAATGCCTGAGATGATCTTGCTGGAAGAGGGAAATTGCAAACCAATGCAACTACAGGGAGTTGATACTCTGTTTCAGACAAACGCCTACCACCTTTGATTGCAAAAAGTGCACACCCTGGGTACTTGTCTTTGCGTACATACAAATCAAGATACATGCATCCCAGATCTCCCTGTGCAAGATCATGATGAGTAGCAAAAAGCTTGTCCAATACATCTAAATTGGCCTTGGGCACAGTATGACCTGTGATATATGCCTGTTTCCTGATCTGATCAATAAGAAATTCGAATGAAATAAAGAGGATGCTGATCAAAGAGAGAGACTGATGGATCAAAGAAAGAGGCTTCTTCTTCTCAACATTACGTGCACTGATCCGGGTGAACACGTGGCGGGGGGCTCTCTTTGTGGAACCCCGACAAGAACACACCTCACGGCGCCCCCAGAAGAGGAGGTAATACGCTACTTCACCATCTTGTGGCTTCATCTATAACCACCATATCTAACCCATGGCTAGGCGCTGGAAAAATTCCGATCAGTATTAGAAATAGTGGTGCACGAAAGCTCAGCCTCACTTGTAAAACTTGCCTCAAGATTTGGTTGAGCTTCTTCCATGTTAAATTCACCACCTGGACAAAAGTGACTTTCCAAAATGAAAGGCAAGACAGCTCAACCAAAACTTTATCTCGTTCTTCTATTACAGCTGCAAGATTTTGCAACAGCAGATCACGACTGTGGTCGCGTGCAACCAGAAATACTAGGATCAATGCCCACGACTCCCTGGGCTCGCCCTACAGTAGCTGTCACACTTACTCTCTCCGGAGGCCACTGATTTTCTGAGATAAGTTTACCTCTCGACCCTGTAGCTGCTGCATACAGCCAAATACTTCCTCACGGCACTCCCAGGAGATGTTCAGTTCTACGCTCCACTGATACTGCCTGAGCAGCATGATTTTGAGAACCCACGTGGCCAGCAGGGAGGAAGGAAGGTGTCCTGGAGGAGCCAGGAAGGAAAACACCTTAGCAGGAAGGATTTCAAAGGCCTCTCAGCCCACGCAATAGGAAGAAAACGTCTCTCAACCACTCCACGCATAGACCAAGAAAACGCACCCAACACCCACATGTACGCATTGAAGGAGAATCCAAAATAAGATTATGGTGAAGAAAATGACTCCTCACGCAGGACACATGGACAATCTAAAAAAATTTACAAGTATGGTTGGGTGGTTGGAAGGCACATATAGGGTATTTAGTTTCCAACTCAAAACAACTCAATGACTTGACTGGAACGAAATAATCAAAATAACATAAAACCATAATGGGTTTTTGAGATAAGATAAATAAGGATCCAGATACTTTGTGTCGACCTCGGTAGGTCACGTAAACAAAATTTAGTTAAATCATTTAACAAAGGAAAGGACCAGGAATACCATCCCTCCTTTATAAGGCCAAAAAGTACATACCATTAAATGGTATAGAAAAGGAAGTATAATACCCAACAATGTAATGAAATCCATTTCAAACCAGAATTTTCCCCATAACATAGAAGCCCAAAGTTACTGGGTTTTATATATAACACGAGCCATGGAATACCCATAATAAATAATAAGTTACATTGCTTATCGCATTCGATACTGATACGTAAATAATAAGAACACAAGATTCTTGTACGTCCCATTTTAATAAAATGTTCATCATAAAATTAATAATGGATAACCGAGAAGAAGGGTTACAGAGAAACCCAAGGAATAACAAAAATCAAATGCTCACAAAAATCATCATACCGCATTCGAACTAGAAGTTCTTTCCATTAAATAACATAGATACCCAATCTATAAAATGGATAATAAAAATAATAGTGAACATAGAAACCATAAGAGAGGTTTAGTTTATTTATCCATTAAATAGTAGAGCACAACTTTTCCAACCTTTCAAGAAACCCTCGAATGCATGTTCACACCGTTAAAACTTCACAGAACATGTAACTCCTCTCGAAAACTCCCACTTGAGACCCAAGAACAACCTAGGTTTAGTTAGAAGAATTATGGAATAATTTTTTTTTAAAGTGTTCACAACAAAATTCCCAGAGTCCATTACAACAATTATCAAATCACCTTACAAAACACTAAAAGAGTGAAAGTTATCCCAGAGCACAGTTAGATTATCTTCTTATGGGGTGCGGGAAGAAATTTTCTCCCCGGGCGCAGAAGAAACTTTTTCCTGTGTATGGAAGGTGGGCGTGGGAAGAATTTTATTTCCGGGCATGGAAAAGGGGTGTGGGAAGAAACTTTTTCTCCTAGGCGCGGAAGAGGGTGCGGGAAGAAACTTTTTTTTTCTTTTCAAACTTAGATTATTTTCAAAGCCCAATGAAGTAAAAACTTCCGGAGGCCATAACTTTTGATAGGAAACTCAGTTTTTGGAAAATGAGGACTTTATGGAAATATCTTGACGCATCCTCTTTGCACAAAGAACCTTAAAAATTTAATTTGGATAAATTTTTAAGGGTCAATTTTGAGAAAAAAATCTTTCACTAAACAGGTGAACTGGTATTTTTAACTTACACAATTTTGTTCAAATTTGCCATTAATTCTTCTCAACATGCCAAACAGACATGGAGGATTTCACTTGGAAGAATTTAGGATGGATTGCAAGGGTTAAGTTGTTTGATTTATTATCATTTCAAAATTCCCAATTTTGACAATGGTAAATCGACTGAGATTTTGGCTATGCCCAATTTGCAAAGTTTTATAAAAATTCCTTAAGAGTTACAGTCTATTTGGGATCATTTTATCCATACTATGTCCAATTTAATATAACATTTCATTTTCTAAGGTTGTAGGGTCGTTTCAGACATTTTGATAAAAAAATTTACAGAGTTTACAAAGTGAAACAAAATAGAATCTATACTTGAACACAAATGATCTATTTCTATTTCCAACTCAAATCTAAAATGTTAAGTTTTTTTCAATTCAAGTTGTGTAAAAAGCCGTAATGCAGTTCTAATTTCCAAATCATACATTCCAAAGGAAAAGAGTAATATATTCTCTTCATACGCATTCCCTTTTCAATTTTCCAAACAGAGATTTCATACTTGTATTTCAAACATGATTCCCAATGAAAACAATATCATTTTTACTAAAAAAACAATTCCATTGACTTGGATGTTTCCTTTACAACTTTCATTCCCATTTCATTTCAAAGGATGAGAATACAAGTCTTTCTTTTCCTTCCACAGAACAAAATTAAAGAGTATTTCCTTCCACATTCAAATGGGATTTCACTTCCAAAACATAGTAAATCTTCAAAGCACAAAACATATTACATTTTCATCCACTTGAAGTGGGAAATGGTTTAACAATAAGAAATAAACTCAGAAGGACTATCAAAATTATCTTCTTTCTCCTACAAAATAGTCATATGAATTTCCATCATTCTCCCATTTGATCAAAAAACAGAATATGGGAAAAGACAATGCTCTCCACCCAACCAAGACATCCAATGAAAAGGAGGATTCATCCTTCTTCATTGACCCCGAGCCCCAACCACATTGCAATAAGAAATACGATCGAACTCATGGCAACAACAAGCTTCCACAACACAAAGGCAATCTTTCACATGAAATTTTCATATTTAAAACACAGTCCAAAACAAAACAACAATTTTAGCAACCACAAGATAAAAACACAAACAATACTCAGGCTTCATCAAGCAAGCCAAAGGAGCAAGAAACTATGGGGGATGTTGCTTATGCCTCCCAAAGGGGAAATGGGTATCACCACCTGAGAACAAACTACCAAAATATATCATTTCAAGTCCCTGACGTACCCTTATGCCTCCCCCAAGTACCCTTTATTCCTCACAATTTCTTATGCCTCCCCAACCTCTTATGACACCCCATAACGAGTAAAGAAATGCAAGCTATTTATTTTTACAAGGTGAAACCCAGATCCCAACTCCCTCCACATTTATGCTTCCCATAAGAATACCCCATAGTCTTCTCCTACACCATTCCTAGGCCATCTACCTAACCAACCAACAAATAAAACAACACATTCAAACATTCAGCGATTTACATATGCATAAAAATAAAGGAGAGCATTTCCAAGAGTTAAGATTTTACCTCTCCATGATGGAGTTTGTTCCAAGGTTGCAAAACAACAAGCCTTCCACTGCAAAACAGTCCAAGAGATCAACAATCTACAAGTATGCAAAAATCTCCAATCTTCTCCAAAAGCAAGAGCTCTCCAAACAAAAATAAGCTACCCTAAAATTGAGCAATGTAAGTTCAAGTAACCAAGCACAAGTATTCAAAAATAATGCCCCATTTCTTCTAAGAGAAAGGGCTTAAAATAGCAAAAAAGTCACCCAAAACGATGCATCCACAAGTGAAGCAACCCAAAAATAAGCTAAGGAATTAATATTTATAGAAGAGGGAAGAGAAGAGGATGAGGTGGATCCATTTAGGATGCCACTTCACACATCCTCAACTCCTCCTCATAAGTCAACTTCAATCTCCAAGGCACAATAAATAAGTAGGTGAATAATATGACAGTTTTACTTACACACTCAAATCAAGCCCACACCCCATAAGGAATGAAATTTAAAACATGAAGAAAGTGCAATTAAAACATACAACTTGACTTACAAAAATGCATAATGAAAGTCTAAATTTAACTCTCCAACCATAGGTAAGGTTGGTATATAAATTTAAGAGGTGTGGGGCAAGTTTAACTTGTCCCACAAGCCTCCAAAATCAGCCTCCAAGGAAAAATTCAAATTTCAAAGAAGGTGGAGTGTTTCATACTCCAAAATCAACTTACATATCTCTTACACATTACTTACACATTACTACAACATTTAATACAAGAGCCAACAACTTTAATAATTACTTTCTTATGACCCAATTTGATTAATTAATTTTAACAATATGATTACTCAAATTATTTACCACCATTTAATTAAGTAGAAAGGGGAGCACATCACTTTTAAAACACATACTAAGTTAAACAAAGGAATCAAATAAAAGAAAATACATAAGGTCCCTTGGCCATATTTAAAGGTGATCCCCCATGGGAATCCCTAACACAATCAAACACACACAAACAAATACAAGTTGTCATGGTGACCTTGTTGAATTCATCTAGAATTCCAAAGTGGTTGGTCTCCAATCCCCCGATGTTTGTTGTGATATTTTAACCTGCAAAACACAAATACCTCCTTTGGCCTCGTGGCCATATTAGAACATCCAAAATAAACATGATTCCAAAATCATGATTCCATAATATATATATATATATATATATATATATATATATATATATATATATATATATATATATATCACAGCAACATCAAGACAACCAACAATATCATTTACAATTTTAACAACAATTATGTGATTATCAATTAATTCCATTTTCTAGGTCTACTCAATATATCCAAATAGCACATGTCCTAACGACATCCATAAGTATAACCATGTCAAACAGTATATCAACATCAATATATAAAATGTCTCTAATAATCATCATGCATCATATAAGAATCAAGTCCACAATAATTTATGCTCTAACATCTAACATCATACTAAATTAACACTATAATAATGCCCATAATATAGTCAGTAGTATCAAGATCAATATCAAAAGGTGTTGAAGGGAAGTGGGCACTACTGTAGAACAAACAATATGTGTAACAATCTTACACAATGCTTAGCTCAACCTTGATACATATTACAAAGTTTATTTATGCAAATGCTAAATCATTTAAGCTATTAGGAGGGAGATAGGGAAATTAGTGCCTAAAAAGGAATATTGTAACTTTTCTCTTCTTTCTCCAACTTCCCGTAGAAAGCTCGGACTCAAAATCAATTTCATGACAAAGAAAATATCTCCAACATTCTCCATTGTTATTTATTGATGAAAGACATTAATATTCCTAGAAATATCGTACTTATACTTGCCATGTGGATGCAATAGTCCATGAAAATAAACAGAGAGCACAAAAATAGGGGAACTTCATGCATGCAGAGATCTCACCACAACCATTGAAACAAAGAAATCACAATAGTCCAAAATGGCTCGATTTTTCCGAAAACCACCTCTTACTTTCCTTGAGATTCGTGGAGAGTGTTTAATGAAATTAATGCATGCAAGTACTGGTAAATTCCCTCCAAAACTAATGCCCATGATTTTCCCCTTTTAAATTTAGCAGATCCTAATTGACACACAAAACTGATCACCAAATTTTAGTAAATCAAAAGATAGGAATCCTCTAAATAACTTATCTCCCCATTGGAATGGTTGGCGGTGGCTTCTTAAAGACCATTTAATATTGAGCCATTAGTACAAGATGCATAGGGTGGTGTCAATACACCCATCAACTCAAGATTTAAAACATGATAGATTTGAATACCCATTTAACTTAGCTTTGCCTTAGTCATGCACTTAATATTCGTGCCCCATAATTTATAAACATTAGACCCCGTAATATAGCTTACCACATAACTTAATCTCCCTTTCTAATAAGTATGATCATATTACAAATGCACTCATAGAAACAAATTTTATATGCTAATTATATTATAATCAAGACCCAAGACAACTAGAAATAAAATATCATGGTCCAAATACCTTAGTCTTTTAGTCTAGGCTTGAGAGTATTAGATAGAAAAAACACGGTCTAAAACTATTACAAGTATACTTCCAATATATACTTTAGCCCAGGTTCAATTGTACTTAGCGGATCGAACCAGTAAAGGAGATCAATGTTGCTGCTATCTAGCTGAGAGTAGGGTCTAGGACTTCAAAATTGTCATTCATAGTATGATATGAAATCGACTATATATATATATTTTAAAATGAAAATTAAAATAATAGCTTGATCATTTAATTTCACATGTACATTATAACTTCGGAGCTTTGACCTCCATACCAAGCATAAAAAGGTTAGTATTAACTCAACAATGCCTATACAATAGGTATGATCATCTAGTAGAACAACAAGTTTATTGAAGCCAAAAGAATCTCACAGTAACATCAAGCATTAAGATCACAAGTTAACGACTTATCCTTTGGCAAACACAAACTAAATTTGCAGCATGTGAAATCGCTGATCAACAACTGCTGCAATAGGGTCGTCTCATCGTATTTGTGCCATTGTTGCGGCCCCTCTCCTTTCATTAATCAACTTCCATACTTCACAGCGATGGACTCCTGCATACGTGATGGTCGTGGAATAAATCCCACTTATATTGGAATAAACCATAATGTATATTATATATATGACATCACATATATGTATATATAGTAGAAGAGAGAACAAAAATATTTAAAGAAGATACAACAAGGCATATACAGAGCAACGACTTGTGGAGATATATGAAGTGATTTCAAATATAAAATTTATTTATTTATTTTACATCGATATATCTAAGATAGGAAAACTAGTTATAATTCTCTCGCATGCGGAGGACTATTCTAGATGACATAAAAAATCATAGTGGTTATGAGGATGAGGATTTTCAAGTTTTATAATAAAATAAAATGGAACATGATTTATAAATCATATGTAGGATACATTTTATGAAAATTATAGCATTGAAATAGATACTTAGTACACTATAAGGACATTTTTTGAGTTGGCAAAGCCATGGGATGAAAATTAACCAAGGCATTGCAGTGTCATGAAATTCGCGATATCATAAAATAAAAAAATGACATAAATAAGTTACAAAGGCAGATAAAGTAACGTGACATGAAAGAAAACATGTCTCAAATAGACTTACCCGCAGAAGTGCTTCTACAATGTAAACTCCAACATAGTAGCGGGGGCCCCAACAAGACCTTGATTTATTTGGATTCGTAAGCAAATTGCAATATGCTAATTCGCTAAATCCTTTTATATTTCTTTCGCAAATTCAAAAATTGGAAAGTCGGAAAAGATTTAAAAACCTTCGAACTTTTCTCTATGATTAGTGATTCTAAAATCCACACACACACACACACACACACACACGATGAATTTAATCAAATTCCTAAAAAAATCCCATACATGTCGGCGAATGAGCCCAAAGGACCAATAAGGTTCCATAGATTTCTTGGCGATCCAAGAATGTTTTAAAATCCCAGCCCGTCGATCACGTGACGATTCAATATAAAAATATACATTGGGATTGGAGATTCGATGGCTATTCACATGGGATAGATTATTGTTTGTGGATTTTGGGCAAAACTGGACACTCATTGTCATCACTGTAAAAATCGCCAAAATCAAATTCCGAAATCCTTCTATTCACTAAACTACGAATACTCAAGTCTTAAAATTATCCTCACTATATAAACGAAATATTTATTACATATAGGGGAGAGACACCAATAGTTGAGCGGGGTCCAATAGTGGATATAGTGGTGATTAGTCATTTTTGACATGACAACACTCAATCATATCATGACATGTAGGATTTGCCTTTTTGAAAATTTAAATGTTCAACCATTTTCACCCATGATCAAGTATGGGTCCCAACCAAAATGTAGTGTAACTAAAATTTACAATTTTAAATAAATTGAAAATATATTTTTCCCTCCAATTCAACATTCAAAAAAATATATGTAATTTAAAAAAATCTTAAACTACGTGCTGGTGAAAAATCAGGTTCCCACATTTTATAGAATTTATTTTGTGGGCCCCCTAACATAGGGTGCACCACTATTGGTGTCTCTCCCCTACATGAGTTACCCTAATGATAAAGAACTTGTGCTCTCCAAAAAGAAGTCAATTTCCTAATATTTAAAGGAGTTAGGTGCTTCCGAGGTGAGTCGGTTGAGTACCTCTTGAACAGTAGGTGCCTCAGAGGGTCGTCAGACAGTCACTTAAGTGCCATCTAGTATAATTATTAGGCAAGAAAATATCTCCGGGTAAAGTAACATATGGACAAAAATGGCCACGTCTCGGCCTCTCGAGAGATGCAGAAAGTTAGTAGAAAAACATTCCGCATAATTTTTCTCATATACTAGACAATGTTTGTGATTTCGGTGTGCGTTAGGATTCTGTTGTAATATCACATGGCTTTAGATAAGTTTCCGATGTGTATGGCCGGATTTGCCATCTCCAAGTATGCAGAAGTACCGAATCAATTAATCTACCTATGATAGACGGAAAGAGGCTATCCCTCGATGTCGTTATCATTGTAAATGGGGAAGTTCTTTTGGGCCTTTGGTGGGCTAATGAGTGCCTTGCTAAATTAGGAGCATACGAGTTTTGGAGACTGTAGTGAAGAGGCGATGCAGCAGAATTTGTTTCCTCTCTTCTTCAAGCTCAAAGCATTTATGCATTCCTCGCAGAGACACCTTCACGGAATTTGGGGAGTTCCACCGATGGGACATGGGGTTAGGCACAATTGAATCGGAAACATACAAGCAAGCATTTAACTCGGTCTTCGCCTGCTGCATCTTATTCTCTTCTCCATGCCAAAATTAATCAACCCAAAGACCGATGTCGTCTTGCAATTGCAGAAGTTGGTGAACAAACAAACAAAGAAAGGAAACACTAACAATCATTGGGCCACATGCGACAGAGTGTTTTTCAAATCTCTGGTGGCGGAGTTCATCGAAATTCGGCTACTATACGGGCAACTTTGAGTGGATAAGTCCCTTTGAGGTGTCTTACGGTTCGAGGCTTGATGGATTATGGACCGTCAATGCCTATTGCCCATGCCTCGCCAATGGAATTGCGGGTGTCGTCAAACGAGAGGAAGGACGTCGATCCGGAATATGCTCTCGAGTCATCGCCATCGACCTGCGAGATTCGGTTCTACCATCGAAGCGAGTCAACACGGATCAAATAGTTGTTGAGTTCAGCATCGATAATCTCAGTGCCAATCATTTCAATTGAATTCTATTAATCCAATTCGAAGCAATCTTGAAGGCGAATGGTACTTTCCCGCAAAGATTACTTTGACGATTGTCGCCCGAGTATAGATCTCTTATGCATGCGGTTTCCTTGGCTTCGTCATCACCAAATCCCGAGGTAATTGTTACAATAGAGAGAAGCTATGAGGCCACCTTCAAAGTAGAAAAGACACTGCAGAGTTCAAGGTTGGGCGAAAAAATCCCATGCACTCGGAGCTCACCAACCGGCGTTTTGATCATCCGCCGTCAACAATACATAGGAAGGTTTGAATGGACTCGTATGACAATTCAAATGGAATTCTGTGTTTAGCCATAAACCACATCAATTTAAAACATGGAACCCAAACACATGGTCCAGAGGTGAAGCTTACAAGGCTTTTAGAGCTATCGCACAAGGAGGAAGAGAAGGGTGCTGTAAGACCTTTCACATCAAAAGGAGGGGTGGTTTTTTCTAGAGATCTGTATGGAAAACCCATTACTTGGAAGTTCAAACGAGATTTAATGGAGGGACGTCGAACAATGAAGTGGAATGTGGAAGGAGAGATCTGGATGGCGTATTATCCCAACAAATACACCACTAACACCACTAACCGATACATGGAGACCAAATATCATAAATTTTGTCAACAAGTTGAACTTCCTTCGGATCTCAATAGAATCTTGTCTATGCAAGGTAAGCTTTAATGCCCTCTCTGCACTTCTTGTTTGAATGGTATGTCCTTGTTTTTGCTGTTTTGATAACTACTATAGTTTAAGTTTTGCTTTTTTACGATTTATCTTTGTTTTCATAACTACTATACTTTTTGCAACATTTTCAATGAAAAGATTTGAAATGATGATATGTGGTGTGGTTTGGCTCTTCTTCATACTAAAATCTATTATTTTAACTATTCCGTATTTTGAAGGTTCGTATGTGTGGTGTCTTCTCTATTTGGTATTTCTCCCGTAGCCCCTTCCCTTCGCAATTGTTTTTAATCACGGAATGCCCGAAACATGGCACCGTGTGGAATTCTAACACAAATTCCGTTTTCCTTTTAAAATAAATTAATAATATTTAGATTGCAAAATTGATTGTAAAGTTTTACATTTAAGTCGCTTCTTAATTAAAAATATATTTTGTCTTATTAATTAGTTCTAGTTCTTTCACATATATGTTTGAATTATCAATAATGTCCGAATATTGTTAGAAAATATTTCAATTATTTGTTCACTACTTCCATTCCTTAACATAACTTTATTATATATGTAGGCAAAGCATCCAAGTGTGCCTATTTGTTTTCTTTAAGAAGTGTCCTCGACAAGTGAATTGAAGTTATCCAACTTTTACAAACATTATGGTAGTTTACATATGTAATGCCCACTTCCCTACGACACTTAATTGATTATCATTTTGAGTTATGCAGACTTTGGATATGGACATGACTTATACTTATGTTGATTAGCATGATGTTTTGTGACTAGATGCATTTGGATTATGATTGGATTTTGTTTTCAGTGATGATCTACATCGACTCATGGGATTTAGACTATTGGATACCGATATTATTTTTATATGGATATATTGCATGTGTTCTAACATTGGATTTCTTCGCCATGATAAGTAGAATGTAGTTGTTGAATTTACATTACTATAATTTTAGATAATGATGAAATGCATAATTAAGTTGTGATTTAGACCTAGAAATAATGATTGATTGAATTACGTATAGATGTTAATAAATTTCATGCATATGGTTATTTTGGATATTTTGACATGGCCGCAAGGCCGAAGGAGGTATTTTGTATTTTGCAGGAAACACAGCATGATCACAACCATGAGGGGGATTGGGAACCAAACATAACAGGATGTCGGGTGGTTACAACTTTTGGTCGTCAAGGGAACTAGTGAATTGTATTGTGTTAGCTTTGTTCTTCTATGTGTTAAGACAAAGTTTCCATGAGGGGGAAATTTTCTAATGTGACCAAGGGGGTAAGAATTTTATTTACTTGTTTCAACTTACTTTAGTAGGTGATTTTATTTGTGATATCTTTTTTTAAATTTCTTTTGCTAAGTATGTTTAGAATTAATTTAACGCCTTGTTTTAAATTTTAAGTTTTGGAGGAAGTTTAGTGGATGTAATTAATTTTGATGGTTGGCTTCTTGAGCCTTGTGTTTCCTCATGTTTTGAATGCTTGGTTTTGAGTGTTGACCACTCCAAATCCTTCAATCTCGAATTTGAGATTTAGGGCAATTTTGGGGGACTTGTGGGACAAGTTGAACTTGTACCACACTTCCTAAAACCCTTACCAACCATATCTATGGGTTGGGAATCCAAAAAGGGGATTATTTATTGTTTTGGGAAAGGGAAATATGACTTTGGAGTGCACTTTTCTTCCTTTTGCATTTATTTGTGCCTTGAGACACATGGGAAGGGATGGATGTGGAAAAGAGATGTCATTCAACCCAACCACCCATTTATGGTGTTTTGGGATTTGAGTTGACTAAAGGGAGGAGGTCTTGAGGATGTGTGATGTGGCATCCTACAAGGAGCCACATCACCCTCACTCTTTCTTTTTCTATTTATACAAACTTCCTCTCTTGTTGAGGGGGTTGGAGGTTTTGTTGAGGAGTTCTTTTCTTTTATTTTCTTTTGGGAGAGGAAAGAATTGGGAGAAAGAGAAAAGAAGGAGCTTGGAATTGCATGCTTGGATTGTTTTGAGGGAGCTTGGACAAAGCTTCTTGGTTTAGGCTTCTCCAATGGAGAGGTAGGAAACCTTCTCCCTTTTTTTGCTTTATATTGTTGTTGCTTCTATGCTAAATTGGTGAATAATGTATGTTTACTTTTGTGTATTGTGAAAAATGGATAGAATGTTTAATGTGTAGTGTAGGAGAGGTCTATGGGAAAACTCATGAGGGAGGCATAAGAGTAGAATAGGAAATTGTGGAGGGAGTTTGAGAGGGATGCCCATCTTGGGTAAGAATGTTCACATTCTTACCTTGTCCTTGAGGGAGCCATAAGAGGAGGGAGACATAAGAGTATGGGAGGAAAAAGGGGTACTTGAGGGAGGCATAAGAGTCATAGGGGCTTGAGTTTTATTGTGGAGGGTTTTGGATGGGCATCTCATCTCAATTGGGAGGCATAAGGAAAAATTTCCCATAGTTCCTTCTCTTGTTGGCTTGGATGAAAGCCTTGTTGTGAAATGTTTGGTGCTATTTGTGTGTCTCTTTGTTTCTTTTATATTTAGCTTGAATGTTGTGAAGAAATCGTATTGTGGAAGCAAGTGTTGTTGCCTTGAGTTGGAGACCACCCTTTCATTGTGTTGTGTTTGGGGCTTGGGGGTCAATGGAGGAGATTGCTTCTCTTCTCCATTGAGTTTTGGTTGGGAGGAGAGTGTTGCCTCTCCCCCTATCTTGGTTGTGATTTGAGCTACTTGGAACTTGGAGCATGGATGAAGAACATCTTGGAACACAAGAACCTTGTTGTTGAAAATGTAAAAACATCATGTATTTACCCACCTTGGGTGGAGGAAAAATGTAATATTGCTTTACTTTCTTTAGCTTACATTATTGCAAATTTATTTCCACATGAAATAGAAAGTGTTGTAACAAATGTTGAATGAAAGTTGTTTTTTTTTTTAATTCCAATAATAAGTACGTAATATAGATGGAATCAAAAGTTGAAAGGATGTTAATCTTGTTTACATGTTAGTAGTTCTTGCTTTAAACCTTATTGAAAGTAATTTTGGAACCCTCTTGAAGGGTGTTGGGAAATTTTACAAAAACACATATTAAATTTTGCCTTAATTACTTGAAGGATATATAATGAAAAATGGGAATATTGGTGCAATCTTTATCCTTGTAAAATAGATAAAAGTAGTTTATAAATAATTGGTTGCGTCCACCTTCTCTTTATTCTTGGTGCCAATGCACATTGCCTACAATAATACTGTATTTTATGAAGTCAATAGCATAATCTAGATCTCCAACTACTTGGAAAATAAAAAAATTTAGAAACTGGAAATAGAACCTGGTCCTTTCTTTATCACCATAGGTCTGACACAGTGCGCCTTGTTATGGTGCAAGCCTATGTTTACAAATTGCTTCACTTAGCATCAAAAATTATGTCTGCAAGCCTGATACATTGCATTTTTTTTTCCGTGCAAAACTATGTTTACAGATTGCTTCGACAAGATCACATTTTTAGTTATCTACTGCTTGGAAACACAACCAAATTAATTACACAGAAATAGCTCAAAAGAGGAGACTCTACAAAGGAGCACTCGTCCTCTATCAAGAGTTGAGCATACACTATACTATGATACACAAAGCGCTGACTGTCACAGCGAATATTTAAATTGTTGCAATGCTTACAAAGATTTTGAAGCTTTTTTTTTACAGATTAGGACACTGCGAGTGGTCTTAGCTTCACAAATATCAAGCTGCATGGCAGGCCTCGCAACTGCCCAAACAAATGTGAAGTTAGTCTCAAAATCAAGACCAGTCAATCACCCTTAAATCGTGTCTAAGAGAATAACTGCTAATATAAAAAAAAGATGATGATACGTTTCAGTAGATATGCCTGATAGACAACTTGATACACAAAGCACTGACTATCACAGAAATATTTAAATTGTTGCAATGCTTGCAAAAGCGAGTTTTGTTGTCGTCTATCTAAGAGTGTTGCAATAGACAAGCAATAGTTGTTGGTATAAGAGGTCCATAGTGGACATCCTGCTCGCCTATTCCCCCACCGAATTTTGATAAAAATAGCTTGAAGGTGAACCCCGAATTTGAGAATACATTCGATGTTAAACAGATAACAACATAGTTGGGCATGCTGCCTGTTAAACATCTCTTCCCCGGCCGGTAGATCCACCTTCGAGCACCATTTCGCCTCCTCACACGCCAGGAACAAACAAAAAAGGAAAACAGCCATCCGCCTGCTACCCACCTGTATCTTCTGTTTTTTTTTCTCCCCAATGCCTTCACGCGGCCGGGACAGCAGGAGGACGACTGTACAGCGGTGGATTCGCAAAATCAAATTAAGTAATTGTTTATGCGGCCCAGGGTTTGTTGAACACGCATGGCCAGCGTTAGGTTCATATTCATTTGCTCAATAAAGCCACGCGGCTGCGTGGAGTGTAGACACTGCAATTTTTTCAAAGTGAAATAATTGAAAAAGGAATATGCGGCCAGTGGGAGTGGCATGCACGCCAGAAGAGTAGTCTTAAATGTTTGGCTGGTGGTGGTTGAGCCACCCAATCCCCAACCATTTCTTTTCCAACCTAAAACTTTTATTCTGTCCCCACGTAGTGGCTATGACCACGTATCAATGATTTTTTTATTTTTTACCGGTGATATCAATAAGGACAACGCATCAGGTGGACGGTGGGGTATTGCGTGCCCACCGAGTTAGTATATACCGCTGTGTCATGTCTTGCATTGTAATGCCAAGAATGAAGCCCGGTCCACTATGGGCGGTGGATAATAAAAGCACATGTGAATACATTGGTATCGTGGAGTTGCTTGGTGTTATATGCATTGAGTAAATATATGCGGCTTCAGTCACATTGACATTTCTTTGAGTGAATGCCGGCAGGTGGCTTTGTCCACATGGTAAAACATTTGCCCATGTTCATTCAAAAAATATATATATATATAATATATATATATATATATATATATATATATATATATATATATATCTATGTTAATTTCGATGACACGTCTTTCATTTTGGTAATCACTTTTATCGGGGGTGCTTTGTCATCGATTTTAGACTCACATTATTTTTTATCGACGAGTACGCTCTTAGGTCATACTTGCTCCAAATGTTACCTTATCAATACAGAATTTGTTTTCATCTTAAACCTTTATCGTGGATATCAACAATATCAAAAGAACCCCTATGCCTTCTGTGCAACTCATTTTTAAAAAAATCAATTAGTTTTCTGAAGTTAACATGCTCACCTTTACACTATTAAAGATATACTTCTTAGCATTCCACTGGTAGAAATTTTCGATATTGGAGTGACCTTATCAACATTATATAGTTTTATTTTCTTGTACTTATAGCACATCCTTGCAAAACAATGTAGTATCAGGGCTAAACTTAGAACTTAGAGCTATCTGTAATGAGTTTTTTTTTTTTAAAAAAAAAAAAAAATTGTCGCATTCTCGGATTGTTTGTTTGTCGTGCGGCGCGTCGTCGTTGCCATCGTCAAGCGTAAGCGTCGTCATATTTTTTTGCGGTGTTTACATTTTTGGTATTAGAGCCAGGGGTTCGAAGCTAGGACCCTTGGGCACACGCGAAGATGCGAAACAGAACACTTAACCTAGTGCGAGAACATTATTCTTTTAAAATATAAAACCATAATGTTGATAATTATAAGTAAAGATAAATTTTGAAAAATAGCGCATGACCTAGAATGATGAACTAACTCTCGCCGTGATCTCGTGCGGGAGGTGCAGATTGGGCGAGGGTCTTTCATATAGACCTAGACATACCACCGCCAGAGCAGGCCGTAGCAGCCCTTCTGCCTCAGATCTTGCAGACACTCCAGGATGTCAATGCCGCTATACGCGGAGAGCCCTTGGGAGGACGACTTGCTATGCATAGTTTGGAGCCATCAATAGATGCCCAGGCATCCCCTCGACACAGCGAGGAGCATAGAGTAGAGAATTTCCGTGTAGAGTCGGACAGGGCAGAGTCACCACAGAGAGGACATGGGGACAGGATCTCAGGACATATGGACAGGTCTCGGAGCCCTGTGATGAGGGAGGAGCATACAGAGAGATCTAGGATTCGTCATACGTCATTGTGCAGACCATATTAGGGAGATCCAAAAGCTGCGACCATCTCAGTATTCGGAGTGATATAGGCGGTTTTCGAGGCGAGAGGCCTAGTTGGTGAGCTTGAGCGGATGCTTCAAGCTCTGTCTCAGTAGTAGTAAACACGAAAGCTCGTGTTGCGATCCATCTTTCGAAGGATGGAGCAGAGTCAGTGGAGGACCGAGGAGCAGAAGCTCCATGTCGACTCAGAGACGAATACCTGGGAACTGTTTGAGGAACATTTCAGGAGCAGGTATTTACCCAGGAGATTTATACAGCAGTGGATAGACGAGTTTCATGACCTCCGTCAGGCATCATATGTGATGACGAGTATGAGAGTCAATTTCTGGACCTACTCCAGTACGTCGACTATATGCAGGATGAGCAGGTACGGATTCACAGGTTCATCTGGGGCCTGAATTTGGATTTAGGAGGCGCAGTGCGCATTCACTACCCACAGACATTAGCAGAGGCCGTGGAGAAGGCCTATATTGCAGAGGAGACACGGGGAAAGACACAGAGGCTAGAGACAGAGTTCGGAGCCGTATCCAGCAGATGCAAGATAGTAGGTTGAAGGGGTCAGTTCCTCCTCCACGGGGTGGATAGAATTCAGGGAAAGCTTCATTCAAGCCACCACAAAGAAAGCAGCAGCAGCAGTAGCTAGACCCGCCCACCTTACCGACCTCCTCAGAGATTTGATGCACAAAGAGGACGTAGTATGGGGCCTCCTCTAGGGTCCCATCAGACACAGGGTGCACCAAGAGCTCGGCTCACGTCGGAGCTCGTCGCCAGAGACCTCAAGCGATCCATAGCCGGATCATCAGGATCTGTATCTCAGTCATCTAGAGTACCAGCTGGAGCTGCTTCCCACTAGAGAGGACCAGGCAGTTGTTATGGTTGCGGTGTTGTTGGACATCTTTGGAGAGATTTCCCACATAACCCTACCAAGGGTAAGACACAGAGCTCAGAGCCTACTGTTGGAGATATGGCACGGAGTCATCGGATCTATGCAGCGGTCGAGAACCGCCAGGCTGAGCATCAGAGTACTGTGATTGAGACGACAGGTAGTATTGGTGGTATTTCCACCTCTATATTATTTGATTCTGGTTCTTCTGATTCTTTTATTGCACCATCCTTAGTAGAGCATTGTAGGTTGGTGGCAATTAGGCAGGGCCGTAGTTGGGACGTTGAGATGGCTTTAGGAGCCAAAATTTTTGTAGACTCCTTAGTTAAGGAGTGTGTAGTGGATTTGGGACCCTTCACCACTACTTCTGATCTTAGGATCCTTCCATTAGGATCTTATGGCATCATCTTAGGCATGGATTGGTTGTCCGCTCACAGAGCTAGAGTGGATTGTTACCACAAGACTGTTGCTTGCATAGATGATCTTGGAGTAGAGTCAGTGATATCAGGAGTTAGGAGGGCCGTATCCATTCGCACCATCTCCGCTATGCAGCTTAAGCGGTGTGCGCGACAGGGTTGTCAGATGTTTGCTATTACGGTCAGTGACAGATTAGAGGATGAGTCGAGAGGACATTCCCTCGATGATCATCCTATCTTGTCAGAGTTTTCCGATGTGTTCCCAGGGGAGCTACCGGGATTACCTCCCCCACGTGAGATCGACTTCCATATAGATCTAGTTCCGGGCGCAGAGCCTATCTCACGAGCACCCTATCGGATGACTACTCCTGAGTTATGTGAGCTCAAGTTGCAGCTTGAGGACCTTCTAGAGAAAGGCCTCATCCGCCCTAGTGTATCCCCTTGGGGTGCACCAGTTATCTTCATGAAGAAGAAGGATGGATCTCTTCGGTTGTGTATTGACTACCGTCAGCTGAATAAAGTAACGATCAAGAATCGTTACCCCCTTCCACGCATTGATGATTTATTTGATCAGATGAAGGGGGCTACAGTTTTCTCTAAGATAGATCTTAAGTCGGGATACCATTAGCTCGGGATCGGAGAGAGATATTCACAAGACGGCTTTCCGAACGAGATATGGCCACTACGAGTTCACAAGTGGTACCTTTCGGTTTGTGAATGCCCCCAGTTGTTTATGAGTTTGATGAATGGGGTATTCAGGACCTTCCTTGATCACTTCGTGCTCATCTTCCTTGATGACATTCTGATTTACTCACACACACGTGAGGAGCACGAGGAGCACCTTCGCCAGTTCTTCAAAGTTGTCTTCGCGAGCGGTGCCTGTCAGACGGGAACTGGAGAAGTGTGCGTTCTTTCGCCTGAGTGCGATATTTGGGCCACGTTATTTCGGGGTAGGTATCACAGTTGATCCTTCCAAGATTCGAGCCATCATGGATTGGCCAACACACACTAGTGTGACCGAGGTGCGTAGTTTCATGGGTCTAGCAGGATACTACAGGAGGTTTGTTCAGGATTTTTCCCAGATTACGCACCCCATCACTTCTCTTCAGTGGAAAGGGAAGAAGTTTTTATGGTCAGATAGATGTGAGCAGGCCTTGAAGACATCGAAGGAATGCCTTACGAGAGAACCTATCCTTGCAGTGCTGAGATCCTCATGGAGAGTTTTTCGTATGCACAGATGCTTCCTTGGCAGGACTTGGAGGAGTGTTAATGCAGGAGGGTAGAGTAGTTTCCTTTGAGTCTCACAAACTCAAAGATTATGAGCTCAATTATCTGACCCATGACCTTGAACTTGCAGCAGTGGTACATGCCTTAGTGCGGTGGAGGCATTTTCTTCTCGGCCGAAGATTTACACTCAAGACTGATCACTTGAGCCTTCGCCACCTCTTCACGCAGCCCAATCTCAACGCTCGTCAGTGGCGTTGGATGGAGTTACTCGTGAGTATGACATGGAGATAGAGCATGTGAAGGGAAAGGAGAATGTGGTGGCGGATGCCTTGAGTAGATGGAGACATGTGGTTATGGTCACCTCAGTGGGCACAGATTTGCAGGAGTAGGATCTTGCAGCAGCTTCCTCAGGATAGTTTCTACCTTGCGGCCCGGAGCGAGTTTGAGTCTCAGAGACCCCTTGAGGGGAGATTTGTTGGATTTTCATTAGAGGCAGATGGTATTCTCAGACACAGAGGTCAAATTTATGTTCCTAGAGATGGAGGCTTGAGACATGACATTTTGGCAGAGGCTCATCGTGCACCGTATTCATCCCATCCCGGGGTGAAGAAGATGCACGCCACCTTGAGACATTTGTACTTTCAGAGAGGACTTCAGAGAGACATAGCTTCATTTGTATCCCATTGTTTAGAGTGCCAGGGGGTAAAGGCCGAGCATCAGCATCCAGCTGGCCTTCTCTATCCTCACGCCATACCGGAGTGGAAGTGGGACACCATTTCTATGGACTTCATCGTTGGGTTACCTACGTCGAGATACCATCACGACGCCATCATGGTCACAGTGGATAAATTGACGAAGGTAGCTCAATTTTCTCCAGTGAAGACCACCTACACGGCTAGTGCTAGTGCAAGTAGCTACGCAGTATATCTTGATGAGATTTTTAGACTACATGGGATTCCGCGGAAGATCATTTGCGACCGCGACCCTTTGTACACCTCCCATTTCTAGACCACCATGCAGTATGCTCTTGGGACGAGGATTAATTTCAGCACAACTTATCACCCAGAGACCGATGGACAGACAGAGAGGGTGAATCAAATTTTGGAGGACATGCTCAGGATGTACGTGATGGATCATCAGTCGAGATGGGAGGAGTATCTGTATTTGGTGGAGTTTGCCTACAATAATAGTTTTCAGAGTTCTATAGGCATGGCTCCTTTTCAGGCATTATATGGTAGAGAGTGCAGGACACCTCTTAGCTGGGATAGGATTGAGGACAGGGTTTCTCTTGGACCAGCATTATTACAGGACATGGAGCAGCGAGAGTTACATTGATCGGGCGCAGAGATTGCGCAGGAGGTGCGGGATATGTAAGAAGTATGCAGACCAGCATAGGACAGATCGCAATTTTGAGGTAGGCACGAAGGTGTTTCTTCGTGTCAGACCGCATAAGAGCCCTATCCATTATGGAAAAGGTTCTAAGCTTGCTCCTAGATTTGTGGGTCCCTTTGAGATCTTGGAGTGCCTCGGCCCCTTAGCCTATCGTCTAGCACTGCCACCTAGCTTATCACGCATCCATGATGTATTTCATGTTTCTGTGCTTAGGAGATATGTTTCTGATCCTTCTCATGTGCTAGATTGGATTTGCATTGCAGTGCGGGATCGAGGGGTGTGATGGTGGAGCCCGTGCACATTTTAGATCGTAGGACCCTCGTGCCTTCGCGGCGAGAGAGATTGATCAGGTTCGGTCCAATGGGACAGTACGATGAGACCGGGCCGCTACTTGGGAGGATGCTACATCATTGCGAGCTCGGTTTCCACACTTATTTGGTGACTTCCCGGGAGGAAGTCTAGTCTAAGGGAGGGGATGTAATGCCCACTTCCCCTACGACACTTAGTTGATTATCATTTTGAGTTATGCGAGACTTTGGATATGGACATGACTTATACTTATGTTGATTAGCATGATGTTTTATGACTAGATGCATTTGGATTATGATTGGATTTTTTTCAAGTATGATCTACACCGACTCATGGATGACTATTGGATACCGATATTATTTTTATATTGATATATTGCATGTGTTCTAACATTGGATTTCTTCGCCATGATAAGTAGAATGTAGTTGTTGAATTTACATTACTATAATTTTAGATAATGATGAAATGCATAATTAAGTTGTGATTTAGAACTAGAAATAATGATTGATTGAATTACGTATAGATGTTAATAAATTTCATGCATATGGTTATTTTGGATATTTTGACATGGCCATGAAAAGGTGAAGGAGGTATTTTGTATTTTGCAGAAACACAAAGCATGATCACAACCATGAGGGGGATTGGGAACCAAACATAACAGGATGTCGGTGGTTACAACTTTTTTGGTCGTCAAGGCAACTAGTGAATTGTATTGTGTTACCTTTGTTCTTCTATGTGTTAAGAAAAAGTTTCCATGAGGGGGAAATTTTCTAATGTGACCAATGGGGTAAGAATTTTATTTACTTGTTTCAACATACTTTAGTAGGTGATTTTATTTGTGATATCTTTTTTAAAATTTCTTTTGCTAAGTATGTTTAGAATTAATTTAACACCTTGTTTTAAATTTTATGTTTTGGAGGGAAGTCTAGTGGATGTAATTAATTTTGATGGTTGGCTTCTTGAGCCTTGTGTTTCCTCATGTTTTGAATACCCATTTAACTTAGCTTTGCCTTAGTCATGCACTTAATATTTGTGCCCCATAACTTATAAACATTAGACCCTCGTAATATAGCTTACCACATAACTTAATCTCCCTTTCTAATAAGTATGATCATATTACCAATGCACTCATAGAAACAACTTTTATATGCTAATTATATTATAATCAAGACCCAAGACAACTAGAAATAAAAAATCATGGTCCAAATACCTTAGTCTTTTAGTCTAGGCTTGAGAGTATTAGATAGAAAAAACATGGTCTAAAACTATTACAATTATACTCCCAATATATACTTTAGCCTGGGATTCAATTATACTTAGCGGATCGAACCAATAAAGGGATCAATGTTGCTGCTATCTAGCTGAGAGTAGGGGTCTAGGACTTCAAAATTATCATTCATAGTATGATATGAAATCGAATATATATACATATTTTAAAATGAAACTTAAAATAATACCTTGATCATTTAATTTCACATGTACATTATAACTTCGGAGCTTTGACCTCCATACCGGCATAAAAAGGTTAGTATTAACTCAACAATGCCTATATAATAGGTATGATCATCTAGTAGAACAACAAGTTTATTCAAGCCAAAAGAATCTCATAGAACATCAAGCATTAAGATCACAAGTTAACGACTTATCCTTTGGCAAACACAAACTAAATTTGCAAAGATGTGAAATCGTTGTGATACCAATCGCGCGTAATAGGGTCGTCTACTATATTTGTGCCATTGTTGCGGCCCCTCTCCTTTCATTAATCAACTTCCATACTTCACAATGATGGACTCCTGCATACGTGATGGTCATGGAATAAATCCCGATTTATATTGGAATAAACCATAATGTATATTATATATATGACATCACATATATGTATATATAGCAGAAGAGAGAACAAAAATATTTAAAGAAGATACAACAAGGAATATACAGAGCAACAACTTGTGGAGATATATGAAGTGATTTTAAATATAAAATTTATTTATTTATTTTACATAGATGTATCTAAGATAGGAAAACTAGTTATAATTCTCTGCATGCGGAGGACTATTCTAGATGACATAAAAAATCATAGTGGTTATGAGGATGAGGATGTTCAAGCTTTGTAATAAAATAAAATGGAACATGATTTAGAAATCATATGTAGGATACATTTTATGAAAATTATAGCATTGAAATATATACTTAGTGCACTGTAAGGACAATTTTTGAGTTGGCAGAGCTATGGGATGAAAATCGACTAAGGCATTGCAGTGTCATGACATTCACGATACCATAAAATAAAAAAATGACATAAATAACTTACAAAGGCAGATAAAGCAATGTGACATGAAAGAAAACATGTCTCAAATAGACTCACCGCAGTAAGTGCTTCTACGATGTAAACTCCAACATAGTAGCTGGGCCCCAACAAGACCTTGATTTATTTGGATTTTGTAAGCAAATTGCAATATGATAATTCACTAAATCCTTTTATATTTCTTTGCAAATTCACAAATTGGAAAGTCGGAAAAGATTTAAAAACCTTCGAACTTTTCTCAATGATTAGTGATTCTAGAATCACACACACACACACACACACACACACACACACACACACACACACACACACACACACACACACACAAACGATGAATTTAATCAAATTCCTAAAAAAATTCCATACATGTCGGCAAATGAGCCCAAAGGACCAATAAGGTTCCATAGATTTCTTGGCGATCCAAGAATGTTTTAAAATCCCGGCCCGTCGATCACACAATGATTCAATATAAAAATATACATTGGGATTGGAGATTCATTGACTATTCGCATGGGATAGATTATTGTTTGTGGAATTTTTGGGCAAAACACTGACATCTGTTGTCATTGTAAAAATCGCCAAAATCAAATTCCTGAAATCCTTCTATTCACTAAACTACGAATACTCAAAGCATAAAATTATCCTCACTATATAAACGAAATATTTATTACATATGGGGAGAGACACCAATAGTTGAGCGGGGTCCAATAGTGGATATAGTGGTGATTAGTCATTTTTGACATGACAACACTCAATCATATCATGACATGTAGGATTTGCCTTTTTGAAAATTTAAATGTTCAACCATTTTCACCCATGATCAAGTATGGGTCCCAACCAAAATGTAGTGTAACTAAAATTTACAATTTTAAATAAATTCAAAATATATTTTTCCCTCCAATTCAACATTCAAAAAATATATGTAATTTAAAAAAATCTTAAACTACGTGCTGGTGAAAAAATCAAGTTCCCACATTTTATAGAATTTATTTTGTGGCCCCCTAACATAGGGTGCACCACTATTGGTGTCTCTCCCCTACATGAGTTACCCTAATGATAAAGAACTTGTGCTCTCCAAAAAGAAGTCAATTTCCTAATATTTAAAGGAGTTAGGTGCTTCCGAGGTGAGTCGGTTGAGTACCTCTTGAGCGGTAGGTGCCTTGTAGGGGTCGAAGAGTCACTTAAGTGCCGTCTAGTATAATTATTAGGGCAAGAAAATATCTAGGGTAAAGTAACATATGGACAAAAAATTGCCACGTCTCGGTCTCGAGATGCAGAAATTTAGTAGAAAAACATTCCGCATAATTTTTCTCATATACTAGACAATGTTTGTGATTTCGTGTGCGTTAGGATTCTGTTGTAATATCACATGGCTTTAGATAAGTTTCCAGATGTGTATGGCCGGATCTCGCCATCTCTGAAGTATGCAGAAGTACCGAATCAATTAATCTACCTATGATAGACGGAAAGAGGCTATCCCTCGATGTCGTTATCATTGTAAATGGGGAAGTTCTTCGGGCCTTTGGTGGGCTAATGAGTGCCTTGCTAAATTAGGAGCATACGGTTTTGGAGAGATGTAGTGAAGAGGCGATGCAGCAGAATTTGTTTCCTCTCTTCTTCAAGCTCGCATTTATGCATTCCTCGAGACACCTTCACGGAATTTGGGGAGTTCCACCGATGCGACATGGGGTTAGGCACAATTGAATCGAAACATACAAGCAAGCATTTAACTCGATCTTCATTGCCGCATCTTATTCTCTTCTCCATGCCAAAATTAATCAACCCAAAGACCGATGTCGTCTTCTGCAATTGCGTGAAGTTGGTCAACAAACAAGAAAGGAAACACTAGCAATCATTGGGCCACATGCGACGAGATTGTTTTCTGAAATCTCGGTGGCGGAGTTCACCAAATTCGGCTACTATACGGCAGCCTGAGTGGATAAGTCCCTTTCAAGTGTCTTACGGTTCGAGGCTTGATGGATTATGGACCGCCAATGCCTATGCCCATGCCTGTCAATGGAATTGCGGGTGTCGCCAAATGAGAGGAAGGACGTCGATCCTGGAATATGCTCTCGAGTCATCGGCCATCGTGACTGCGAGATTGGCCCGCCATCGTAACAGAGTCAACACGGATCGAGATAGATGTTGAGTTCAGCATCGATAATCTCAAGTGCCAATCATTTCAATTGAATTCTATTAATCCAATTCAAGCAATCTTGAAGACGAATGGTACTTTCCGCAAAGATTACTTTGACGTTGTCGCCCGAGTATAGATCTCAGTATGCATGCGGTTTCCTTGGCTTCGTCATCACCAAATCACGAGGTAATTGTTACAATGAGAGAGAGAAGCTATGAGGCCACCTTCAAAGTAGAAAAGACACGCAGAGTTCAAGGTTGGGCGAAAAAATCCCATGCACTCGGTGCTCACCAATCGGCGTTTTGATCATTTACGTCAACAATACATAGGAAGGTTTGAATGGACTCGTATGACAATTCAAACGGAATTCCCGTGTTTAGCCATAAACCACATCAATTTAAAACATGGAACCCAAACACATGGTCCAGAGGTGAAGCTTACAAGGCTTTTAGAGCTATCGCACAAGGAGGAAGAGAAGGGTCTGTAAGACCTTTCACATCAAAAGGAGGGGTGGTTTTTTCTAGAGATCTGTATGGAAAACCCATTACTTGGAAGTTCAAACGAGATTTAATGGAGGGACGTCGAACAATGAAGTGGAATGTGGAAGGAGAGATCTGGATGGCGTATTATCCCAACAAATACACCACTAACACCACTAACCGATACATGGAGACCAAATATCATAAATTTTGTCAACAAGTTGAACTTCCTTGGATCTCAATAGAATCTTGTCTATGCAAGGTAAGCTTTAATGCGCCTCTCTCCTTCACTGTTTGAATGGTATGTCCTTGTTTTTGCTGTTTTGATAACTACTATAGTTTAAGTTTTGCTTTTCGATTTATCTTGTTTTCATAACTACTATACTTTTTTGCAACATTTTCAACGAAAAGATTTGAAATGATGATATGTGGTGTGGTTTGGCTCTTCTTCATACTAAAATCTATTATTTTAACTATTCCGTATTTTGAAGGTTCGTATATGTGGTGTCTTCTCTATTTGGTATTTCTCCCTGTAGCCCCTTCCCTTCGCAATTGTTTTTAATCACGGAATGCCCTGAAACATGGCACTGTGGAATTCTAACACAAATTCCGTTTTCCTTTTTAAATAAATTAATAATATTTAGATTGCAAAATTGATTGTAAAGTTTTACATTTAAGTTGCTTCTTAATTAAAAATATATTTTGTCTTATTAATTAGTTCTAGTTCTTTCACATATATGTTTGAATTATCAATAATGTCCGAATATTGTTAGAAAATATTTCAATTATTTGTTCACTACTTCCATTCCTTAACATAACTTTATTATATATGTAGGCAGCATCCAAGTGTGCCTATTTGTTTTCTTTAAGAAGTGTCCTTGACAAGTGAATTGAAGTTATCCAACTTTTACAAACATTATGGTAGTTTACATATGTAATGCCCACTTCCCTACGACACTTAGTTGGTTATCATTTTGAGTTACGCAGACTTTGGATATGGACATGACTTATACTTATGTTGATTAGCATGATGTTTTGTGACTAGATGCATTTGGATTATGATTGGATTTTGTTTTCAGTATGATCTCTACACCGACTCATGGAGATGATGACTATTGGATACCGATATTATTTTTATATGGATATATTGCATGTGTTCTAACATTGGATTTCTTCGCCATGATAAGTAGAATGTAGTTGTTTAATTTACATTACTATAATTTTAAATAATGATGAAATGCATAATTAAGTTGTGATTTAGACCTAGAAATAATGATTGATTGAATTTCGTATAGATGTTAATAAATTTCATGCATATGGTTATTTTAGATATTTTGACATGGTCGCAAGGCCGAAGGAGGTATTTTGTATTTTGCAGGAAACACAACATGATCACAACCATGAGGGGGATTGGGAACCAAACATAACAGGATGTCGGTGGTTACATCTTTTGGTCGTCAAGGAACTAGTGAATTGTATTGTGTTACCTTTGTTCTTCTATGTGTTAAGAAAAAGTTTCCATGAGGGGGAAATTTTCTAATGTGACCAAGGGGGTAAGAATTTTATTTACTTGTTTCAACTTACTTTAGTAGGTGATTTTATTTGTGATATCTTTTTTAAAATTTCTTTTGCTAAGTATGTTTAGAATTAATTTAACACCTTGTTTTAAATTTTAAGTTTTGGAGGGAAGTCTAGTGGATGTAATTAATTTTGATGGTTGGCTTCTTGAGCCTTGTGTTTCCTCATGTTTTGAATGCTTGGTTTTGAGTGTTGACCACTCCAAATCCTTTGAATCTCGAATTTGAGATTTAGGGCAATTTTGGGGGACTTGTGGGACAAGTTGAACTTGTCCCACACTTCCCAAAACCCCTTACCAACCATATCTATGGGTTGGGAATCCAAAAAGGGGATTATTTATTGTTTTGGGAAGGGAAATATGACTTTGGAGTGCACTTTTCTTCCTTTTGCATTTATTTGTGCCTTGAGACACATGGGAAGGGATGGATGTGGAAAAGAGATGTCATTCAACCCAACCACCCATTTATGGTGTTTTGGGATTTGAGTTGACTAAAGGGAGGTGGTCTTGAGGATGTGTGATGTGGCATCCTACAAGGAGCCACATCACCCTCACTCTTTCTTTTTTCTATTTATAGAAACTTCCTCTCTTGTTGAGGGGGTTGGAGGTTTTTGTTGAGGAGTTCTTTTCTTTTATTTTCTTTTGGGAGAGGAAAGAATTGGGAGAAAGAGAAAAGAAGGAGCTTGGAATTGCATGCTTGGATTGTTTTGGAGGGAGCTTGGACAAAGCTTCTTGGTTTAGGCTTCTCCAATGGAGAGGTAGGAAACCTTATCCCTTTTTTTGCTTTATATTGTTGTTGCTTCTATGCTAAATTGGTGAATAATGTATGTTTACTTTTGTGTATTGTGAAAATGGATAGAATGTTTAATGTGTAGTGTAGGAGAGGTCTATGGGAAAACTCATGAGGGAGGCATAAGAGTAGAATAGGAAATTGTGGAGGGAGTTTGAGAGGGATGCCCATCTTGGGTAAGAATGTTCACATTCTTACCTTGTCCTTGAGGGAGCCATAAGAGGAGGAGACATAAGAGTATGGGAGGAAAAAGGGGTACTTGAGGGAGGCATAAGAGTCATAGGGGCTTGAGTTTTATTGTGGAGGGTTTTGGATGGGCATCTCATCTCAATTGGGAGGCATAAGGAAAAATTTCTCATAGTTCCTTCTCTTGTTGGCTTGGATGAAAGCCTTGTTGTGAAATGTTTGGTGCTATTTGTGTGTCTCTTTGTTTCTTTTATATTTAGCTTGAATGTTGTGAAGAAATCGTATTGTGGAAGCAAGTGTTGTTGCCTTGAGTTGGAGACCACCCTTTCATTGTGTTGTGTTTGGGGCTTGGGGTCAATGGAGGAGATTGCTTCTCTTCTCCATTGAGTTTTGGTTGGGAGGAGAGTGTTGCCTCTCCCCCTATCTTGGTTGTGATTTGAGCTACTTGGAACTTGGAGCATGGATGAAGAACATCTTGGAACACAAGAACCTTGTTGTTGACAATGTAAAAACATCATGTATTTACCCACCTTGGGTGGAGGAAAAATGTAATATTGCTTTACTTTCTTTAGCTTACATTATTGCAAATTTATTTCCACATGAAATAGAAAGTGTTGTAACAAATGTTGAATGAAAGTTGTTTTTTTTTTTAATTCCAATAATAAGTATGTAATATAGATGGAATCAAAAGTTGAAAGGATGACAATCTATCTATTCTCCTTTTACTTGACTTGGAACCTCTCATGAGTATGTTAATCTTGTTTACATGTTAGTAGTTCTTGCTTTAAACCTTATTGAAAGTAATTTTGGAACCCTCTTGAAGGGTGTTGGGAAATTTTACAAAAACACATATTAAATTTTGCCTTAATTACTTGAAGGATATATAATGAAAAATGGGAATATTGGTGCAATCTTTATCCTTGTAAAATAGATAAAAGTAGTTTATAAATAATTGGTTGCGTCCACCTTCTCTTTATTCTTGGCGCCAATGCACATTGCCTACAATAATACTGTATTTTATGAAGTCAATAGCATAATCTAGATCTCCAACTACTTGGAAAATAAAAAAATTTAGAAACTGGAAATAGAACCTGGTCCTTTCTTTATCACCATAGGTCGACACAAAGTGCGCCTTGTTATGGTGCAAGCCTATGTTTACAAATTGCTTCACTTAGCATCAAAATTATGTCTGCAAGCCCGATACATTGCATTTTTTTCCGTGCAAAACTATGTTTACAGATCGCTTGACAAGATCACATTTTTAGTTATCTACTACTTGGAAACACAACCAAATTAATTAAACGAAATAGCTCAAAAGACGAGACTCTACAAAGGAGCACTCGTCCTCTATCAAGAGTTGAGCATACACTATTCTATGATACACAAAGTGCCGAAATGTCACGAATATTTAAATTGTTGCAATTCTTACAAAGATTTTGAATGTTTTTTTATAGATTAGGACACTGCGAGTGGTCTTAGCTTCACAAATATCAAGCTGCATTGCAGGCCTCGCAATCCGCCCAAACAAATGTGAAGTTAGTCTCAAAATCAAGACCATCAATCACCCTTAAATCGTGTCTTAGAGAATAACCGCTAATATAAAAAAAATGATGATGATACGTTTAAGAGATATCCCCGATAGACAACTTGATACACAAAGGCGACTATCATCGTAAATATTCAAATTGTTGCAATGCTTGCAAAAGCGAAGTTTTGTGGTCGTCTATCTAAGAGTGCTGCAATAGACAAGCAATAGTTGTTGGTATAAGAGGTCCATAGTGGACATCCCGCTCGCCTGCCCCACCGAATTTTGATAAAATAGCTTGAAGGTGAACCCGAATTTGAGAATACATTCAATGTTAGCAGATAACAACATAGTTGGGCATGTTGCCTATTAAACATCTCTTCCCGGCCGGTAGATCCACCTTCGAGCACCATTTACCTCCTCACGCGCCAGAACAAACAAAAAAGGAAAACAACGATCCACTGCTACCCACCTGTATCTTCTGCTTTTTTTTTTCTCCCCAATGCCTTCACGGCGGGACAAGTTGAAGGATGATCAGTACATGCGGTGGATTCACAAAATCAAATTAAGTAATTGTTTATGCGGCCGGGGTTTTTTGAACACGCATGGCCAGCGTTAGGTTCATATTCATTTGCTCATTAAAGCCACGCGGCGCGTGAGTGTAGACACCGCAATTTTTTCAAAGTGAAATAATTGAAAAAGGAATATGCGGCCAGTGGGAGTGGCGTGCACGCCAAAAGTGTAGTCTTAAATGTTGAGTTGGTGGTGGTTGAGCCACCCAATCCCCAACCATTTCTTTTCCAGCCTAAAACTTTCATTCTGTCCCCACGTAGTGGCTATGACCACGTATCAATGTTTTTTTTTATATATATTCTTTTTATCGGTGATATCAATAAGGATAGCACATCAGGTGGACGGTGGGGTATGCATGACCATCGAGTTAGTATATACTGGCCGTGTCGTGTCTTGCATTGTAATGCCAAGAATGAATCCCGGTCCACTATGGGCGACGGACAATAAAAGCACATGTGAATGCATTGGTATCGTGGAGTTGTTTGGTGTTGTATGTATTGAGAAAGTTTATGCGGCTTCAGTCACATTGAGATTTCTTTGAGTGAATGCCAGCAGGTGGCTTTGTCCACATGGAAAAACATTTTCCCATGTTCATAAAATATATATATATATATTCTGTTAATTTCGATGACACGTCTTTCATTTTGTTAACCACACTTATTGGGGGTGCATTGTCATCGATTTTAGACTCCCATTTATTTATCCATGAGTGCGCTCTTAGGTCATACTTGCTCCAAATATTACCTTATCAATACAGAAATTTGATTTCATCTTAAACCTTTATCGTGGATATCAACAATATCAAAAGAACCCCTATGCCTTGCTGCAACTCATTTTTTTAAATCAATTAGTTTTCTGAAGTTAACATGCTCACCTTTACACTATTAAAGTTATACTTCTTAGCATTCCACTGGTAGAAATTTTCGAATATGGAGTGACCTTATCAACATTATATAGTTTTATTTACTTATACCTATAGTACATCCTTGCAAAACAATGTAGTATCAGGGCTAAACTTAGAACTTGGAGCTATCTGTAATGAGTTTAAAAAAACAAAAAAAAAAATTGTCGCATTTTCGGATTGTTTGTTTGTCGTGCGCGCGTCGTCGTTGCCATCATCGAGCGTAGCGTCGTCATCTTTTTTTTTGCGGTGTTTACAACATATTTGAAATGTATGTTTGCAATCTAATTAGGTTAGAGAGTATCTTTGGGGTGACAATTTTAGACAAAGTGCGGCCAAAGATCTCTGGTCCTCTCCCTAAGTACTAATTAAATACTACGCTTTTAATCTTTATTCTCTTTCAATGGAGAAATTAAAGATATATAGGCATTACTAAGTTTCAAAGTAATGTCCTATCCTAATCAACCGAATGTAATTGAATTCCGAGATAATTTGTAATGTCCAAATCACACCATGGCAATGCTTGATATTTCCATGCGTATAATTAATCCTGTTGTGACATGGCTTTAGAAAAATTTCCATATTTATGAGTACTAGATATGCCATCTCCAATTTGTGTTGAAGAACCGAACTAATTCAAACTAAATATTATATCCATCAATGCCGCCAAGCTCACTTGAGCTAAATGCTCATATGTCGGAGTGCAAAGTATTTCATCGAATTCCGATAAGTCATTTCAATAAAACTTGGAGGGAATGGTACTTAAATAAACATGGAGTTTGGTGAAGAACTCCCAACCTTGAAGCTTGGAATTTGACGGTCACCCCTGCTGTCAAAAGGAAATTTCATGACGGCACGTGATATAGCTCCCCTTTCAATTTACGTTTTTAGTAAAATTTTAAATTGTCAAAAAAACTTGATATATATAATTTTAAGATAATTTTAGGATGATAAAATATATTTATAAATTAAATTTAGTAATTACATTATAAACTAATTAAAGAAAAAATTAGATATTATATTTTTTTCAGTATATTATATTTTTACCATGCAGATTTAATATATAAAATTTATAACTTTGTGTTTTAAATATTAAAATTATATTGATTCTTGTTACAAACAAAGTTAACATGTTTTTTAATGTATTATTAAGAAATTGAAAACAAAAATATTGTAATAAAACATAAGATATAATTAAAACATATTCAAAATCAAAAGAAGGTTTTCAAGGGAAAGGAAATGTGATATTATCATTTATTAATATAAATATTATCCTTCAACCATGTGTTAAGTACATAGTAAATTTGGAATGTCAAAGGTCAAGAACTCTTCTTGACTTTGTATCTTTCCATATCTTATATATTTCATCCCAATTGACATCGGCTGCATGAGGTCCATTTAAAGATACTCTCATTAGTGAATCCAGTGTATCTATCCCTAGCTTTGATTTTCGAATATCCTTGATGATGTTTTGTTTTGAAAATCCCCTTTCACAATCCATTGTACTTGCAGGAATAGTGAGTACAACTTGCCCCTTTCACAATCCACTGTACTTGCAGGAATAGTGAGTACAACTTGCCACACCTTCATCATATGAGGATAACTTTTGTGCCAATGTTCTGTATTACGAAAAACTCTCCATGCATCTTTCATCTTGAAATCTTCACAAGTCATATGCAATGAATAAACAAAAGAATGTAGCTCCCTTTACAACCATTAACATTAAATAAAGATGCATAACCAAAATCATTTGAAATGGTGTGTTGCAAATGCCTCATAAGCTTCTCAAACCACTTTGCTCGATTTAGTTTCTAGTTTGACGATCCGATGGATAATAAGATGGGCTGAAGAGTTTTGCTGCATTAAAAAGAGGGAGGTCTGGAAATCTTTCATTCAAACAATCTATTAAAGACTGAATATAACCTTTTGTGAGTTCCTTACAACTCTTCGTGTTCTGAAATAGAAGCTTTCATAGAGAACGATTTTGTACATCACCATACTCAATCCCCTCTGTTGGAATAGGAATATATTGTAAATAATGTGTATCAATTACAATACCTTCCTCTTTAACTTCAATGCATCCAAATTCAGAATCAGCCAAGAATTTTGAAAGATAAGTTGTACCCTCTGCAAATGTACCTTTTCTCAAAAACCATCTATGTAAGTTTCCTATTGTTTCATCAAGAGCCAACCCAATAATTGTAATGTCCAAATTTTCCTCCTGAAAAGTCTTGTTCAAATTATTTAGTTCATGTAATACATCAGCAAGCATATGCAGAAAAATTGAACAGAATAGATCTTTGCCTTCAGTAATTGACTCCAAAATTTCACACAACGACAACACAGAAAAAAGACAGTAATTTTTTTTTTTTTAATTTGACTTGCTTTGACACAACACGACGCAACATGTCGTCACAAGGTTACAACCAACACTAGGAACCAGTTGTTACGGGGGAGACCACAAGGTCGGCACGGAAACGTTCACACCTATCAAGGACAATGTACTCTTCTTTTGACAAGACAACATGGAAGTCCAATCCACATGACACACTCACAGCTAGGGCATCCCATGAGGAATTCCTTGTTAAATTTTCTTGTTTACTAAAGTGTCTCTTAATTCTTAACTTACGTTCTTATAAAATTTCATGTAATGATTCACACAATTCTTTTCACAAGGGAGAACTTCTTTCTTTTCAACTATTGGCTAAATAGCTTAAGGCCAGGCTTTCTAAACTAGGATCATCAATTTTATGTCCAAAGCTTTTTATTCATTTGATTTTAGAACATTTTCCATTTCTTACAAGGTTAATTAATCTATTCAAGCCACTAACACAAGTTCCACACCTCTGTTACACAGGTGAAGGCATAAGTTCCGATTGAGGGAAGTACCGCTTAGGGTTCATAACAATAACCTTCTTGTTTAAGGATCAAATTTTGACCTTGCTTAAGAAATATCACCATGAATTAAGGCATGGGTTAACAGAACAGGACAACAGAATTTAGCTTCAGGGTCACATGGTTTACTATCCATCTTTTATTGAGGTTAAGGGTTTATCAAGATTGGTTAAATGTTCCATCTAGACCTTACTTAATTAAGTTTGACAAAGGAAAACATTCCAAACGATAGAGAGAGATTTAAGGTTTAATTAATCGATTTCCCTCCTACTTATTAAATCCTATCATCTTCTAAAATCTAACCATTGCTTTCACCATGAGGTCATTTAAGATTTCACCATAAAAGGATAATGTTTATTAGCTTGGCTCGAATAGAAAAAATAATAATAAGTTATCATATTTCATTACAAAAGATAGTTTCCTCTTGATTGTTTCAGGTCTCAAAGGTTATCAAGTAGATCACATCTACATTAATATGTTCATATGCATAAATTTTGGTTTAACTTTTATCAGGAATATCCAGCTCACTTCATAGTGCTTACAAACTCATTGCTACTAAGCCTTAGGAGGATTTACAACTCAACATTTTAACTCAAGAGCAAAGTTTAACAGTACTCGTTTGCGGAAACAAAACAAGGTTATATCAATTCATTCCAACATGATGCACAAATCAAAGGGACATACCATCTCTATTGAACCATGACTAGGGAGCAAGAGAGTAATAACATGGGACATGCCCCGCTACTATTCTAAGGATTAAAATTCACTAGAATATCCCATAACCAAGCGGAAATCAAATTTCATCTTTCACATGATAACCAAACAAGCCAAAGTTTCAACAGTTACAACAACAATACTCTACAATACATTTACTAGGCACTGACCCTTCTTCTAAAATGTCCAAAGGCCCTTTCCAAATTTTTATAACATAATACACATTCGTACAAAGGAACATCATAACCAAGATTGATGCAATAATCTACAAGTCTTTCCATCATCTAACCACGTAAGCCATCTGCAACAATTAATAACCTGAGTCAGTTCGCGAGAACTGAGCAAGATAAGACTATACATAGCAACAATAAGCTACTAGCTAACAATACCATGAAAGGAAACATTCTATTTCAGGAAATGGATCAAAGTTCTAACCTCTAACAACCTTTTGAAACAAGATATAATTTTCAACATATCAACTAAGAAGAAATCCATAAGTTTTAGTTATGAAGAATACCTCGAAAACTACAAAAGTTTGACAACCAAATACACAAGACTATGAAATTTAAATGATTAGACACAAGAGTTGAGAGTATTAGGATTTCAATTATGTGATCCCGTAGATTACGTGATTGAAATCTAAGGTGTAACCCATCAATCCACATTCTCAAGGAGAAGTCAAAAGATTAAAACCAGACCCGATCTTAGCTGCCAAAAAGAATATAGTTTTGGAATCGTTCCGTAGGGCCATAGGCCTAATAGGCTAGAAATGAACAATGAGGGTAAAAAAAAGTTCCATCATGTAATCAAAAAGGTTTAAAGGATGAAAAACTTATATTCAAACCCACAACCATTATATCCTAGGTAATAAGTGACTTCATAGCTAATAAGGATGAGAGGAAAGGACGGTAAGAATGTCTGGAATAGGCATTGCCTAACAGCCTACCTACTGAACATAACCAGGGTCGGAATAGCGACAAGCCTCATTAATACCCAAGTTGAGTAGGCAATCTAGCATTCTAAACACATCCTTTCAATTTTCATAATACTTTAGATTTATAACCCTCCCGTTCTAGAGGAACATAGCCATGAATCTAGACTTGGTTGAAATTTTCCGACGTCAACTCACTTTCTAATTCCATAAACGACGGATACAAAGAAAAAGGTCTCTCAACTCTCCTTAATTTACATCTCATCACTAAGTTATGGTAACCTATGCAGTGATTAAACACATAATATACCATTGAAGATAGATATCCTCCAATAATGAACTTCTATAACGATGTAATTACAATTATTACGTTCGATACATAAACAAACTATTCCATAGCTTCTTTTCCCTTTTGAGACAACAAAATATATTCACGACCTTCCATCACAATCATTCTAAATTTGTAATGAAAGGTCACTCATCAAGAAGGAAGTACAAAATAAGTTTGACTAAATTAAGGAACTTCATGTTACCTTAAGCAGTTGATGAAAACCTTAACTTTCACGAACCGTGAAAGATATTACCTTACTCCATCAAGGCATTATGTCTAAACATAATTAAATCGATCACACAAGGAATCATCAACATACCGTATCTTAACACTATAAAGGTCATTAATTTTATCAAATTTTACTCATAGAAAGAGTAGAATCAAATGGGGTTCTATCAATAATTTATGCCCTTCTATCAACCCAGGACATATTTTCGGCCCAAAACTTCCTTCTTAACAAGCATATATATTGAACTTCTAATTTCCAAATGCCCTAATAATTTGCACAATACACGAAGTGCATAAATACGCTTATCATAAAAATAAATAAATAATTTAAGCGTATATTTTCCTCGAGGCAATAACATAATAGAGTCTAATACTAGTCTTGAAGCTGCAACATTCTAGGGGTGATTACATACCCAGGTTCACAAAAGAAATAGCGACATTTTGCAGAAGGAAGTAACTTTAAAATTATATATATATATATATATATATATATATATATATATATATATATATATATATTTTCATATGATCAATCGAAGCATACACTGAGAACCTTTGTTTGTTTTATATATAAAAGGGTTTGATCACGTCAACAAGAACAACCAACAGAGGCAAATCTAGAAGTAACAAACTGTTAACCATGTACTGAACGCAAATCCACAAAATCACAGATTTAAACCAATTTCTAGAAAGAAAAAGTTTCATTTCAAGAGGTTATTAGATACTAGCATATTATGTATATGGTTAGTCTATCTTGCCTGTTTTAACGCATCCAGCAGGGACTGCTACAGCCACACGCCCTTCACTTTATCCTCTGCTTCACTGGTCTTTTCTTGCAATATACCACACCAGGATTCCCTTTTGAAGGCACGACTAGAAGGATGCAATAGGTGGCTGTCCAAACACTAGATTGCTTCAATGCAGCTGCTTTGGGGGTACAGGCAATGAACTGTCACACAGCCTATAGCATCAGCCAGAACCAGATTTGCCTCTTGCAATGCCTTCGAATCTGTATCAGTAACCAAATACCCGTCATAAGGGCAGGCCCTAGTAGTACTCAGCACATAAGCTAGGCAAGGCTTGCAGTAAAGATGTGTGCATCGGGTTTGCAAAGCCTCATTAGGGTAAACAAGCTGCCTACAAACTGGACAGAAAACCAATTTATGAGAAGACAGAGGCCGTAGTCGGTGGAGCAGCTGAAGTGGAATAACTCAACGGAGGTTAAAAATTGTGTGAAGGCGACGAAACAGAAGAAATATCTCCATTTCCACAGACAACAGCAACCTTGCCAGCAATCATCACATCAGTGGCTCTCATCAGACCATCTAGCAGAGAGTGCCTGCATCCGTACAAGCTATCGAACTTGCTCTTGGTAACAGAATCATTGTCATTAATAGCAGGGAAGAGCAGCGATCCAATAGCTTGCATCTGGTACAGCCTGTGAACACCGGTAGTTGTTTCCTCAGATACAACAACCAATCTTTCCTTCCTCTTGTGATATATGTGGACAACATCAAACTCTCGGTGCAAACAGTACAGCTGTAGCTTGTAAGGTGTGATAATTCCAACAGCACCCTTTATGCCTGCCAACATAGTGACTCGTTGAAGATGCTCATATAATTGCAAAGCAAAATGTGCTTCATGAATATTCTGATATGAAACAGATCCACGCCTATGGGATTCTCTCCCATGAGTTACATCGAACAGCAAGTAAGGTCTCAATAGAGAATCTCTGTAATAAATTTCATCGGGTCTCCTGGTAACACTCACACTGTCACTTAATCGATTTTGATAAAAATATCTTGAAGGAGAATCCCGAATTTGAAGATGCAGTCGACACTGAACCGAACGCAACATAGTTGGACAGCCTGCCTGTTGGAAGCGCTCAAAAACACCTCTACTACTCTGCAACATGCCTGCTGCCTGGCTAATCACAGTTGCAGGACAGTGTTGTGGATCCCCGACAGAACATGCCTCGCAGCACCCAAGGGAAAAGGAGGTAACACGCCTGTTACACTAGCTTGCAGCCTTCATCTATAACCACCATATCTAACCCATGGCTAGGCGCTGGAAAACTTCCGGTCAGTAATAGAAACAGTAGTGAACGAAATCTCAGCCTCACCTGCAAAACTTGCCTCAAGATTTGATCGAGCTTCTTCCATGTTAGTTTCACCACCTGGACAGAAGCGACTTCCAAAAAGAAAAGGCAAGACAACTCAACTAAAGCTTTACCTCGTTCTTCTACTACAGCTGCAAGATTTTTGCAACGGCAGATCATGACTGTGGTCATGTGTAACCAGAACACCAGGATCAACACCAACGGTTCCTTGGGCTCGCCCTGCAGCAGCTGTCGCACAGAGCTCTCTCTGGGGCACTGATTTTCTGGGATACGTTTACTTCTCTACCTTGTAGCTGCTGCATAAAGCCAAGCGCATTCCTCACGGCACTTTCCTAGGAGGATTTCGGTTCTGCGCTCCACTGAGACTGCCTGCACAACATGATTTTGAGGATCCAAACCCTCTCACGCAACACCAGGGTGACAGACCTTCATTTCACCATCAACGAATCCACTGTCCAGAACACGCTGAAGCAATTCATCTGTTTCAGCATTTGATGGAGCGCAACAAGCATTCGTGGTTTTGGGCAGAAACAGCAGGTAGACCACGTGACAGCAGTGGAGTCAACAGAAGATTTGCAAATCCAAAAATTTAATAAAAGGAAGATGCGCCCACACTCCACCGACTCCCACTGTCCCACGCCAAACAGGAAACATAAATTTCCATCTAACTGCCAGCTAACCATAGCAAAATTTTTATTTTATCTTATTTTTGGAGCCCCACGCTTTGGGGGCAGGCCGCTGCCAGGAGTAAACAATGAACGGGCATTACACCTTCTCATACCATGATGAACATTTCTTATCCCTTTTCCACAAAGTTAAGATAGTTGGCATAAGTTTTACAAGCCTTATTATTACCTCTCCCCTAGATAACCATTTGACTGTGTGAATTTGTAAAACATCTAAAACATCAATCTGCATAACTTTAAGTAAATCATTAAGCTCATTATTTCTTTTTGGTGAATTGTGAACCCATGAATGAACTTTATTTGCCAATTTTTCGACAAGCAATAATTCAGGTATCCTTTTAGAAGCATTTGCTGCTGCCAATGACTCACGATGAGCCACACAATGCACTGTAACAAGATTTGGGTTGTTCTTTTTCAAAAATGAAATAAATCCATTTTCATTCCCAATCATTGCTGAAGCCCCGTCTGTTGAAGTAGCTATCAAATTATTATACAAAAGACCTCTATCATTGAACAATTGATTGATGGTATCATATATTGTTTTTCCCTTCCCATCTGATACATTTGTTACCTTCATAAACTGAGAAACAGGTGCTCCAAGACCCTTTGAAGTTAAATATGTTCCATACACAACAAGGTGCTTCTCTAAGGTTCGATCAGTACTTTCATCGACCATTATTAAAAAAAAAGGACTTTTTATCATTTCTTCAATCTGAATCTATTCAAGATGTTTTGATATGCAACAAAGAAAATCATTTGCAGCCTTCCGATTTGTGTAATCAGAGTAATCATGATATTTTGGCATATTAGGAGTTTTTGCATCCATGAGAAATTGACAAATTTTCTCATACTTGGCTAGAGATAAATCCTCCGGCAAACAAAATAAGTTGTTTTCATTGTAGTAATCACTCTATCTTTATTAACATCTTCAATTTTTGAGATATGATCTGGAATAGACTTAATCTTTTTAGAATCCAATGCATTTATCCACCTTGCTTGAGCTTCTTTATGCATCACAGATTTTCATGAGTGATAAGAGCATCATGTTGTAGATTTTGCAACCCTCACCAGTACCCCATGGACCAGACATCTTATACTTCTCACAATAATTGCATTTCATTGTTGTGTTACCATCACAATTGACATAGTTCAACCAAACAAACTTTTCTAACCATTCCATACGAAATTTTCTTTTTTGTTTTACTTTCTGTTTTTCATGACCTGCAGTAACCTCTTCCCTAACTTGATCTATTTCTTCATCTAGATCATCAAGAAGAAGATCCAAAAATTTCATGGAATGTTTCTTTCCTGCGAATCTCATGATCTTGTTCATGTATTGTAGAGTCATTGTAGGCTTTTGAACATTGTTCTTGAGTCCCTCTAAACATTTCTGCAATTGTAACTTGTTTCTTCCTTTTTGTAGACATTGTTTTTTTAAAGTTTCCTACATTAAAAAAATACACATTAGTTCAAAAACTTTAAATCTTATTAAACATAAAATAAATTATATTTCAAAAAATCAATAAACATGTCGATATTAAAAACTAGAACACAGTTTAATCCAAAAATTGCTGCAATTTTATCTCATGGATCATGAAAGCATAAAATCTCCGATTTATATGTATATTTTCTCGATTACACTATAGGAAATATAGATATAACAATAGGGTGATGGGTTATCAATGAGCCAACTGTTGTTGTGCTCACGTATGCAAGCTCGATTAGTGGTGGATCCAATTTTATGGAAATAAAATATGCAGTGATTTTTTATTTGGGTGGAGGCACTTTTGATGTTTCTGTGGTTAAAGTGAGATCAAGTAGTGAAAATGAGGTGCAATTTATAGGCAGAGACATGCATTTGGGAGGTGAAGACTTGAAGAATAGGATGCTTCATTACTATGTTCAGTTATTCAATGACAAGTACCAAATGGATTTGAGTGCCAAAGCCATTCATAGACTTAGTGCAGAGTGCAAGAGAGAAAAAAGGATCTCTCTTCCGCGGTGCTGCATGTTACGATTTCTATGCGGAGATTAACGGATCTAAATTTGAAGATTTAAACACATAGTTGTTAGAAAAGTGCATGCAAATACTGAAACGATTCCTGGAAGACTCCAATATGGGCAAGCTCAAAGATCATCAATCCATTCCGCACTTGGAAGTTGGGGCATTCATGGCTACAAAATTTTCATGAACTTGGGGCATTCACAATTAATTAAAGAGTTGGTGGATTATTAACTCCCCATGTGACCCATTATACATGCCTATTAGGTCCTTCCACCGTGGTTTATATACGTAAATATTGTTACTCATCTTACTATAAATTGTGTAAAATCGAATCGAATGTAAACATGAAAATCTATATTTTAGTTACAAATTGAAATTTAAAGTATTTGGAAAATTCAATCATTGGGCGGTAGAGGAAACACACCAAAATATGCAATGAAACCAAACAGAACTTAATTACATTTTGGAAAACATTTTTCAGACAAGATTACATAAAATAAGGATACTTTCATGAGGACAAATTGATACAAACTCAAGCACAAAAGGCACCGCACTAGGAAAATAAAATTAGTTTCTCATAGACTACCCTCTATAACATATTCTCCAAATAAGCTCCTTTCAATATTTGATATTAGTGTGTGTTTAAATAGATTCCTATCCCTCCAAAATTAGGCAAAATAATAATAGGATAACTCTAATAATAGTGATAGACAAGCTAAGATCTTAGATAAGGAAGTACCATCAACCATGTTTGAAGATTTCTATAATAGTCTAGAATAGATAAGAAGTTAAGAATCCTAATTTAGATAAGTATACTATCGTTAGACGAGATCTTAAGAGAAATACTATTCCTAGTTCCTATTCTAATCATTTGATTACGATCTACAACCTGTGTGATTGTCCGAACATGACATTATTCATGCATGGCTGAACATAGCACATAATCTTCATGTGTTGTATGAATTAAGTATAAATGGGGTAGAAGCTTCTGATTTTCCAAATAACAACTCACTGAACACGTCCTCTGTTTTGATTTTTGTATAGGAAAATATGAAAAAAGAAACTAGATAATATGCACTGTGCTGCATGCATCTGGCTTCTACAGTTCTAAAAATCCTCCTTCACGGGATGCTCCAGCATCAGGCGTTAATAGTTATCATTTAGAAAGACAATGTTCTGCAGAATCCAGATCACTCTGCAATCTTCCAGAAATGGAAGTGGGCCGGCTCCTCACCAATACCATCATAAAATGTAGCATATCTAGCGCTGTTTATTTTCAACTAGGCCCTTCCTATACCTAAGATAACACCATGGCCACCCAATAGGGAAGAGAATCTCTAAGGTTTCATAAATAGCGGTATTTTCTAAGTTCAATCTAAACCAAGTATCAAAGATTTTTAAAAAGCATTTCCAGTGGACAACAGAAACATTCAAAATCTTAACGGAACAGTGTCATTTTAAAAAGCATTGTCAGAAAAAGAAATGAAACCCAAGCCATTTTTTACCACGACAAGCTTCAAAGAAATAATCATGTACCTGTATAATGTATTGATGTCTGTATCTCAAGCAGCAAGCTTCTTCTTGGATGTCTGCAACAAGATTCCTTAAATTTTCCCACAACAATAAAAATTATTGGTAAATTGGTAATGACAAAATGAAAATAAATATAGTCACAATATCATTGAAATTAGAAACTTCTATGTTTTTAGAAAAAAGCGAAAACAACTGTGAACTCTGAGTTTAATAAATTCATTATTCACATAAACTTATTTTAGTTTCTAAATTTAAATTGGGAATTATTAAAAATCATTATCAAGATTCAATATGATTTATAGAATATTTTTAAAACAATAAAATCAAATCGTATTTCATATATATATATATATATATATATATAGTAATAGACCTTATATATTATATTAGACTATTATAAAATTTTACGGTTTTTAAATAATATCAACTGGCTAAGATACAATTTTATTAAAAAATTACCTGTCTAAATTGACGGGTTTGTTTTTTATGAAATTGTAATTTACGGTTAAAATACCAAAAAACGGTCTCTGAACGTCAAATTCCGTGCCTGCTCCCAACCTTATTTTGATTTTTCCTATTATGATCATACTGCTTTTTCTTGCATTCATAAGTATAGTACCCATATTTCTTGCAATTGTGACACTACACATGAGACTTATCACATGTCTCTCGACCAAAAGAGTGATTATGACTATCATCACAACTCTGTCCTCTTCCACTTTGATTTGTTAGACTATTGTTGTGTCCTCTAGATGAACATTTTCATCGGCTCTACCTTATAATGCCCACATTTTACGCAGACAAATACAATACACATAATAACAAGATAATTTTTTTGGCTTACATTGCTTGATACATAACATCACATAGGATCACTTAAGATAATGTATAACACATGAGACATTTGCATAACTATGAACCCACATATATAACATGAAACACATGATGCACATCAAAGCCACATTTCCAAAAATGATACTCATAGGCACTTCCCATAACACATCATTGTTCATGGTGAAATATTTATTACAATCCTATTTTTATTAGTTGACTATAATTGATTGAAGAACACATAACATGGGATCCATCGTTCCTCTTACAACTTGGATTCATGTTTTTGTTTAATGTTTCACCTATAGTGGTTCCTTTAGAATTTACTCGTTTCTCTTATAGAAATAACTTTATATAGCTTGATTGTGATTAGGAACGTATATACAGAGATCGCACCTTCTAATATTTGACTTAAGGATTTGTTTGAAAGAGTCGTGTTTACTTGGTTTTAAAAAAAAACTCTTGTTAAAAGGAGGAAAATTCACAGGAAGAAAAGGGAAGGTTACTAGATCAATAGAAAACCTAACTTGAGTTCATTTCATAGCATTGTTTAACACTAACAATACATTTTTTTTACTCTTCAAGTTATTACAACCAACTATGAAGGTTAACTAATTAAGTTGTATCATTCTTGATTCACAATCCATTGCTCCAATTAGGAATTCATATTTTCACAATCATATTGCGCATGAAAGGGTACATGACACATGTGTTCCTGTCATAGAGATTTTTCTTTGAATTTAAGTGACAAATTTCACATTTCAAACTACTTTTGTTTCATCATCTTAAGGATTTACTCTCAATAGAAATGGGTGAATTACATGTTTCGACCATAAATTCTACTTCCTGAGTGATCCTAGGTTTGATATATTCCTATCTATGCCAAGGGTTCTACTAGCTTTTACAAGTCCAACTTGAGTGCAATTTCCTTAACTCACAAGACCTTGGCTACAGTTGAAGGTATCCCATTCTCAAGGCTACACTTTATTATTTCATTAGCATTGTTGTTTAATCCACATTTATGCAAACAAAGCATGTGATCATGCATCATATTTGGTTTTTCGATTTATTAGGTTGTTGTATTAGTCGTGGACCTCTACTTTATTACATTCATTTTATGATCACATATGACATTTTAGTTGGTTTTGACATCACTCAAAGGTGTATTATTTTCGTAGCGGGAATTCCATAGATTAATCTTATTTACCCTTTTTCTAACTACATTTACATAGTTACTTTGGTCTGTATAACATCATTTTGGAAAAAATTATTCCTATAACACTTACGTAACACTTAGGGATTTAAGACTACAAGGAGTACGACCTCGCACAAGACAACTCATTTCATTGCTCTTAGACATGCAAGTATTAAGTGTATATTGCAAGAGAGATATCCCAAATAATCTTAAGCATTACAAAAGCCTCCTAAGGACCTATTTCAATTGTTGGGTAAATACACAAGTAATTCGACATGTAGTCTCCACTCACATAATTTAGATCTCACAAGAGATCAATCATAGGTATAACCACCAACTATCTTGCAAGGCTTTGGCCACCCACTAGGGTACCAAGGAAAATTACGCACAAAGGGGTTAACTTATTCATGATATGGTCAAACCTACAAAACCTAGACATGATCACCTAACTGGTCCTAAAATGATACATTTCACATCATATAATCACCACCTCTTAAAACATTCAGGAAAAAGGCCCTTAATAAGACATCTTAGGTGCGAAACAAGGAGATGATTAATGAGGTTAGAGTATTTTATTAACATGATCAATGTTTTATACCCTGGAAAAAGACCCAAATGGGGAAGAAAGTACAATAGGCATTATAAATCATTCTTTTCATTTTGATAGTTTTAATGAGATGAGATTCTACCTAGCATTGTGGGTGTTAAGGAAATAAACCAATAATTAACATAACAAAGGATTAGTTTAATATCTTTATAATATAGGTACAACATTGAGTACAACTTCACATCAATTCGACACTATAAAATATAGCCATATTGGTATTCCCTTTCAAAATATACAAAGAATAATTCTTTGAACAACAATACATATCATTATTCTATGGTAATACATGTATTGGAAGATGAATAACTTTACAATAACAACTCATTAATTACAACATATCACATCCTAGAAAATTTCTCTTGTTCAAGTACTGCAACCAATGTTGCGTCAGTCCTAGGACTGAGTATGGAAATCCCCTACACTCAAGCATAAATTCCACGCATCCATCATTTCAAACAATTAGAATAGACACTAGAGAGAGATAGAGATAAGGAGAGAGAGACATAGAGTAAGGGAAAGAGGAAGAAAATATAGGATTCATTTTCTTTTCAAATCACCGTAACATCTCGTATCCACTTTTCATTTCATTTCAACTCATATACATTTTGACCCATTTGTATTTTCAAAACCCAATCAATATTTTCATAATTTATATCTCGAGAGAGAAAGGGAAGAGAGAGAAAGTATGGATTTCATTTTCCTTTCTATTCATCATATCATAATCACATACATTATCAAATTTTCATTTCATTTCTAACCCATGAACATTTATAACTCATTTACATTTCTAGAACCAGTCAAAATATCAGAGTTACTTCTAAGAAGAGAAAAGGGGAAGAGAGAAACATCATAATTTTCCAAAAAGCATTCATACAATAATTTGATCAATTCATACTCTATAAAGTGTGGAAACGATATGTACAAGGTTCCATGGTTAGTTAGGAGTCAACAAAACCCTTAGAAGGTGTGTTTAGATAAAGTCACAATTTTGGTATAAGTTGAAAGAAACATCAAAAATGCCTACAAAGGTCTTGAAAACACTCATTTTAAGTTTGATCATGAAGTTTGATGATTCCTACTAACTATCACATATATATAGAATTTTTGTGTCCGAAAAAAGTTTATTACGACGAGCAGAGCTCAAGTTACTGAGGAAACTTCTGAGCCAAATATCGTAGTTGCGTCAACAACGCTTATCACACAACGACCAATGGGCCCCAAAACCCACTTGCAAAATTAGTTTTTGAAGGTGTTTTCAAAAGCGAAGGTATGTTACAATCCTCTTGTTGGCGTCTAGAGGTAAGAGGTAGGGGTTTTCAATTTCACTCAATCCAAGTGGCAATTTGTAAGACAATACTCGATCATGTTTTATTAAAACGAACACGTCACACAAGTGATTGTTAAGCTAAGTGGCTTTGAAATTCGACTTGCAAGGATGCTAAATAAATTCAAACGACTTGGCTAAGTAACCCCATGGTGTCCCACATTACTAAGGGTCATGCTAGGAGTTTCGGGTTTGCGGTATACTTGGGTGTGGTGCTCCATGTGCGTAACTTTCAAAATCAAAGTTTTCTCCTCTTTTTGATGTTGATATTTTGAGATTCCATGTCAAGGAAATATTTTGTCGCCTATCATTCAACATTTAATTTTAAAAAATCTTGAAAAGATGAAGCAAAATTTAATGCAAGAGAAAAGGAAAAACCATACTGTATATGATGTTTGCAAGAGGAAAACAATATGGGGATTTTCATCTTAGATTTAGGATGGTGACTTTCATTTGCTCGCAAGTTCCCAATACCCTTTCTGTAAATCCATTTGTGCATATCTAGCGAATGGAATTCCATGAAAGGATTTTGTTTCTCAATCATTACTTTTGGCTTCACACTTCAAAGCCCTTTGATGAACCATCTTATGTATATACCGCACATAATCTGAGTCCATGAGACAACATCGCTTTCAAACATTTGTCAAATATTACAAGGGATTGTCAATACTTCCACATTGTATTCAAACAAGGTGAAGTTGAAGCAATTGATGCATTTTATCTTTACACCACGGCCAAATGCATTAATTAGGAGTTCTACCACATTTTGTTTTTACCTCGAAGGGGGTGCGTTTTCTGCAATCATGGTGTTTTATTGAACCCATTTCATGCTAACACTTACCAGTGATCAACGTGACTCTAAGTCATCATGGAGACATAAGCGATAGAGAAAAATAATTGAATCCATTTATACATAATAGCTTCTGCGTTGCTTAAAATGTGTCCACGCCATGCCTTACGAGTTCCATGATGGTGCGGAGTCGGGAGGATGGCATAAAAGTCCCTTGAATATGATTTTACACCGATCAAGTGTTTTCCCGAAGTCTTCCACACCTTTTATCAAATCCATTTGTCTAAGACTTGTCCCTAATGCATGTCCTTTTCTTTTTCTTTTTCAAAGTCATTCGAGGTATTTAAACCAACCATTCATGTGCGACGTCCCCTGCTCTCATTTTCTACGTTGATGGTAGTCTATCCTCGATTCTACAATCCCCATCTCCACACGGCTAGGATTTTGTCAACTAAGGAAAAGGGTAACACCCATACAAATATCGTATATTACTTAAAGTAATCACGAGAAAACAAGCTGGTGAAAATTCAAGATCCCATTTACGCTTAGTTTGGGAGGATGGTAACACAAGATATAAAGCAGCGTGACAATATTCAAGGTGGTTTGCATAACAAAAGCCAAATTGTGAGCATCCTGCCATCATTATTGACACTGATAAGCCTCATTAATTCCAAGCATTTTGGTCAAACATTGTATGTGATTTTATCAAAAGCCCCTCCATTGTATCAAACAGATCTATGTGTTATATTCAATAGTCCATGTGTGAGCTCTAAATTTTGTTTTTCATCCTGTCGGAAGGGGAGGCTAGGTTGCGAGTTACAAATCTACACTTGATGTGGCCATCCAACTACTTTGTTAAATTTACAAAGTTAACCATGGGTCTAACGTCCTCATTGTCTCATATCCCAAATAAAATTCCTAAATTATTGTAGAATGAAAGAGATGGGTCTGAAAAATTATTTAGGATGTGTCACTCTCCTTACTTTGACAAATAGTATGGCGACCCCTATAAATATGGTGTCACGTAGGGCACTACATACCTCTTCCACGAATAGATAAATTACGAGATGAAAAAGTTGTTCTTGTATGGATCAGTTTAACCTTTGTTCATGATTTATTAAAAATGGATGCAACTCATGAATTGAAATATGACTCAAATCCTTAGTTTCCTCTTTGGATACAACCAAAGGATCAAATTTTGAAGGTACACCCCTAAGCATATTTTAAATAATTCTTCTATTATCCAATGTTTTTCCATGAGATTTAATCCAATTCACTAGTCCAAATATATAAGTAAAGAACAACTCGAGTTCATTTTAAGAGACCTCTTAGAAATCGGAGGTGGAAAATACCTGGAAAATATACTCGGAACCGGTTTCGTGGGAAGGAAATTTTTTGTGGTTTGTATGAAAATCTTTCACCTAATTTTTAAGTGGTGTGACAGAAAAGCTGCGAGACACGTGATGGGAGATTTGTTTTCGTGTGAGAACAAACTTGTTGTCATGCGACAACAAACCTCCAGTCGCTCATCAGCAAGGTTGTTGTCACGTGACAAAAAGGTTGTTGTCACATGAAAACAAGTTTTTTTCGCATGACAACAACCTTGTTGACGTGGGATAGGAGGTTTGCTATTGCATGACAACAAGTTTGTTATCGCATACGACAACAAATATTTTATCGTGCATCTGCATGACCTCCGCTCTCATGTCACGTGTTAACAAACTCTCTATGTTATGCGTCAACAAAATCTATGTCACACGTCCTACAACCTCCACACTCTTGTTGCGCGTCAAAAACTCTCCATGTCATGCGTTTGCAACCTCGCCCTCTGTCACGCGTCAGCAAACTCTCCTTGTCACGTGTCAACAAACTCTCTGTCGCACGTCTATAGCCTCCACCCTTCTATCACATGTTTATTGTACTTGATAATACATATGCCCTTAGGTGGTATGAGTGAGCTAGCGGTGTTCTCGCTTGGAGAATAATCTAGGATTATATAGGGGATATTTTCAAGGGTAGGCGAATTTGACCCCTAAAAATATTAAACTGTAATTTTAAGAGAACGAGTCACTAACGCGGACCGAGAAAATTCACCTTTTCATATTTTTCAAAAATGGAATATTTTCAGTATTACGAATATTCACCACTAAAAAAACCACAGAACAACTCTACCAAGTATGAACCTTTCACGAATTCTCAAAATCTCTTCAAAGTGATTGTAGTTTGTGTTTTAACTTAATCCTTACCTTGAAATGCATCTTGGAGAGAGTCATGCTCTTCATTTTATTGATTGGACACTACCACTCTAGGAAGAATACTATGATGCATAGCTTGATATGTATAAGATGTTTTTTCTATCTTTCTTTCTCTACTCCTTCAAGATATCTTTCTCTTCATGTGAGAGTGCATCATATGTTGCTAGATATGCTAGTTTTGTGTATCCATTTTGTAACGACCCGATATTTTCACACACGAACAACACAGTAAAAGACAGGATATATATATTTTTGACTTGCTTGACACATAACATGACGCAACATGTCGTCACCAAGGATACAACTAACTCTGGGAACCACTTGTTACGGGGATGACCACAAGGTCAGCACGGAAATGTTCACACCCAAAAGGATAATACACTTTTTCTTTTTGACATGACAACAAAGAAGTCCAACCATAGAATACACTTACAGTTAGGGCCAACCACAATGAGATATTCTTGAGAGTTATTTAATTTAAAAAGACATCTTGCAATTCTTAGCTTACGTTTTCAAGGAGGCTCAAGATATGATTCATACAATTCATCGTACCAAGCTAAGTTTATTCTTTTTACCCTGAGTAATCATCTTTAAAACTTCTCTATTATGACATTTATTTTCTTAATTCATTTATTTAGAGAAAGGGGTAATTTAAAACCCACAAGGCCATCTATTTACACTTACGCTACTAGAACTTGTTCATGCCCATATGACAACATGGGTTTGGGTTCAACTCACTTAAGAGAAGAAAGAAAAAGCACCTTGGAAAAAGGTTAGAGGGAGAAGGTTGAGTTGAAATCATCTTTAAGACCTCATTTGTTATTACCAAGATTTAATTGAAACTTGAGAACTTAACCAGAATTATTAAAGATTTTACTTAGGCTTTACTAAATGAGTTTTATGCAAATAAAACAATTTACCATCCAATGGCTAAGAGATAGATTGCGTGGTTTCTAAAGTGTTATCTCCTGCTTATTAAATCTTATTATCTTCCAGAACTAACCATAGATTTCCCTTAAGTTCGTTTAAGAATTTCACCATGAAAGGGATAGTGTTCATTAGTGTAGCTAGGGATATCAAGTTATATAATGTTACTTAACAAGGATAGTTTCATCTTTGATCACTTATGGAATTACATGCTCTCAAGTTGGTCACCTCTACACTAATTTATTTGAATATAAATTTTAGTTTTACTTCTATAAGTATTAAACAACCCATTTTATTTTACATATAACACATTATTATTAAGCCTTAGAAAGATTTAACTTAACACTTTATTCTCAAGATCAAGGTTTTACAATACTCATGTCAATGTAAAGATTTGAATATCATTTCTCACAAAGATAAGTTTCCAGTTTAACCATAAAAAGGACAAGACAACTTCATCACGTAGTTTCCGAACATTCCAAGGCAAGAGACCTTCTAAACTCCTTTGCAAGCAATGTTACAAAATTTACAACACATTGGACATTTTACAAGGAACTTCATAAATTGTACTGATGAAACTTTTACACTCTTTTCCTCTAGTCTACTCGCATAATCCATTGCACAAATATTAACTAGAGTCGGTTCGCGCTAGAACCGAGCATGTTAAGACTACCCATTGAATGATGAGCTAACATTTTATAATATCATGAAAGAAAAAATTCTGAAATCAAGAATGGAGTCAAATCACAAACCACTAAACAATATGCCTCACAGATGAGAGAGATTTATACAGCCAACAAGGAGGAATCTCAATATTCAAGTAAGAGAGAGATATTCCAAAATAATCAAGGTAAGACCTTATTGGTGAAGACAACAAGGCTGAGAGTATTGAGATTTCAGTCATGTAATCCTATGGATTACGTGATTGAAATCTAACACCCAAACATCATTCTATTATTATTAACCAAAAAGATAATGATCAGTCAAATTACTTAACATATTCAAATATCATTCTATTATTATCAACCAAAAAGATAAATAGAATGAACCCATAAAGCATGGGATTTTTTTTTTTTTTTTAAATCTCCATATTTCCCTTTACTTAATATTTATCTTTAAAAAAAAAAAAAAAAAGAAACCCTTTAAGACAACATGCACGAGAGACTATTAAGCATATGAGAATGCTAATATTGAGACATAATCAATAAATGATTTACCTAGAAACTTCTTGAACTTCAAAAGGATTAGCTAGCGGTTCGGTATACTTATCCAATTTTCTATAGAATATAGAAAATGTAACAGTCAAAGATGCATGCAGATTACTCTCATTCAAAAATTGCTTGGTAACAAGACTGCATTCACACACATCCTTGTTTTAGGAAGAATATAGACCCCAACCATATATGAACACAAATCAGTCAAAGATTAAAGTTAACTTCACTCGACTGAATAAACCAATATACATATAATACTCACAACACAATATCTGAATCTGAAGATTCAATATACCAAGTAATTCTCACCGAACCTAATTATTTTTCTTCAAGAAGTTAAATAAATTAGATTCTATCCAACTAAATTACATTCAACAACTATAGTTTGGATTATACAAGCAAGGATCAAGAAAAAGTCTTTTCACCAAAGGTTGTTATTATCTTACATCACATAATCAGTAATAAACCCGTAATCCACCACTCGTATGATCATTGTAAGAGTTAAGGACTTAGCTCACTTAAAATATATGACTGAGTCTATTCCTACCTTTTCCATTTTCATACAAGTCTAACCCAAATCGAAGAAAGGTAACCATTCTACTTTCATACATGCCTCAGTCAACATTTACTCAGAAAATCCCTACCTGAATTATTGAAGGTTTGCTAAGCTACATAATGGATTTAATAGAAACCCATTTCATTCGATACTTGAATTTAAACAAGCAAGGGCTAGTCTGTTGAAAATATAAGTGAATCGACACAAGATCCTCTACAGTGACCCAACTCAAGTCACCAATCACAAGGTTTATAGTCAGCGAAGGAGGGATACAAAGCAAAATACTCTTCCTACGAACTAAGCCTTCTCCTCCGTCTCTAATTCAACATATGAATAGCTTGGGCATACCCATCTATTTCACGACTGTCTACTCAACCTATTCTCATAGTCGCTCCAAAGAAAACATCTGCTACTACAGAGTTCGATTGAACTCTTTTATCTTATGATACAGTGACTCACGTCACAGGATCTGTATTGAGCAGTCAATATTCCACTCACGTAGGCCTCTAAGAAAAACATCATGCTCACTATGCGAGGTCTACACACAGATTCAGCCCAAGAAATGCTTTTACCAAGACAAAAACAAACATTTAGCCTAAATCTGGTCATGAGTCAACAAATCTACAAATATCCACTAATGTTATTCATGGCTCAAGTTTATATCTGCTACTATTGGTTTAAAAATCAAACTCAATGGCCATTGTTCACTATTGTCTCTAAACGTCACCCGAATTTGAAGAATTAAGCAGGAAAACACCCAGGTTAAAGATCTAACACCCACAGTATAAAACTTCAACAATTATTTTTTTATCACATAGTAGTTACTCTTTTATTTCGAAATGAAAAAGTGAGGCAGAAAGGAATGTATACATGCTATCACAGTTGCTATCAGGGTATGAAAAACAAACAAATCCCAGTAGTCCTTCCTTTCCTTCAATCTGGGTCGATTCACAAGGAAAAAAAAGCAGAAGCCCATTCTATATGCCATAACAGAAAAAAAAAAATAGAAGAACATTCATTTCATGACATAATAAAAGGGTAGCAGAAGATTGCAAGGCGCAGGTTTAACATGCCACGGTTTAAAATGCCATCTCAAATAGAGAATCTTTGAAATAAATTTCATCAGGTCTCCTGGTAACACTCTTACTGTCACATAGTCGATTTTGATAAAATATCTTGAAGGAGAATCCCGAATTTGAGGATGCATTCGATACTGAGCAGATAACAACATAGTTGGACAACCTGCTTGTTGGAAGCGCTCAAAAAGGCTTCTACTATACTCAACATGCTGCTGCCTAGCTAAAATCTCATTGCAGGCATTGTTGTGGATCTCGACAAGAACACACCTCGCAGCACCCAATGAAAGTGGAGGAAACACGCCTACTTCACTAGGTTGGTAAATGTATAAACCCATGCGCGGCCAAATAGCAAAGAAGACATCACTCCACGTATTAGAAAGTAATTTTCCACGCCCCTCCTTCACAAGGAGCAGTCTGCAAGAGCCGTGAAAAAAACAAGTCCATGCAACTACAAAACAGTATTTACTTCACCACACAAACCTACGCGCTAGGGCGAGACAAGATAGTAGGCGAGACCACAAAAAAAGGCGTAAGATTTGCAAATCATAGAAATAAATGAAGGTGGGGCGGCTGGCAGAGGTAAGGCCAGTGGGAGATGGCCACGCACCAAGTCTAGATGGCAGAAAGGGGTGAGGGATGGTAGGGCCTTAGGCACAAGAACCTAAAATTTTGATTTTAATTCAGTCTCCTCCAACCTGCGCCACACACCTACCCCCCCTTCTTTCCACGCAACCACAACATTCCTTTATTTATTTATTTTTACTTATATTTTATTTCATTTCATCTTATTTTTATATCTATACATGTATATATATATATATATATTTATATATATTTAAAGAATAATAAACCAGTTAGTTTGGTTTAAAAAAAATGCAAACCGAAAAGAATGCCAGCAACCTATGAATAACTATTAAAATATTAATAATGTCGACAGTCCAGATCGACACTAATAATAGACGACAATGATTGACTATTCATAACAATCCCCCTTTTTTTTTTTGTAAAAACAAATATAAGAATCTCTTTTTTTAAAAGGGACATACCCTAAAATACTAACCTGCCATACAAGCCGTCTACCAGGCTTCGAACACGCAAATTTCCATTAAATAGGGAAAAAGTAACGGTCGCCGCGGAGGCCAGCACAGGAAGCGTCAACAACGACACGAAGGGGGAAACAAATTAGAGGTTACACTCAAGATGAACACGGAGCAAAGACTACCATGGTGCCAAGACGGGTAACCCCTTCTTCAGCGCGGGATGGGGTTCGTCCTACAACACGATTAGACGAAACAACTAGAAGAAATGCTATAGAGATACTTAATATAAAATATCGATGATGATCGAAATTAAGGTAAAATAATAATACTTATAAAATAAGGGCGATCGATCATTAAATTAAAATAACATCATTACCATTACATATTATAATTATATATATAATTTCTACCCACATTAATATTGACCAACGATTGAGCTTAATAATGCGACAACAAGATCCTCCTATAAATGGGATAACACACGAGGACATTACACCAGTCCACAAAAAAGAGGTGTCATAACGACTTGAGAAAGCAAGAAGGAGAGGGGAGGTGCTAAAACATCGCTGAGACATGGTCTAAGACAACAGAATTACACACAGTCGTTCGACGCCCAACAAGGGAAAGGTCACTACGCCAAGAACTAGGTAACCGCCAAATGGGGCATTACATTCTCCTCCCCTTAAGAAAAGCATCGTCCTCGATGCGACATAACATAGAGGAAAAGAAATGGTACGTAACCAATAACATGTAAAGGAGAAATTACACCTATGGTTTAAAATTTAGTTGATTAAAGCACGGTCACAAGGTAGCCTTAGGAACATTTGGTAGAAATTTTAACTTTCAAGGTTCTGTGAAGATTGGCAGTTCCCTCTTGTTTGTTATTTCATTAGTCTCCTTTCCATTAGCATTATTCTTAGTTTAATTTCTTTTAAAATTTCATCATTGAAGAGTTTTGGTTTATTCCTTATTGTGGGTGCCCAACATGGACTGCTAACACAACACCCTATCAGTTGAAAAGGACACTACAGATTCACAAGCACACAAGTATACTTGATTGTATTACACCACAAAAAGTTACACATAGGCACAGTCCACATAGTATATTCTCACACCATGGTGACATATTAAATACTTAAACAAAAGAGTACTACAATCCACCAGACATTTCCTCAATTTGCATCGATGAAAAATTCACATAACACCAAACAAATGCTACAGGTACATAGTGTCCACAAGGGAATCAATGACATATCCACAACATCACAACACATATCCATTTGACATGAGTAACACATACATCAAAAGACCACTACCAAAACATCACAATAACTCAACATATATCCCGAAACATCAACCATACACACAAATATCATATGCCTCCCTCAAACTCTTATGCCTCCCTCAAGTCTCTTATGCCTCCCTCAAGTCTCTTATGCCTCCCTCAAACTCTTATGCCTCCCTCAAGGAGGCCGGTTGACCCTATGGTCCAAGACACATAGAGTTCGAACACTCCTAACCCAAGTGACATAATAACGCGTGGTTCAACAACCCGCTAGTTATCTGTAACTCCTTGGGGCGTACCCCTATACAACGAAGTGGGTCCATAGGTCCAACCATTCCATGGTGCATCCCATGACCCTATTCCACACATCACGACAATAGAACCAGCACAACAATCCAATCTAAGTGCCAAGTGGCAAAGTACAAGCCTTGGGCAAGGCGGTAAAAATTCCAAATTTAAAAGAAGACCCAAAATCAAGCAAAATAAATGGCCAAATAGCCATAGTTAGTATCAAAATCCACATGTTAGTGCCACAAACCAAGGAAATGCCCAAAATTGTAATGCATTGCAATCAAGAAAAGTTGTTGGTCCTTACAAAATAAGGTAAAAAGCTCAATTTATGAATAAAATCAACTTATAATAATGTCACATTACGATAACTATGTGGCCTTATCTAGCCACCAAGGGGTACTCAACGAGTTGCTAGCACTCGGAACATCGAGCCTCAGCTCGTAAAAATATATAGCAATAATACAACTGTCATCATCTCAATCAGAATCATCTCACCACAACTTCAACAAGGCTCAACATAGTCAAAGTCACATAGGTTAAATCCATACGACAACCATATCGGGAGAGAGAAAAGAGTACAAGTCACCATCTACTGAGCCTGAGGTGTCCGCGAAACACAATATGCATGACACCCGTTGAACAAGTGTCACACATACCAAACAAACGAAAGTGGGTTTTCAGCCTATGTAAGGCTCCACTTCCTATCTCGTACTCGGCTCGAGTGACTGGTCAATGGTACACATTTTCTCACTCCATACATACACAGTTTACCGATTTCCCTCAGGGTCGGTTAGTGTAAGGCTCACAACATAACATATAACTACATCACTAACACCATGGTGGTACACACATAGCTACCATAATGTCTCACGTATGGTATGTATACAGGGTAGATCACAATCATACATCCTCAGGGTGTAATACATCACTTTACCACATTCTGCACCCAAAGTGCAATCACTACACAATAGGGTTCATAGGCTCACTGTATGCCCCTATATCACAACATGAATCATTACATATTACACAAATCATACATACGATGAACATAATAACATCACAACATAACATTAATTGCTTCATAACAAGGTGATACACGCATTTCTTTAAAACATGGTAAAACATCATGATACAACTTAATTCACTTTACATAAATCCGGTCATACAACACATTGATACACCTACATATCACAATATGCCACAATGCTCCAACACTACGTCATCCACATTAGAATTCTTTTCACACATCACAAGCAGTAATTCACACGTGAACTCTTCATAGAATCCACAAGAAGGAGAGAGAATACTCCCATCCCCAGCACATCAACATGATGACAAACATGCACTAAGTGACATACACATCATGTGCATTCACAATATCACAATTACGACAATAATCACATCACGCTTATACCACATTACTCTTCCAATATAAATCATCATCATGCAATACCATCATCTCCATGTAACACTATCATGTAACACCATCACCATCATGTAACATCATCATCAACACCAATCCGGCCCATAGGTTCGAGAGCATGAACCTACGCTCTGATACCAAGTGTAACGACCCGAAATTTTCACACACAAACAACACTAAAAAGGCGGGATTTTTTTTTTTTTGACTTGCTTGACACATAACATGACACAACATGTCGTCACAAAGTTACAACCAACTCTGGGAACCACTTGTTATGGGGATGACCACAAGGTCAGCACGGAAACGTTCACACCCAAAAGGATAATACACTTTTTTTTTTTGACAGGACAACATAGAAGTCCAACCACATGACACTCTCACAGCTAGGGCAAACCACAATGAGATATTCTTGAGGGTTATTTATTTTAAAAAGACATCTTGCAATTCTTAGCTTACGTTTTCAACGAGGCTCAAGATATGATTCATAAATTCATCTTACCAAGCTAAGTTTATTCTTTTTACACTGTAGAGTAATCATCTTTAAAGTCTTCTCTATTATGACATTTATTGTTTAATTTCATTATTTAATAAAGGGGTAATTTAATTCCACAAGGCCATCTATTTACACTTACGTTACTAGAACTTGTTCATGCCCTATATGACAACATGGGTATGGGTTCACTTTCAACAAACTTAAGAGAAGAAAGACAAAGCACCTTGGAAAAGGTTAGAGGAGAAGGTTGAGTTGAAATCATCTTTAAGACCTCATTTAGTTATTACCAAGATTTAATTAAAAACTTGAATTAACGTAATTATTAAAGATTTTACTTAGGCTTTACTAAATGAGTTTTATCAAAAAAAGCTACTTACAATTTACCATCCAATGGCTAAGAGATAGATTGAGTGGTTTCTAAAGTTTTCTCTCTTACTTATTAAATCTTATTAGAACTAACCATTGATTTCCCTTAAGTTGTTTAAGAATTTCACCATGAAAGGGATAGTGTTTATTAGTGTAGCTTAGGGATATCAAGTTATATAATTTACTTAACAAAGGATAGTTTCACCTTTGATTACTTAAGGAATTACTTGTTCTCAAGTAGATCACCTCTACATTAATTTATTTGCAATATAAATTTTAGTTTAACTTCTATAAGTATTAAACCAACCCATTTTATTTTACTCAAACACATTATTATTAAGTCTTAGAAAGATTTAACTTAACACTTTATTCTCAAGATCAAAGTTTTACAATACTCATATCAATGTAAAGATTGAATATCATTTCTCACAAAGATAAGTTACCAGTTTAACCAAAAAGGGACAAGACAACTTCATCACGTAATTTTCCGAACATTCCAAGGCAAGAGATCTTCTAAACTCCTTTGCAAGCAATGTTACAAAATTTACAACACATTGGACATTTTTACAAGGAACTTCATAAATTGTACAGATGAAACTTTTACACTCTTTTCCTCTAGTCTACTCGCATAATCCATCTGCACAAATATTAACTAGAGTCAGTTCGCTAGAACTGAGCATGTTAAGACTACCCATTGCAACAGTAAGCTAACATTTTATAATATCATGAAAGTAAAATTCTAAACTCAAGAATGGATCAAATCACAAACCACTAATCAATATGTTTCACAAGATGAAGAGATTTATACCAGCCAACAAGGAGGAATCCCAATATTCAAGTGAGAGAGATATTCCAAAGATAATCAAGGTAAGACCTTATTGGTGAAGACAACAAGGCTGAGAGTATTGAGATTTCAGTCATGTAATCCTATGGATTACGTGATTGAAATCTAACACCCAAACATCATTCTATTATTATTAACCAAAAAGATAATGATCAGTCAAATTACTTAACATATTCAAATATCATTCTATTATTATCAACCAAAAAGATAAATAGAATGAACCCATAAAGCATGGGATTTTTTTTTTAATCTCCATATTTCCCTTTACTTAATATTTATCTTTTTTTTTTTTTTGAAAAAGAATCCCTTTAAGACAACCTGCACGAGAGACTATTAAGCATATGAGAATGCTAATATTAAGACATAATCAATAAATGATTTACCTAGAAACTTCTTGAACTTCAAAAGGATTAGCTAGCGGTTCGGTATACTTATCCAATTTTCTATAGAATATAGAAAATGTAACAGTCAAAGATGCATGCAGATTACTCTCATTCAAAAATTGCTTGGTAACAAGACTGCATTCACACACATCCTTGTTTTAGGAAGAATATAGACCCCAACCATATATGAACACAAATCAGTCAAAGATTAAAGTTAACTTCACTCGACTGAATAAACCAATATACATATAATACTCACAACACAATATCTGAATCTGAAGATTCAATATACCAAGTAATTCTCACCGAACCTAATTATTTTTCTTCAAGAAGTTAAATAAATTAGATTCTATCCAACTAAATTACATTCAACAACTATAGTTTGGATTATACAAGCAAGGATCAAGAAAAAGTCTTTTCACCAAAGGTTGTTATTATCTTACATCACATAATCAGTAATAAACCCGTAATCCACCACTCGTATGATCATTGTAAGAGTTAAGGACTTAGCTCACTAAAATATATGACTGAGTCTATTCCTACCTTTTCCATTTTCATACAAGTCTAACCCAAATCGAAGAAAGGTAACCATTCTACTTTCATACATGCCTCAGTCAACATTTACTCAGAAAATCCCTACCTAAATTATTGAAGGTTTCTTTAAGCTACATAATGGATTTAATAGAAACCCATTTCATTCGATACTTGAATTTAAACAAGCAAGGGCTAGTCTATTGAAAATATAAGTGAATCGACACAAGATCCTCTACAGTGACCCAACTCAAGTCACCAATCACAAGGTTTACAGTCAGCGAAGGAGGGATACAAAGCAAAATACTCTTCCTACGAACTAAGCCTTCTCCTCCGTCTCTAATTCAACATATGAATAGCTTGGGCATACCCATCTATTTCACGACTGTCTACTCAACCTATTCTCATAGTCGCTCCAAAGAAAACATCTGCTACTATAGAGTTCGATTGAACTCTTTTATCTTATGATACAGTGACTCACGTCACAGGATCGTATTGAGTAGTCAATATTCCACTCACGTAGGCCTCTAAGAAAAACATCATGCTCACTATGCGAGGTCTACACACAGATTCAGCCCAAGAAATGCTTTTACCAAGACAAAAACAAACATTTAGCCTAAATCTGGTCATGAGTCAACAAATCTACAAATATCCACTAATGTTATTCATGGCTCAAGTTTATATCTGCTACTATTGGTTTAAAAATCGAACTCAACGGCCATTGTTCACTATTGTCTCTAAACGTCACCCGAATTTGAAGAATTAAGCAGGAAAACACCCAGGTTAAAGATCTAACACCCACAGTATAAAACTTCAACAATTATTTTGCTATCACATAGTAGTTACTCTTTTATTTCGAAATGAAAAAGTGAGGCAGAAAGGAATGTATACATGCTATCACAGTTGCTATCAGGGTATGAAAAACAAACAAATCCCAGTAGTCCTTCCTTTCCTTCAATCTGGGTCGATTCACAAGGAAAAGTAGAAGCCCATTCTATATGCCATAATAGAAAAAAAAAAAAATAGAAGAACATTCATTTCATGACATAATAAAAGGGTAGCAGAAGATTGCAAGGGGTAGGTTTAACATGCCTGGTTTAAAACGCCATCTCAATAGAGAATCTTTGAAATAAATTTCATCAAGTCCCAGTAACACCTTCTTATCACTTAATCGATTTTGATAAAAATATCTTGAAGGAGAATCCCGAATTTGAGGATGCATTCGATCATCGAGCATGATAACAACATAGTTGGACAACTCGCTTGTTGGAGGCTCAAAAGGCTTCTACTATACTGCAACATGCCTCGCCGCTTTGCTGGCTAAAATCATTGCAGTTGTTGCTTTGTGGATCTCGACAAGAACACACCGCAAGACCCAAGGAAAGTGGAGGAAACACGCCTACTTCACTAGCTTGTTAGTTGTCTATAAACCACCATAAAAAAGACAAGAACTCCACATACCTCCAGTAATTTTCCATGCCCCTCCTTCAACAAGGAACAAGTGCAAGAGCCGTGATAAAAAAACAAGTCCATGCGACTACACAAACAATATTTTCTTCACCACACAAACCTACGCGGGTAGGGCGAATAAGATAGTAGGAAAGACCACTAGTAAAAAAAGGCGTAAGATTTGCAAATCACAGAAATAAATGAAGGTGGGGTAATTTGGCGGGAGGTAAGGCCAGTGGGAGATGGCCACGCACCAGTCTAGATGGCAGAAAGGGGTGAGGGACGGTAGGGCCTTAGGCACAAGAACCTAAAATTTTGATTTTAATTCAGTCTCCTCCAACCTGCGCCACACACCTACCCCCCCTTCTTTCCCACGCAACCACAACATTCCTTTATTTATTTATTTTTACTTATATTTTATTTTATTTCATCTTATTTTTATATCTATACATGTGTATATATATATATATATATATATAAAAAGAATAATAAACCAGTTAGTTTGGTTTAAAAAAATGCAAACCGAAAAGAATACCAGCAACCTAGGAAAAACTATTAAAATATTAATAATGTCGACAGTCCAGATCGACACTAATAATAGATGACAATGATCGACTATTCATAACAATCCCCTTTTTTTTTGTAAAAACAAATATAAGAATCTCTTTTTAAAAGGGACATACCCTAAAATACTAACCTGCCATACAAGCCATCTACCAGGCTTCGAACACGCAAATTTCCATTAAATAGGGAAAAAGTAACGGTCGCCGCGGAGGCCAGCACAGGAAGCGTCAGCAACGACACGAAGGGGGGGGGGGAACAAATTAGAGGTTACACTCAAGATGAACATGGAGCAAAGACTACCATGGCGCCAAGACAGGCAACCCCTTCTTCAGCGCGGGATGGGGTTCGTCCTACAACACGATTAGACGAAACAACTAGAAGAAATGCTATAGAGATACTTAATATAAAATATCGATGATGATCGAAATTAAGGTAAAATAATAATACTTATAAAATAAGGGCCGATCGATCATTAAATTAAGATAACATCATTACCATTACATATTATAATTATATATATAATGTCTACCCACATTAATATTGACCAACGATTGAGCTTAACAATGCGACAACAAGATCCTCCTATAAATGGGATAACGCACAGGACATTACACCGTCCACAAACAGAGGTGTCGCTAACGACTCGAGAAAGCAAGAAGGAGAGGGGAGGTGCTAAAACATCAGCTGAGACATGGTCTAAGACAACAGAATTACACATAGTCATTCAATGCCCAACAAGGGAAAGGTCACTACGTGCAATAAATAGAAATGAAACACGTAAAATCTTCTATAATTGTTATGTGTATCTATTCCTCTCGGCCTTTTGGATTTCTTCTTGCATCTTGCATACATCAATCACAATTGCCTCACATATATATAGAGGGTTTTTACATAAAAATACATCATCCCCTGAAAATATATTGCTATCACTAAAATAGAGCATGAATAAAATAGAGCATGCAAACTTATTTTCTTTTTTGAAAATCAAGAATAAAATAAGGCATACAAATAACACAACTAAAAATATAAAATCATACATGAAAGCAAACTGTTGTGTTTTCTAAAATAGATAGGGATGAAATTAGCTACATTTTCTAACAAATATGTGCACACATATTCCTCTCCCTTACTAATTAAACACTGCAGATATTTATATGTATTCCCTTTCAATGGAGAAACTAAATCCATATAGAAATTATTGTTTTAGTAATGTCCTATCCTAACCAACTAAACATGATTGAATTTTGAGATAATGTAGTGTCTTAAACACACCACAATAATGCTAGAGATTTCCATGTATATAATAAATCTTGTTGTGACATGGCTTTAGAGAAATTTCCATATGTTTAAGATTACTAGACATGACACCTCTAATTTGTGTTGAAGAACTGAACTAATTCAGGTAACAATTATATATGTCAATATGGCCAAGTTCAATTGAGCTCAAGGCTAATATCTCAAGTGAAAAGTATTTCATATGAATTCTAATGAGCCAATTCCAAAAAAACTGAGAGGGGATGGTACTTAAATAAACATGGTGCATGGTGTAGAACTCCTAACCTAATTATTTTGATTTTTCTTATTCGATCATACTATTTTTTCCTGCATTCATACACATATTGACCACATTTCTTGCAATTGTGACACTACACATGAGACTTATCATGTCTCCGACAAAAAGAGTGATTATGATTGTGATCATGACTCTGTTCTCTTCCACTTTGATTTGTTGGATTGTTGTTGTGTCATCTAGATGAATGTATTCCTCTACCTCTATGGCATTTGGACCTTCCTCTATCTCGTGTCACGAATTGTTGAAGTCTGAGATGAAAAAGCTTGTTCTAAAGTTGTATGGGATCATTTCAACCTTCTTTCATAATTTAAAAAAATCATGTAACTCATCAATTGATATCTTCCTAAAATCCTTAGTTTCTTCTATGCTCTGACAACCAAAGGATCAATTTTGAAGGTAGAATCGTAGGAATATTTTCAATTATTTTTCTATCATCCAATATTTCTCCATGAGATTTAATTTGATTTACTATTCCAACTATATAAGTAAATAAAAAATCTCCAAGGTTTGAATCTTTTATAGACATATTCTCAAAATATCTTCTAAGTAATTGTAGTTTCACAGCTTTTTAACTTTTTCCTTACCTTGAAATGCAACCTAGAGAGTGTCCCATGCTTCTTTTGCTTGATTGGTTTTGCCACTTTAGGAAGAATACTTTCATGCATAGCTTGATGTATGTAGAAGAGCTATTTCGAGATATATTTCTATTTCTATGAGAGTGCATTATATGTTGATGGATCTGCGAGTTTGTGTATTTGTTTTCAATGATTTACAACCTTCCTAGGATCTCGAACAAAGCTTTCATTGTTAGAGACCAATAATTATAATTTTTTCCTATGAATTGAGGAGTCTCTAGACTTGAAAGAGATTTTCCAAATGTAGAATTCATTGATGGCTATCAACTTAAAAACCTTGCTATGATACCAATTTTAGAATATATGTAGATGGTACAACAAACATGGAAAATAAAAGAATGCAATAAACATAACTTAAACACAAAAAATCTTCTAGCACTGTTTTGCATATCTATTCCTCTCATCCATTTGGCTTTCTTCATGCATTTCGCATACATCAATCACAATTGCCACGAGATATATAGAGGTATTTTACATAAACATATATCATCCCTAAAATTAGTGATATCACTAAACCGAGCATGCATAAAACAAAACATGCAAACTTATTTTCTTTTCCTAAAATTAGGAATAAAACATGACAAATAAAAATAAAAAACAAAAATCTAAACTCATGCATGAGAGCAAATTGTTGTTTTCCCAAAATAGATAGGGACTAAATTAGCTACTTTTTATAAAAAAATATGTGTACAAAGAATCCTCTCCTTACCAATTAAACACTACAAATATTTTTTTCATTCTCTTTCAATGGAGAAACTAAAGACATATATAAATCACTATACTACTGTAATGTCATATCCTACCCAATTGAACATGATTAAATTTTGAGATATTACAATGTCCTATTCACACCACAACAAAGCTTAAAATTTCCATGTGTATAGTAAATCTGTTGTGACATGAATTTAGAGAAATTTCCATATGTTTATGAGTCTTTGGATATGCCAGCTCCAATTTGTGTTGAAGAAATGAACTAATTCAGCTAACTATTATATATGTCAATGCGGCCAAGTTCACTTGAGTTGAAGGCTCATATCTTAGGTGCAAATTATTTTATCTCAATTTTAATAAGTCCATTCCAATAAAACTTGGAGAGGAAGGGTACTTAAATAAACATGGATCTTGGTGTAGATCTCCCAAACTTATTTTGATTTTTCCTATTCTAACCATCTTTTTTTCATGCATTCATAAGCATGGTGCCCATATTTATTGGAATAGTGACACTTCATTTGAGACTTATCGTGTCTCCGAGCAAAAGAGTGATTATGATTGTGATCATGACTCTTTCGTCTTTCACTTTTATTTGTTGGACCGTTGTTGCATCCTCTAGATGAGCGTCCTCCTCTACCTTCGATGAACCTACCTCTACCTCTGGGCCATGACTTGCTGAAGTCAAAGATCAAATAGCTTTCTCTAAAGTTGTGTGATCAGTCTAATATTTTCTCATGATTTATTAAAAATCATCAATTGAAATCTGACTCAAATCCTTAGTTTCTTCTATGGCTACAACCAAATGATCAAAATTTGAAGGTAGACTCTTTAACATATTTTTAATATATCTTTTATCATCTAATTTTTCTTCATGAGATTTAATCGATTCACTAGTCAAATGATATGAGTAAAGAACAACTCTACAAAGTTTGAATCTTTCATAGAAATATTCTTACCATCTCTTCTAAGTAATTGTTGTTTCACAATTTTAAATTTCTCATTACCTTGAAATACAATTTGGAGAGTGTCACATGCTTCTTTTTCTTGATTGGGTGCTGCGACTATAGGAAGAATACTTTCATGCATAGCTTGATATATATGTAGAAGGGTTTTCGGTCTTTCTTTCTCCGATCCTTCAAGAGATATTTATATTTTGTGAGAGTGTGTTATATGTTGATGGATCGTTCCGTTTTGTGTATTTGTTTTCAATGATTTACCAACATCTTGAGATCTAAATAAAGCCTTCAATGTTAGAGACCAATACTCATAATTGTTTCCCTGTGAATTGAGGATTTTGTAGACTTGAAAGAGATTCTCAGGATGTAGAAGTCATTGATGGCTATCGACTTAAAAACTCACTCTAATACCAATTTGTATAATATGCACAAATAGAACAACAAACAGAGAAATATAAAAGACCGCAATAAAGAAATTAAACACTAAAAATCTGCCGGCAATGTTATGCATATCTATTCCTCTCAACCTTTTGGCTTTCTTATTGCATCTTCCATGTACATAAATCATAATTTCCTCACATATATAAAAATATTTTACATAAAAATAGATCATCCCGAAAAACAAAGCTGCTATCACTAAAGCAGAGCATGTAAACTTATTTGTTTTTCCTAAAATTAGAAATTAAACACAATGATTAAAATAAAACTACTAAAAATTTAAAATCATACATAAGAATAAAATGTTGTTTGCATAGAATAGATGGGGAAGAAATTAGTTACTTTTTCTAACAAATATGGGCAAAGAGACTCGGCCTCTCCCTTACTAATTAAACACTACAGATATTTATCTTTATTCTCTTTCATTGGAGAAACTAAAGACATACAAACATTACTACTTGAGTAATGTCCTATCCTAACCAATCGAATGTGATTGAATTTTGAGATCTTTGCACTTGTCCTAATTGAAGGATGCATGACTAAAACTACGGTTCCACGGCCAACACCTTTGTAGCTCCACCACCAATTCCACTTTCAAACTCCACTCATCTACTCTTTATCTTTCTTTAACTAGATTGTTTTGTCGATTAATAAACTACAAACCAGGCAGTTTTCTTTCGGTCATAGGATTAGTTTTCTCTCTGTTTGCAACTTCATTCACCGCCTAATAAACTATAGCTATGACTTCTTTTCTGTTATAAACTAATTCTTCTTGACATTGTAAAAGTAGCGAGAATAATACAGTATAGTGAAGTCTTTTTCTTCATTTTTACAATTTGTTATTCGCTCGATTCTACAAAGCAGATTTATTAAGTTTTTTTTTTTTGATTCAATATATTGTTAGAGCATTCAATCTAATCTTCAATTGGTATCAGAGCTGGTTGCAGTATTATTTTTTTTTGCAAAATTTGCAGGTTAGCGGTTCTCTCCAATAATTATCAGATTGTCAAATGGTGGTAATTTTTCATTTCAGCTTCCATTGTTTACTGGAGACAACTATGATTACTGGAAGTCAAGAGCCAACTATACTGAAGAGTCTTTTGAAGAAGCAAAACACTCTACATTATTCGCTTGCAATTTGGCAAAAGAACCTCAAAAGGATGTTTGGTTCTTGAATAGCGGTTGCTCAAATCATATGACAGGTAAATTTGATCTCTTTTTCAAATTAGATGAATTTGTAAGGAGTCAAGTAAAATTTGGTGATGATAAAGAGGTTGATGTAATGGGAAAAGGTACCCTTGCAGTGAAAACTAAGCAAGGAGAAACTACATTTATTCATGACACTTTGCATGTGCCCAAATTACAACATAATCTTTTAAGTATTGGGCAGCTTATAGCAAAAAATTACAAGGTTGTGTTTGAAGATAACTGCTACAAAATATTTGATAAATCGGCTAACCATCATCTTATAGCAAAGGCTTGTATGACAGAGAATCGATTATTTCCTCTCACTTTGGAGTCCACTAAGATGCATGCCCTCAAGGCAACCACAGATGATTCATGGTTATGGCACCAATGGTATGGTCATTTGCATTTTCAAGGATTAAGTTTTCTTCATAAGAAAGGCATGGTGAGAGGACTTCCTACAATTAAAAAGAAGAAGTTTGTTTAGGGTGTGCACTTGGCAAGCAACATCGAGACAATTTTCTGGTGAACAAATCATGGAGGGTAAAATATCCTCTAGAGCTTGTGCATCGGGACATTTGTGGTGACATGTAAGAGGAATATTCAAGTAAGAATACATACTTTCGACATTTATTGATGATTTCTCACACCACACGTGGGTTTATTTTCTTAAGCATAAATATGAGGCATTTGAATGCTTCAAGCATTTTAAGGATATGGCAGAAAATCAAAGCGGGTATTCTCTCAAAATACTCAGAAAAATAGAGGGGGAGAATTCACTTCCAATGAGTTTTCTAATTTTTGTAATACTCATGGAATTAAGAAACAACTTACGACAACTTATACCCCACAACAGAATGACATTGCAGAAAGAAAGAACCGTACCATTATGGAGATGGCACAAAGTATGTTGAATTCCAAAAACCTTCCTAATTTATATTGGGGAGTTACGGAAGCAACCACAAATTATATTTTGAATCGAATCCCAACATAAAAATTGATTTGTTTAAAAAGAATATCACTCCCAAGGAAGCTGTAGTGGACACAAGCCCTCAGTAGCTCACTTTCATGTATTTGGTTTCCCTGCATATGTTCATGTTCCAGAAAATAAGTGGAAGAAGTTGGGTGCAAAATACCAAATTTGTATCTTTGTGGGCTATTCAGATTTCACAAAAGGATACAAATTCTATAATCTGAGACAAAGAAATGAATTATTAATCGAGATGTGGTTTTTGATGAAGGGGAGTATGGAAATGGAAAAAAGGAGTTCAACAAACTACACCACTCATCATGGGTATAGAAGATGTTCAACAAGTTCCTCCTCTCCCCACAAGCTCAAGTGGAAGTTCAAGCCCCAGTTCACCAAGTTCACCAAGTTCCTCTTCAGGTGATAGTTCTAGTCCACAATCAAGTCCAAGTTCTTATCAGAAAGGTATGAAGTTTAAATGAAATTTATCAAAGGAGTTCTAATGTGAATCTAGTTTCCAATCTTGCTTTGTTTAGTACCATTCAAGTTGAACCTTTTGTATGAAGAAGCCACGAAAGAACAAGTATGGATTGATGCTATGAATGAAGAGATGCATGCAATTGTTAAAAACAATACATGGGAATTAGTGCAACTTCCTAAAGATAAACAAGTGATTGGTGTCAAATGGATTTATAAGGTGAAATATCATGCTAATGGTTCTATGAATAGACACAAGGCAAGATTAGTTGCCAAGGGATTTGCACAAATGCCTGGAGTAGATTATTCAGATACTTTCGCTCTAGTTGCAAGATTTGATACAGTCAAAATTATATTAGCTCTTGAGCTGCATAACACAAGTGGCCAATATATTAGATGGATGTAAAATCAGCCTTCCTAAATGGTTTTATTGATGAGAAATTCTATGTGGAGCAACCTCTTGGTTATGAAATTTAGGAAAAGAACATTTTGTTTACAAGCTAACAAAGGCTCTCTATGGGTTAAGCAAGCACCTCGTGCTTGGTACATTTGAGATTGACAATTATTTCTTGAATAAAAGATTCATTTGAAGTTCCTTAGAGACAACCCTCTATATCCAACATCTTGGTAATAATATTCTAATTGTTTTCCTTTATGTTGATGATCTCATTTATATAGGTAATAGCCATCTCTCATGGAAAAATTTCAAGGAGAAATGAAACAAGAATTTGAGATGTCGATTTGGGACTCGTGCATTATTTTCTTAGAGTGGAGGTGTAACAACAATCGAAGGTATATCCATTTCTCAAACCAAGTATGTGGTTGATCTATGAAGTGTTTTAGAATGATGTCATGCTAAAAATACTTTGTCATTGATTAATGCCACCAATCCTTCGCCCTTGGTGAAAAATTAACCAAGGAAGATGCAAGTTCTAAAGTAGATGCTACTTTATACCATGGAAGTTTGGTTGGGAGCCTCATGTACCTCACTACCACGAGATCGATATTATGTATGCTGTGAGCCTCATCTCTCGGTTCATGCAGGATCCACATGAGTCTCATTGGCGTGCTGCAAAAGAATTTTAAGGTATGTGAGTGGTACACACAATTTTGGCATTCATTATTCTCCCCCACATAAGTTTGAGCTATGTGGTTACATGGATTCTGATTGGGCTGGTTCGGTGGATGATAGAAAATCAACATCTGGTTATAGTATTTTTCACTTGGTTTAGAGTTGTCTCATGGAGTAGTAAAAAGCAAGCAACCATCGCCCTCTCTTTCCATGAAGCGAGTATATTGCAGTAGGAGCAGCTAGTTGTCAAGCCATATGGAATAGACGGATTTTGGAAGATTTGCAATTGGTTCAAGAACATCCCACCAGTATTTCAAAGGTCATGTGATAACAGTAGTACCATTGCAATGACCAAAAATCCAGTGTTTCATGCTAGATCGAAGCAAATTGAGCTTTGACATCACTTCATCAGACTTAGTTCAAGATGGGACAGTGGAATTACAGTTTTGCCCTACAGCTGAGCAAGTTGCTGATATTTTTACCAAAGCTCTACCTACAACCAGTTTTGTTGCTTTGAGGAATCAGTTAGGACTCATCCCCATTACTCATGTAGGGGGAGATTGAAGGATGCATGACTAAAACTGCAGTTCCACCGCCAATTCCACCGTCAAACTCCACTCATCTACTCTTTAGCTTTCTTTAACTAGATTGTTTTGTTAGTTAATAAACTGCAGACTGGGCAGTTTTCTTTCAGTCATAGGATTAGTTTTCCTCCTGTTTGCAGCTTCATTCGCTGCCTAATAAACTGTAGCTATGACTTCTTTTCTGTTATAAAAGTCTTCTTCAGCATTGTAAAAGCAGCAGAATAATACATTATAGTGACATCTTTTTCTTCATTTTTGTAATTTGTTGTTCGCTCAGTTACAGAGCAGATTTATTAAGTTTGTTTTTGTTTGATCCAGTATAGTGTTAGAGAATTCAATCTAATCTTCACTAACCACACCACGACAGTTTTCTGAGATTTACATGTGTATAATAAATCCTGTTGTGACATGGCTTTATAGAAATTTCCGGATGTTTATATCAAGTTATAACTAACTATTATATTCGATCAAGCATTGAGCTCGAGGCTGATATTTCAGGTGTAAAAAGTATTTCAACTAAATTCTAATAAGTCAATTCCAATAAAACTTGAAGGGGAATGGTACTTAGATAATGGGGTCAATGCAATTTCTTAGAGCTGAACAACTGGCCTATTATTCTACTATATACCGCCCTACCCAGCGATATACGGAGACTAGATGATCATATCATAACTTTCGTTAACAAGTTGAACTTCCTCTATGCCAGGTAAGCTATGTTTGAGTTTCATTATCTTTATTTTTGTGTTATTTTAAAGGTGGATGCATCTTACAATGGAGAATCCGTTACCATCTCAGTGCTTTAATTTGGACCGACTAGATGAAAAGAAGACAGTTAGGGTTTATAGCTATGTTGCAGAATAGCATAAACATGAAGATAAAAAGGAACATTTCTTAATTTCATATATAGAACTGGCAGCTATCCATATTTTGAAAATCTTGATTTGAAAAGTTATATGTTGGAGACAATCAGTGCTTTGTTTCATTGGTTTTACCTTATGAAGTTGGTGTCCTGTCTAATCTATTTTGAATCTGTGATAGTGTCTGGAGACTCCCGTTTGTTTTGAGATAGTAACTTTTGTAGATTCCTCGTAAATTTTTACGTCCTTTTAAATGGGTTGGGACTTGAATCATTTTCAGTCCTTTAAATCAGTGAATTGTCTGCCATTTTAAAAGGTGTTAATATTTTGTATCAATTTTTGAAGTGTTAGTGTTTGTACTTGCAACAAAACTTCAATTTTGGTGTCTTGATCGAGCAGTCTTCTTGGGACTTGCCGAGTCGCCGTAATCTCAGCAATCACTTTTGTATATAACCATTTTATATTCATTGTTAAGACATTGATAAGTTCCAATAAAAATCTCAATATTGAAATCTAACTATTGTTTATGAACTTCTATATCCCTGTTTATAATTTATTGATTTTAGTGCACAATATATTTTGTCTACACTTGTATTACACTATTCATGACTTACTAATTTCAGTACATATTTCATTCCAAGAACAGGAACCTGTCTGATTTCTTTTGAGTCATATTATACAAGAATCAATTACAATTTCAAAAATAGGAGATACCCTATTCTAAGATTATCTGGAGGGGTGCATGCACAAGAAGGCAGAAACATACATTTTTAAAGCTACATTTTGTAACAAAAAGGAGATCCCCAATTCGAAGTTTATCTAGAGGGGTGAGCAATCGCTAGGGATTTTGTAATTAATTGTGTTGTAGCTATTTTTATAAGTTGAAATAAACCCCTCTAGAGTATTGTTTTATTTATTACAAGGTTTTTGTCGTAAAGACGTGTTGGATTTGTTTTTGTTTTTTTACAAGACATATGTAACACACCAAAAATCACGACACACGAACAATCACCGTGAAATACAGGATAACTTTTTTTTGACTTGCTTTGACACAACACGACACAACATGTCATCACAAGGTTACAACCAACACTAGGAACCACTTGTTACGGGGGAGACCACAAGGTCAGCACGGAAACGTTCACACCTATCAAGGACAATACATACTTTTTTTTTGACAAGACAACATGGAAGTCCAACCACATGACATACTTACATTTAGGGCATCCCATGAGGAAATTCTTGTTAAGTTTTCTTGTTTACTAAAATGTCTCTTAATTCTTAACTTACGTTCTTATAAAATTTCATGTAATGATTCACACAATTCTTTTCACAAGGGAGAACTTCTTTCTTTTCAACTATTGACTAAATAGCTTAAGGCCAAGCTTTCTAAACTAGGATCATCAATTTTATGTCCAAAGCTTTCTTATTCATTTGATTTTAGAACATTTTCCATTTCTTACAAGGTTAATTAAACTTACTCAAGTCACTAACACATGTTCCACAACTCTATTGCACAGGTGAAGGCATAAGCTCCGATTGAGTGAAAGTACCGCTTAGGGTTCATAACAATAGCCTTCTTGTTTAAGGATTAAATTTTGACCTTGCTTAAGAAATATCACCATGAATCAAGGCATGGGTTAACAGAACAGGACAACAGAATTTAGCTTCAGGGTCACATTGTTTACTATCAGTCTTTTATTGAGGTTAAGAGTTTATCAAGATTGGTTAAATGTTCCATCTAGACTTTACTTAATTAAGTTTGACAAAGGAGAACATTCCAAACGATAGAGAGAGATTTAAGGTTTAATTAATCGATTTCCCTCCTACTTATTAAATCCTATCATCTTCTAAAATCTAACCATTGCTTTCACCATGAGGTCATTTAAGATTTCACCATAAAAGGATAATGTTTATTAGCTTGGCTCGAATAAAAAAATAAAATAATAAGTTATCATATTTCGTTACAAAAGATAGTTTCCTCTTGATTGTTCCAGGTCTCAAAGGTTATCAAGTAGATCACATCTACATTAATATGTTCATATACATAAATTTTGGTTTAACTTTTATCAGGACTATCCAGCTCACTTCATAGTGCTTACAAACTCATTGCTACTAAGCCTTAGGAGGATTTACAACTCAACATTTTAACTCAAGAGCAAAGTTTAACAGTACTCATTTGCGGAAACAAAACAAGGTTACATCAATTCATTCCAACATGATGCACAAATCAAAGGGACATACCATCTCTATTGAACCATGACTAGGGAGCAAGAGAGTAATAACATGGGACATGCCCCGCTACTATTCTAAGGATTAAAATACACTAGAATATCCCATAACCAAGCGGTAATCAAATTTCATCTTTCACATGATAACCAAACAAACCAAAGTTTCAACAGTTACAACAACAATACTCTACAATACATTTACTAGGCACTGACCCTTCTTCTAAAATGTCCAAAGGCCCTTTCCAAATTTTATAACATAATACACATTCGTACAAAGGAACATCATAACCAAGATTGATGCAATAATCTACAAGTCTTTCCATCATCTAACCACGTAAGCCATCTGCAACAATTAATAACCTGAGTCAGTTCGCGAGAACTGAGCAAGATAAGACTATACATAGCAACAATAAGCTACTAGCTAACAAAACCATGAAAGGAAGCATTCTATTTCAAGAAATGGATCAAAGTTCTAACCTCTAACAACCTTTTGGAACAAGATATAATTTTCAACATATCAACTAAGAAGAAATCCATAAGTTTTAGTTATGAAAATACCTCTAAAACTACAAAAGTTTGACAACCAAATACGCAAGACTATGAAATTTAAATGATTAGACACAAGAGTTGAGAGTATTAGGATTTCAATCATGTAATCCCGTAGATTACGTGATTGAAATCTAAAGTGTAACCCATCAATCCACATTCTCAAGGTGAAGTCAAAAGATAAAAACCAGACCCGATCTTAGTTGCCAAAAGAATATAGTTTTGGAATCGTTCCGTAGGGCCATAGGCCTAATAGGCTATAAATGAACAACGAGGGTAAAAAAACAAAGTTCCATCATGTAATCAAAAAGGTTTAAAGGATGAAAATCTTATATTCAAACCCACAACCATTATATCTTAGGTAATAAGTGACTTCATGGCAAATAAGGATGAGTGGAAAGGACGGTAAGAATGTCCGGAATAGGCATTGCCTAACAGCCTACCTACTGAACATAACCAGGGCCGGAATAGCGACAAGCCTCATTAATAACCAAGTTGAGTAGGAAATCTAGCATTCTAAACACATCCTTTCAATTTTCGTAATTCCTTAGATTTATAATCCTCCCGTTCTAGAGGAACATAGCCATGAATCTAGACTTGGTTGAAATTTTTGACATCAACTCACTTCCTAATATCATAAACGATGTACACAAAGGAGAAGGTCTCTCAACTCTCCTTAATTTACATCTCATCACTAAGTTTATGGTAACCTATGCAGTGATTAAACACATAATATACCATCAAAGATAGATATCCTCCAATAATGAACTTCTATAACGATGTTATTACAATTATTACGTTCGACACAAAAACAAACTATTCCAAAGCTTCTTTTCCCTTTTTGACAACAAAATATATTCACGACCTTCCATCACAATCATTCTAAATTTGCAATGAAAGGTCACTCATCAAGAAGGAAGTACAAAACAAGTTTGACTAAATTAAGGAACTTCATGTTACCTTAAGCAGTTGATGAAAACCTTAACTTTCACGAACCGTGAAAGATATTACCTTACTCCATCAAGGCATTATGTCTATACATGATTAAATCGATCACACAAGGAATCATCAACATACCATATCTTAACACCATAAAGGTCATTAATTTTATCAAATTTTACTCATAGAAAGAGTAGAATCAAAATGGGGTTCTATCAATAATTTATGCCCTTCTATCAACCCAGGACATATTTTCGGCCCAAAACTTCCTTCTTAACAAGCATATATATTGAACTTCTAATTTCCAAAAGCCCTAATAATTTGCACAATACACGAAGTGCATAATCACGCTTATCATAAAAAATAATAATAATAATTTAACTGTATGTTTTCCTCTAGGGCAACAACATAACAGGAAACCAATACTAGTCAACGCTGCAACGTTCTAGGGGCGATTACATACCCAGGTTCACAAAAGAAACAATGACATTTTTGCAGAAGGAAGTAACTTTAAAAATATATATATATATATATATATATATATTTCATATGATCAATATAAAGCATATTTCACATGATCATCAAAGCATACATTGAGAACCTTTGTTTGTTTTATATATATAAATGGGTTGATCACGTCAACAAGAACAACCAACAGAGGCAAATCTAGAAGTAACAAACTATTAACCATATATTGAACACAAATCCACAAAATCACAGATTTAAACCAATTTCTAGAAAGAAAAAGTTTCATTTCAAGAGGTTTATTAGATACTAGCATATTATGTATATGGTTAGTCTATCTTGCCTGTTTTAACGCATCCACCAGTCGTGAACATCCAGCAGGGACTGCTACAGCCACACGCCTTCGCTTTATCCTCTGCTTCACTGGTCTTTTCTTGCAATATACCACACCGGGATTCCCTTTTGAAGGCACGACTAGAAGAATGCAATAGGTGCTTCCAAACACAAGATTACTTCAATTGCTGCTTTGGGGTGAGATTCAAACCGCTTACCACTCGGTCGAGAGCACTTGCACTAGAAAGCAAAACACCAACGATGGTTTGAAGCTCGGACACAAGACATAAAGATTACATCGCTCCCCGGCTCAAAGGCAAGGCATCTACCGTATTGATACACAATCCTTTTTCCTTCATCAGATTTGGGGACAACATCAAACTCTCGGTGTAAACATTATAGCTGAAGCTTGTAAGGTGTGATAATTCCAATATAAACCTTTATGCCTGCCAACATAGATCAAGGGCACTAAAACAGACCCCAACGCCTCTCCACTAAACAAGGACACTCCCCTGATGATTTTCCCATTACCCAAAAATAATGTTTGCAGGGAAATCCCTGTCTAAAGTCCTCGCCCCAACTGTTGTCACCCATGGTGACAGATTGGTGACAGACAGCTCCCCGGGACCTTCGCTGCCTGCAGAAGTAGACACAAACACAACTTGGCATTTCCATCCCCTAAAATCGAAACTGTATCCCTTGGTAGGGCAGTAAGGCCTGGTTGCCCCAAATTTGGCACACAATACGTGGCAAAACAGTTGTTGCAAACATATGTGTGGGAAACCTTCTGCCTCAATGGCCCTATGGACTTTGACCTTGTAACCCCATGCAGTATTTGCAGGCTCGACTGCATGGACTCTATCAAAATCATTTCCAAATTCAGATGGCAGAAATCTCTTGATGGTTCCAACCTCTTTGATTGCCTTGATAAAGTTAAGCTGATCCATTATCTGCGTCCCTCCCACTGTGGAGATGACCACATCCACTTTTGATTGTCTCCACAAGACTTGCATGATCTTCTAGAGATCCATGGACTATATTAGTACCTAAGGCCTTGAAGGATTCAAGAAGCTCGGCCTGCTGAGGATTTGAAGCTATGGACTGTCTAAAAACCCGCTGAAGGCAAACTCCAATCAATATTAATCAAACAACGTATCTTCCAAGAGGGTATCTCTTCAGGCATTCAATAAAATAGCTAATATGCCTTGTCTATCTTTTGATAGCTGCAAGTCACAAAACATTGCAGCTTCGAATAAGTTGTTATTGATTGCAATTTGATAGCAGGAAGAGTTTGGTCAGGAAAAAGTCAGACAGTCCACCACGAGCTATGACCAGTGGTGGTTGACCGCTAAGAGACTGCCAAGAACTATTCCTCTGAGCATAGATCCCTGTATCGTGCAGAGACAGAGAAGCACAAGAGCTTGAATAAACACTAATGGCACCGGCCGCCCTCGCCAGAAGCACCCTCATCGGATTTCTTGGCCTGCAGCCTGGCTGGAAGCGACTTTCCAAAATGAAAAGGCAAGACAACACAACTAAAACTTTACCTCGTTCGTTCTCTACATTTGAAGATTCTGCAACAACAGATCATGACGGTGGTTGCGACAACTGAATAGCAGAGTTCGAAGCACCAATGGTTCCTTAGCGCTGCTCGCCCGTAGCAGCCTCGCACTTTCTCTCCCCTGGAGGCCAGATTTTACGAGGTAAGTTCACCTCTCGACCGACCAGCCAGCTACTGCATACCGATCAAAACTTCCTCACGGCACTTTCCGAGGATAATTTCAGTTCTGCGCTCCACTGAAGCTGCCTGTACAACACGATTTTGAGAACCCATGCAACATCAGGGCGACAGACCTTCATTTCACCATTAATGCATCCACTGTTCAGAACACGCCAAGGAGGAGAAGGTCAAAATGAGGTGACAGGGAAGAGAAGAAAAAACGTCCAAGAAGGAAACGCGCCCACCACCCACCTGCACGCATTGAAGGAGAATCCAAAAATAGATTATGGCAAAGAAAAACGGGACTCCATCCATTCCTCACGCAAGGACAGACAGGAAAATGCTAAAAAAGATCAGGTTGATCGTTGCCAAGGTGGTGGAAGGAGGTAGTAAAAAAAAACTCCAATGTCCAGTGGGGCATTATAACATATGTCAAGGTCTATTTTTTCTTATATTTGATTTATGCAAAATAATTATAATAATTCAATAAGCAAATGAAAGTAAGATCAACAACAAAAGAGACTACTAAGTCAACAATAACTAAAGGAAGTATATAAAAATTGGTATAACCACAATACCTATATTGAATTATAAATAATATTTCATGATTTCTTTCAATTTTGAATGTTACACAAGCATAGGTTGACTTAGTCTTCATGAAATCCCCATATGATGAAGGTCTTCAATTTCTTACTCAAATTTTCATTGTTTCTAATTTTCCAAGCCCTAAAAAAGAGCAAAACAAGTGGATAGGGATTTTAGGGAAAGAAAAACTAAATGCACAATTTAGTAATATCTTGATAATATAAAATCAAATGCCTTCGAATATTTTGTGTATATATCAAATTTGTGGGTCAGAAAAATTAGGAAGCAAAGACATATGGAGAACCTCTATATAGTCATAATTACGATTCTTCAACTCATTCCACATGGTTTTAATACTATTAATTTAGATCAATAAGAATAATTTAACATTATCATGAATATTGTGTGATCAAATGATCTTTAATATTATATTAACTTAAATAAATAACACATTATGAATTGCAATTATAAAAAAATACTAAATTTAAATAAATGATATAATATTAAGTGTAATAGTTTTATTATATTAAAAAGAAAAATTATATAAATAATATAAACATATTTTTTGCATGAAAAAAATATAATAAATCGATTAATAGGTTTAAATATTTTATGAATAACTACAAAATACACATCACTCACAACAAAATCCTGGTTTTATTTACGGGAGGTGCCCTGCTTAACATCCATATATCTCACCTAGAGTTAAAACACTAGAAAAACAATTCTAGATCATTTTCAAAAAGGGTAATTGTAAGGTTGATACCACTTTATATAGATATCACCTCCACGTAGTTAAACGAGGTTCATACATAGTAGCCAATCTCTCACTTGTATATATACACATGTTTGGGGTATGTTAATTTATTCATTGAGTCGAATAATGTTAGCTAAATTCTTATGTAAAATTATCATGTTTATGAAATTAATATGCAAGAAATCACAATGAAGGAAATGACTAACATTTATATTTAATCCGATAGCCAAAAATAATCTGGTTGAGATTTTTTTAACTTTAAAATTTGAAAGGATGAGAAAATAAAGCATTAACGTTGATTAGATAATGTAAAGATGTCTCGACATTACGTAATTCATAATGATGTAAGATTTAAATTTTATGTAGTTGGCCAAAAATGATCTTGAAAAGATAAGAAAACGTTATCTCATCGTGCCTCTTCAAAATCTGCAAAAACTAAGACTTCTTGTTGAGTGTTAGTTCATAATATTTTATCTTCAATATCCTCGATGAAGAAGTTAGATGCAACTTTGGCCACATGTTTTCATGAAAATGCATGCATATATCATTGTTTATGAACATAATTAAAGTAGGGTTAATTAATGTTGATAATATAATTAATCTATTTTACATGATGTACTTGATTAATACTAACTATAGAAGGTCTTAAGAAGATAATATGGTTAACTTGTCTATGTAAAATTTAGCTTGATCTAGGTGTGAAACTAAATGAATTATTTAGATTTTTTTCATGTGTTGTCTCTCTCTAGAATTGGGTTTTATTCTTAGCTAAATAAGATCAATCAATAGGGCATGATTGATCTATAAAAACTACTCGAGTTGTATTAAATTATCTAATAGATTTTTGTACTCATATTTAATGTTTTTCATTTTTAAATCTATTTGCTCTCACCTATTTTGTGTTCATCCCTTTGGATGGACATAAATGTACTTCTAATATAAAACCCTAGTTCTCTTCAACATGAGTTATCAAATTAACATTAAATCGGGCGTTCGGGTGGTGTGGGCGGTTGGATTTGTGGGTAAAAGTGGGGCAAGGCGGAGACATGGGGAGGGGTATATGCTTAAGGTATTTTTTTGTCGAATTGAACTTGTGGATCCACACTAATCAACGAAGCATTGTAGTAAATTATTATGTGTGTAATATAAACGTGAATTTGGATTTACAACACCTCTTTGGAAAAGTGATCATGATAATGCAATATCTATATGTCGTAGTGCAATAATAAATGAAATATAAACCATTCAATTGTGCTTCATAATTATCCTTGTACAAAGTAAAATATATTGAGAAATTGAAACAATTAAACTAGTATAATGCACTTGTTGTATGGGGATACACAAACTAAAGAAGTACGTATCACGTGAGATCATATAGGGGTATTAAATATTAGTCAAAATGGACCCAATATATTACCCCATAGTAAGGGGTGTAAGGGGTTAAAGTATAAATAATTTTGAAAATATATTTGGGGTAGGGTATGTGGATTGGTAGGGAGGAGGCGGAGGAGTTGTTTTGGGGCAAATGAAGAAACCTTGAATTTAAATAATTTTCATTGTTTCTTTTCAAATTAGTGGTGTGTTTTTTAAAGTAGCAAGTTGTATTTTCAAAGTAACAACTCAATAGTTAGGAAATCTTTCACTTGTATCCTTATTAAGGTTTTATTTCATTTGATTTAAAGTTTTTAGGAGAATGAATGTCATGAAGATTAATAAATTTAAATCAAAAAAATGCAACCACACATGACCCTTCATATTACTATACAAATTTTTATTAGCGTGACAAATGTAGATAAAAATGAAATTAAGAGAGACATCAAATTACAAATGTTGAGGGTTTGTTCTTTCCGAATCCAATATGAATTTCCTAATGGTTTTAAGTATAAATATACTTAAATTTTATGAAAATGTAAGATATTGAATCTAAGAGGTGGAAATAAAAGGGTTGTAAAAAATGTCAAAGGTAAAATAGGTATCTATGAAACATTAGATAATCCTATGAAATATAACCCTATGACTTTTTGTCCAATGAATTGGCCTTGAAGCTCTTGCTTATTGATGGGTTTGACCTCTTTGGGGATTTTTTTAAATAAAGGAGTCTCTTCCTTTGAAATTAAAACCTAGCGGCATATAAAAGTTGACCCATATACTACAAAAAATCACAAATAATAGTAACAAAAGGACCAAGACGCAAATAGTAGTGAGAACGTTTGTAGGAAAAAACCATAAACTATGGGACATGAACAAAAGTCAATCTTACCCTTGTAGTGTTCAATCTTGTCTTAGGTTCAAGATTAATAAATAGCCATAAAAAATCATAGATCTTGTGACTCAAGAAAATAAAAAAAAATCAAAATTGAGTGAACAATCATATTACACTCATGTAAGAAGCCATATGACACAAAAATTACTATAGATTGTGTCACTAAGTATAATTTTATTGTTTGATATCTACATACACACAATTCACTAAAAGTTCCATGTGAAATTTAATTTGTCCCAATTTTAGGTGTCTCAAGTGAGAGAATGTAATCTGAATTGGTACTCAATTTATCCCAATCACATGCCAAGTTCAACTAGATGATCAGTTCATTTGATCAAGTGTGTCAACGAGGAAAATTGAGTTTTCTCGAATTAGGTGTGATAATTAATGTGAATCGACATTTGATTTCCCCTATTATGTGTAAATTTGAATGATATATATTCTTCATTGGTTACATTAAGTTCATGATGATGGCCAATCAATCCCCATTGGATCAAGTACAAAAATGTTATACAAATTAGGGGTTGATTGGCCCCAATAGAGCCCCAAGTTGAACTAGATGACTGATTTGTTTGATTGGGTATGCAAATGAGGTAAATTGAGTCCCATAAAATCAATAGAAATTTAATTCAATGAAAATTGGTGCTCGGGTTTGCCATCATGTTTCAATTTTAACCATCACATGTGGAATTTGGGCCAATCATGTCACACGAATCAAGTGTTAAAATGCAATGTGAATCAGTTCCTTATAGGTCCTAATGGCATGATCATTTGAATGATATGTTATATTGGTTAGATCAGATGCAAGATTGTAGCCAATAATGCCTTATGAGATCAAATACAATAATTTAATGCGAATTTGCGTTCAAATGTCCCCTATTAATCCTTAATTTCAATAAATTATCAAAGAAAAAGAAATCCCATAAGATCAATTTTGACAATATAATGTGAATTTTTGCTTGAATGGCCTCGATCACATCCCAATTTCACTAAGATGATTGATTGACTACATCAAGTTAGAGATTTTGCCAATCAAACCCCATTAGATTAAGTGGGGTAATGTAATTATCATTTTGAGTTATGCAGACTTTGGATATGGACATGACTTATACTTATGTTGATTAGCATGATGTTTTGTGACTAGATGCATTTGGATTATGATTGGATTTTGTTTTCAGTATGATCTACACTGACTCATGGACAGACTATTGGATACCGATATTATTTTTATATGGATATATTGCATGTGTTCTAACATTGGATTTCTTCGCCATGATGAGTAGAATGTAGTTGTTGAATTTACATTACTATAATTTTGGATAATGATGAAATGCATAATTAAGTTGTGATTTAGACCTAGAAATAATGATTGATTGAATTACGTATAGATGTTAATAAATTTCATGCATATGGTTATTTTGGATATTTTGACATGGCCGCAAGGCCGAAGGAGGTATTTTGTATTTTGCAGGAAACACAACATGATCACAACCATGAGGGGGATTGGGAACCAAACACAACAGATGTCGGGTGGTTACAACATTTGGTCGTCAAGGCAACTAGTGAATTGTATTGTGTTACCTTTGTTCTTTTATGTGTTAAGAAAAATTTCCATGAGGGGGAAATTTTCTAATGTGACCAAGGGGGTAAGAATTTTAATTACTTGTTTTAACTTACTTTAGTAGGTGATTTTATTTGTGATGTCTTTTTAAAAAAATTACTTTTGCTAAGTATGTTTAGATTAATTAACACCTTGTTTTAATTTTTAAGTTTTGGAGGGAAGTCTAGTGGGTGTAATTAATTTTGATGGTTGGCTCCTTGAGCCTTGTGTTTCCTCTTGTATTGAATGCTTGTTTTGAGTGTTGACCACTCCAAATCCTTTGAATCTCGAATTTGAGATTTAGGGCAATTTTGGGGGACTTGTGGGACAAGTTGAACTTGTCCCACACTTCCCAAAACCCCTTACCAACCATATCTATGGGTTGGGAATCCAAAAAGGGGATTATTTATTGTTTTGGGAAGGGAAATGTGACTTTGGAGTGCACTTGTCTTCCTTTTGCATTTAATTGTGCCTTAAGACACATGGGAAGGGATGGATGTGGAAAGAGATGTCATTCAACCCAACCACCCATTTATGGTGTTTTGGGATTTGAGTTGACTAAAGGGAGGTGGTCTTGAGGATGTGTGATGTGGCATCCTACAAGGAGCCACATCACCCTCACTCTTTCCTTTTGTCTATTTATGGAAACTTCCTCTCTTGTTGAGGGGGTTGGAGGTTTTTTTTTGTTGAGGAGTTCTTTTTTTTATTTTCTTTTGGGAGAGGAAAAGATTGGGAGAAAGAGAAAAGAAGGAGCTTGGACTTGCATGCTTGGATTGTTTTGGAGGGAGCTTGGACAAAGCTTCTTGGTTTAGGCTTCTCCAATGGAGAGGTAGGAAACCTTCTCTCTTTTTTTCTTTCATATTGTTGTTGCTTCTATGCTAAATTTGTGAATAATGTATGTTTACTTTTGTGTATTGTGAAAAATGGATAGAATGCTTAATGTGTAGTGTAGGAGAGGTCTATGGGAAAACTCATGAGGGAGGCATAAGAGTAGAATAGGATATTGTGGAGGGAGTTTGAGAGGGATGCCCATCTTGGGTAAGAATGTTCACATTCTTACCTTGTCCTTGAGGGAGCCATAAGAGGAGGGAGGCATAAGAGTATGGGAGGAAAAAGGGGTACTTGAGGGAGGCATAAGAGTCATAGGGGCTTGAGTTTTATTGTGGAGGGTTTTGGATGGGCATCTCATCTCAATTGGGAGGCATAAGGAAAACTTTCCCATAGTTCCTTCTCTTGTTGGCTTGGATGAAAGCCTTGTTGTGAAAAGTATTGTGTTATTTGTGTTTCTTTTTTGTTTCTTCTTTTACCTTGAATGTTGTGAAGAAAATTGTATTGTGGAAGCAAGTATTGTTGCCTTGAGTTGGAGACCACCCTTCATTGTGTTGTGTTTGGGGCTCGGGGGTCAATGGAGGAGATTGCTTCTCTTCTCCATTGAGTTTTGGTTGGGAGGAGAGTGTTGCCTCTCCCCCTATCTTGGTTGTGATTTGAAATACTTGGAACTTGGAGCATGGATGAAGAACACCTTGGAGCTTGTGAAGACTTCTTCCTTTTTCCTTTATATGTATTATTTTGTTGTAAAATTTGTATGTGAAAGAAAGTTGTATCATCTTGTTTTCATTTCAAAAAAAAAAAAGGACATTGTAATCTATATTTGCCCAAAAGTTCACATGGTTGAAATGTTGATAGATCTTGTTTAAAACTTAATAAAAATATTGTTGGACTCTTATGTTGAATGTTAGGATATTTACAAAAAAAAAAATACATACATACTAGATCTCATTTTGTTGAAAAAAAAAAAGGGTATTGAAAAGTGAGAATATTAGTGTCTATCTTCTTCTTGTAGTATGGATGGATAGAGTTAAGTTTTATTGAATTTCCATTGTGCCAATAAAGTGAATCATGTTCTAGATCTATTATGTTTACCTTCTTTTAGGTATCCATTGTAAAATTTTGACAAGTATAGAAGGAAACGAAATCAATGTACTTAAAACCCCATGCAATGTCTATTAAGATGGACAGAAACAAATGTTGATACAAATACTTAAAAACATATCAAGATCATCCACACATGCCCTCAACGTTTAAAGAGGAAACGAATGTTTAAATACTACTCCTATTAAATCAATGCTAAAATTTTGAAGTCATTATCAAGTCTTATTACGATCAATATATTATCAATCTTTCCTTTATATTGATAGGAGCATATTAAGATAAACATTCGCCAAGTAAGATGAAACTGAACCATCATAATATTGTTGTAGTGTAAGGCATATTATATATTTTTTTTTGTTGCATTTTCTTTGTTTTGTTTAGCAGTTGGCTTCACAAATATCAAGCTGCATGGCAGGCCTCGCAACTGCCCAAACAAATGTAAAGTTAGTCTCAAAATCAAGACCAGTCAATCACCCTTAAATCATGCCTAAGAGAATAACGCTAAAAAAAAAAAAAATGATGATACGTTTAAAGTAGATATGCCCGATATAGACAACTTGATACACAAAAGCAAATGTCACAATGAATATTTAAATTTTTGCTATGCTTACAAAGATTTTGAATGTTTTTTTTTTCAGATTAGGACATCTGCGAGTGGTCTTAGCTTCACAAATATCAAGCTGCATGGCAGGCCTCGCAACCGCCCAAACAAATGTGAAGTTAGTCTCAAAATCAAGACGATTAATCACCCTTAAATCGTGTCTAAGAGAATAACCGCTAATATAAAAAAAAAGATGATACGTTTTGTAGATATGCCCCGATATGATAGATAACTTGATACACAAAGCTTGATCATCACACAAAAATATTTAAATTGTTGCAATGCTTGCAATTAAAAAAAGTGAGTCTTGTGGTCATCTATTTAGGAGTGTTGCAATAGACAAGCAATAGTTGTTGGTATAAGAGGTCCGTGGAAGTACTTGTTTGATTGTATCAAACAAAAACACAGTATTGTTTCATAGATATTCTAATCAAAACAGACCCACCTTCTTGAAGTTCTTCCCCATCGACTTTGATAAGTTTATTACCTATGAGAACCCGCACTTGAGGATGCATTCGAAATGAATAAATAACAACATACATTTGACATGTCCTCCGCTCACACACAAGAGGGTTTCAGCACAATGCTTAGATGATCGCCTGCACTCTGCAGATACCGCAATGACACGCACGAGAGGACAAAGCGGTCTTGAAAAAATTGAAACAAATCCATCCAGCACCACCCACCTATAGCTTCCAGTTTCTCTTTCCCTTAATGCTTTCAAACACGGCCAAAGTAGTTGAGATTTGTTGGGCGGATGTTGGAATAGAATAGGATTTACAAAATATTTTTGATCAAACCTAATTATAAATGCGTGGGCAAGGTCAATAAAATCGAAACAGGAGCATGACATTATGATGACCTTTTAGTTAATAGATTTGCAAATTTTTTGAGATTGATGGCTCATGTACAATTTAGGTATAAATTCGACACGCCAAGAAGGATTTGTTTATTATGATGGATTGGTTGGTGAGGTCCACCACCCCCAAAAAAAATTTAAACATGGGTTGAAATGCCTTTCCCTATTATTTGACTCTTATCATTTAATTTTCAAATTTCAAACGTATATATAGAATATAGACTTATTTAAATGAAAATTTATTAATATATATATATATATATAATATATATATATACTTAAATATAATTTAAAAATTTAATAGATAAAAAAAATTATTTGGAAGATTTTAATGTCCTCATTAAGATAGGTGTAATAGACCTTTATTTCGCAAATAATATCGATGTATCGATCCCTATATAAATCAATCTCGTGATTTTGTGTGATAATGATGTATCACTAAAATATATCAATAATGGAAAAGTATACATTGAATCTTCTTTAGATGGATCATGAAGAGTTTATCAGTTGCTTGGTAGATTCTTTCATGCACATTAGGGATAAATTTTAGTAAAACAAAACTATAAATATCAAAATTTTGAAATTGAAAATCATCGCCTAAATGGGTTCTCTTATTTTACAAGTCTGCGATTCTCACTGGGCAAATTTTTATAAACTTACATTAATAACTCACAGAGTGAATTTTGACTTGATAAAACATATGGAAATTACAAATTTTGAATTTGAGGCTTCGTTGGTAAAAAAAAAAAAAAAAATTGTCGCATTTTCGGGTCGTTTATTTGTTTGACCGCGCGTCGCCGCATCGTCATCGACGTCATGAGCGTGGCGTCGTCTTTTTGCGCGTTACATTTTGTATCGAGCCGGGGTTCAAGTCGGACCCTTGGGCACACGCAGAAAATGCGAAACAGGAACACTTAACTTAGTACAGAGCTAATACTTTTAAAATATAAAACCATAATGTTGATAATTATAGTAAACAACAAATTTAGAAAACTAAGCACAAGACCTAGAACGATGAACTAACTCTCGCCTTGATCTGTGCAGGAGGCGCGGATTGGGCGAGGGGTCTCTTCACATAGACCTAGACATACCACCGCCAGAGCAGGCCGTAGCAGCCCTTCTGCCTCAGATCTTGCAGACACTCCAGGATGTCAATGCCGCTATACGCGGAGAGCCCTTGGGAGGACGACTTGCTAGACATAGTTTGGAGCCATCAGTAGATGCCCAGGCATCCCCTCGACACAGCGAGGAGCACAGAGCAGAGAATTTCCATGCAGAGTCGGCTAGGGCAGAGTCACCACAGAGAGGACATGGGGACAGGATCTCAGGACATAGGGACAGGTCTCGGAGCCCTAGACAGAGGGAGGAGCATACAGAGAGATCTAGGATTTCATCACGTCAGCCCGCACCATATCGGGAGATCCTGAAGCTACGACCATCTCACTATTCGGGTGATACAGGTGGTTTTCAGGCAGAGGCCTGGTTGGTGAGCTTGAGCGGATGCTTCAAGCTCTGTCCTTGTAGTAGCAACACGAAAGCTCGTGTTGCGATCCATCTTCTGAAGGATGGAGCAGGAGTCTGGTGGAGGACCGAGGAGCAGAAGCTCCATGTCGACTCAGAGACGATTACCTGGGAGCTGTTTGAGGAGTGTTTCAGGAGCAGGTATTTACCCAGGAGATTTATTCAGCAGCATGATAGACGAGTTTCATGACCTCCGTCAGGCATCGATGACAGTAGCTGAGTATGAGAGTCGATTTCTGGACCTACTCCAGTACGTCGACTATATGCAGGATGAGCAGGTATGGATTCACAGGTTCATCCGGGGCCTGAACTTGGATTTAGGTGGCGCAGTGCGCATTCACTGCCCACAGACATTAGCAGAGGCCGTGGAGAAGGCCTATATTGCAGAGGAGACACGGGGGAAGACACAGCAGGCTAGAGACAGAGTTCGGAGCCGTATCCAGCAGATGCAGGATAGTAGGTCGAAGGGGTCAGTTCCTCCTCCACGGGGTGGACAGAGTTCAGGGCAAGCTTCATTTAGGCCACCACCAGCAGCAGCAGCAGCAGACCCGCCCACCTTACCGACCTCCTCAGAGATTCGATGCACAGAGAGGACGTAGTATGGGGCCTCCTCCTAGGGGTCCCATCAGGACACAAGGTGCACCGAGAGCTCAGTCAATAGGAGCTCATCAGCAGAGACCTCAGCAGTCCATAGCCGGATCGTCGGGATCTCGTATCTCGCTCATCTAGAGTACCACTGAGCCGCTTTCCCACTGGAGAGGACCAGGAAGCTGTTATGGTTGTGGTGTTGTTGGACATCTTTGGAGAGATTGCCCACATAACCCTACCAAGGGTAAGACACAGAGCTCAGAGCCTACTATTGGAGATATGGCATGGAGTCATCGGATCTACGCAGCGGTCGAGAACCGCCAGGCTGAGCATCAGAGTACTGTGATTGAGACGACAGGTAGTGTTGGTGGTATTTCCACCTCTATATTATTTGATTCTGGTTCTTCTGATTCTTTTATTGCACCATCCTTAGTAGAGCATTACAGGCTGGTGGCAGTTAGGCAGGGCCGTAGTTGGGACGTTGAGATGGCTTCTGGAGCCAAGATTTCTGTAGACTCCTTAGTTAAGGAGTGTGTAGTGGATTTGGGACCCTTCACCACTACTTCTGATCTTCGGATCCTTCCATTAGGATCTTATGGCATCATTTTAGGCATGGATTGGTTGTCCGCTCACAGAGCTAGAGTGGATTGTTACCATAAGACTATTGCTTGCATAGATGATCTTGGAGTAGAGTCAGTGATATCAGGAGTTAAGAGACCCGTTTCCATTCGCACCATCTCCGCTATGCAGCTTAAGCGGTGTGTGTGCGACAGGGTTGTTAGATGTTTGCTATTACGGTCAGTGACAGATCGAGGATGAGTCCGAGAGGACCTTCCCTCGATGACCATCCCATCTTATCAGAGTTTGCTGATGTGTTCCTAGGGGAGCTACCGGGATTACCTCCCCCACGTGAGATCGATTTCCATATAGATCTAGTTCCAGGCGCAGAGCCTATCTCACGAGCACCTTATCGGATGACTACTCCTGAGTTATGTGAGCTCAAGTTGCAGCTTGAGGACCTTCTGGAGAAAGGCCTAATCCATCCTAGTGTATCCCCTTGGGGTGCACCAGTTATCTTCGTGAAGAAGAAGGATGGATCTCTTCGGTTGTGTATTGACTACCGTCAGCTGAATAAAGTAACGATCAAGAATCGTTACCCCCTTCCACGCATTGATGATTTATTTGATCAGATGAAGGGGGCTACAGTTTTCTCTAAGATAGATCTTAAGTCAGGATACCATCAGCTCAGGATTATGGAGATAGATATTCACAAGACAGCTTTCCGCACGAGATATGGCCACTACGAGTTCACAGTGGTACCTTTCGGTTTGACGAATGCCCCCGCAGTGTTTATGAGTTTGATGAATGGGGTATTCAGGACCTTCCTTGATCGCTTCGTGCTCATCTTCCTTGATGACATTCTGATTTACTCACGCACACGTGAGGAGCACGAGGAGCACCTTCGCCAGGTTCTTCAGTGTCTTCGCGAGCAAAGCGCCTTTACGGGAACTTGGAGAAGTGTGCGTTCTTTCAGCCTGAGGTGCAGTATTTGGGCCACATTATTTCTGGGGAAGGTATCGCAGTCGATCCTTCCAAGATTCGAGCCATCATGGATTGGCCAACACCCACTAGTGTGACCGAGGTGCGTAGTTTCATGGGTCTAGCAGGATACTACAGGAGGTTTGTTTCATTTTTTTCCGGATTGCGCACCCATCACTTCTCTTCAGCGGAAAGGGAAGAAGTTTTTATGGTCAGATAGATGTGAGCAGGCCTTCAGTACACTGAAGGAATGCCTTACGAGAGCACCTATCTTGCAGTGCTAGATCCTCATGGAGAGTTTTTCGTATGCACAGATGCTTCCTTGGCAGGACTTGGAGGAGTGTTAATGCAGGAGGGTAGAGTAGTTGCCTTTGAGTCCCGCAAACTCAAAGATTATGAGCTCAATTATCCGACCCATGACCTTGAGCTTGCAGCAGTGGTACATGCCTTAGTGCGGTGGAGACATTTTCTTCTTGGCCGGAGATTTACACTCAGGACTGATCACTTGAGTCTTCGCCACCTCTTCACGCAGCCCAATCTCAACGCTCGTCAGCGGCGTTGGATGGAGTTACTCTGTGAGTATGACATGGAGATAGAGCATGTGAAGGGAAGGAGAATGTGGTTGCAGATGCCTTGAGTAGATGGAGACATGTGGCTATGGCCACCTCAGTGGGCACAGATTTGCGGAGTAGGATCTTGCAGCAGCTTCCTCAGGATAGTTTCTACCTTGCAGCCAGAGTAGAGATTGAGTCTCAGAGACCCCTTGAGGGGAGATTTGATGGATTTTCATTAGAGGCAGATGGTCTTCTCAGACACAGAGGTCGGATATATGTTCCTAGAGATGGAGGCTTGAGACATGACATTTTGACAGAGGCTCATCGTGCACCTTACTCAGCCCATCCCGGGGTGAAGAAGATGCACGCCACCCTGAGACAGTTGTATTTTTGGAGAGGACTTTGAGAGACATAGCTTCATTTGTATCCCGCTGTTTAGAGTGCCAGAGGGTGAAGGCCGAGCATCAAGCATCCAGCTGGCCTTCTCTATCCTCACGCCATACCGGAGTGGAAGTGGGACACCATTTCTATGGATTTCATTGTTGGGTTACCGACGTCGAGATACCACCACGACGCCATCATGGTCACGGTGGATAAATTGACGAAGGTAGCTCATTTTTCTCCAGTGAAGACCACCTATACAGCTAGTGCAGTGGCACGAGTATATCTTGATGAGATTGTCAGACTACATGGGATTCCACGGAAGATCATTTGCGACCGCGACCCTTTGTACACCTCCCATTTCTGGACCACCATGCAGTATGCCCTCGGGACGAGGATTAATTTCAGCACAGCTTATCACCCTGAGACAGATGGACAGACAGAGAGGGTGAATCAGATTTTGGAGGACATGCTCAGGATGTACGTGATGGATCATCAGTCGAGATGGGAGGAGTATCTGTATTTGGTGGAGTTTGCCTACAATAATAGTTTCAGAGTTCTATAGGCATGGCTCCTTTTCAGGCATTATATGGTAGAGAGTGCAGGACACCTCTTAGCTGGGATAGGATTGAGGACAGGGTTTCTCTTGGGCCAGCTTTATTACAGGATATGGAGCAGCAGGTTATTGATCGATGCAGCAGAGATCAGGAGGAGGCGCAGGATAGATAGAAGAAGTATGCAGACCAGCATAGGACAGATCGCAGTTTTGAGGTAGGCACGAAGGTGTTTCTTCGTGTCAGACCGCATAAGAGCCCTATCCGTTATGGAAAAGGTTCTAAGCTTGCTCCTAGTTTGTGGGTCCCTTTGAGATCTTGGAGCGCCTCGGTCCCTTGGCCTATCGCCTAGCATTGCCACCTAGCTTATCGCGCGTCCATGATGTATTTCACGTTTCTGTGCTTAGGAGATATGTTTCTGATCCTTCTCATGTGCTAGATTGGACTGCATTGCAGGTGCAGGATCAGGGGCAGGTGATGGTGGAGCCCGTGCGCATTTTAGATCGCAGGACCCTGGGCCTTCGCGGCAGAGAGATTGATCAGGTTCGGGTCCAATGGGACAGGTATGATGAGACTGCTGCTACTTGGGAGGATGCTACATCATTGCGAGCTCTGGGCCACACTTATTTCAGTGACTTCCAGGAGGAAGTCTAGTCTAAGGGGAGGGGGATGTAATGCCCACTTCCCTACGACACTTAGTTGATTATCATTTTGAGTTATGCAGACTTTGGATATGGACATGACTTATACTTATGTTGATTAGCATGATGTTTTGTGACTAGATGCATTTGGATTATGATTGGATTTTGTTTTCAGTATGATCTACACTGACTCATGGATAGACTATTGGATACCGATATTATTTTTATATGGATATATTGCATGTGTTCTAACATTGGATTTCTTCGCCATGATGAGTAGAATGTAGTTGTTGAATTTACATTACTATAATTTTGGATAATGATGAAATGCATAATTAAGTTGTGATTTAGACCTAGAAATAATGATTGATTGAATTACGTATAGATGTTAATAAATTTCATGCATATGGTTATTTTGGATATTTTGACATGGCCGCAAGGCCGAAGGAGGTATTTTGTATTTTGCAGGAAACACAACATGATCACAACCATGAGGGGGATTGGGAACCAAACACAACAGAATGTCGGGTGGTTACAACATTTGGTCGTCAAGGCAACTAGTGAATTGTATTGTGTTACCTTTGTTCTTTTATGTGTTGAGAAAAAAAAATTTCCATGAGGGGGAAATTTTCTAATGTGACCAAGGGGGTAAGAATTTTATTTACTTGTTTTAACTTACTTTAGTAGGTGATTTTATTTGTGATTTCTTTTTTAAAAATTTTTGCTAAGTATGTTTAGATTAATTAACACCTTGTTTTAATTTTTAAGTTTTGGAGGGAAGTCTAGTGGGTGTAATTAATTTTGATGGTTGGCTCCTTGAGCCTTGTGCTTTCCTCTTGTTTTGAATGCTTGTTTTGAGTGTTGACCACTCCAAATCCTTTGAATCTCGAATTTGAGATTTAGGCAATTTTGGGGGACTTGTGGGACAAGTTGAACTTGTCCCACACTTCCCAAAACCCCTTACCAACCATATCTATGGGTTGGGAATCCAAAAAGGGGATTATTTATTGTTTTGGGAAGGGAAATGTGACTTTGGAGTGCACTTTTCTTCCTTTTGCATTTAATTGTGCCTTAAGACACATGGGAAGGGATGGATGTGGAAAAGAGAGATGTCATTCAACCCAACCACCCATTTATGGTGTTTTGGGATTTGAGTTGACTAAAGGGAGGTGGTCTTGAGGATGTGTGATGTGGCATCCTACAAGGAGCCACATCACCCTCACACTCTTCCTTTTGTCTATTTATGGAAACTTCCTCTCTTGTTGAGGGGGTTGGAGTTTTTTTTTTGTGAGAGTTCTTTTCTTTTATTTTCTTTTGGGAGAGGAAAGAATTGGGAGAAAGAGAAAAGAAGGAGCTTGGACTTGCATGCTTGGATTGTTTTGGAGGGAGCTTGGACAAAGCTTCTTGGTTTAGGCTTCTCCAATGGAGAGGTAGGAAACCTTCTCTTTTTTTTTGCTTTCATATTGTTGTTGCTTCTATGCTAAATTTGTGAATAATGTATGTTTACTTTTGTGTATTGTGAAAATGGATAGAATGCTTAATGTGTAGTGTAGGAGAGGTCTATGGGAAAACTCATGAGGGAGGCATAAGAGTAGAATAGGATATTGTGGAGGGAGTTTGAGAGGGATGCCCATCTTGGGTAAGAATGTTCACATTCTTACCTTGTCTCTTGAGGGAGCCATAAGAGGAGGGAGGCATAAGAGTATGGGAGGAAAAAGGGGTACTTGAGGGAGGCATAAGAGTCATAGGGGCTTGAGTTTTATTGTGGAGGGTTTTGGATGGGCATCTCATCTCAATTGGGAGGCATAAGGAAAACTTTCCCATAGTTCCTTCTCTTGTTGGCTTGGATGAAAGCCTTGTTGTGAAAAGTATTGTGTTATTTGTGTTTCCTTTTTGTTTCCTCTTTTTACCTTGAATGTTGTGAAGAAAATTGTATTGTGGAAGCAAGTGTTGTTGCCTTGAGTTGGAGACCACCCTTCATTGTGTTGTGTTTGGGGCTCGGGGGTCAATGGAGGAGATTGCTTCTCTTCTCCATTGAGTTTTGGTTGGGAGGAGAGTGTTGCCTCTCCCCCTATCTTGGTTGTGATTTGAAATACTTGGAACTTGGAGCATGGATGAAGAACACCTTGGAGCTTGGGAAGACTTCTTCCTTTTTCCTTTGCATGTATTATTTGGTTGTAAAATTTGTATGTGAAAGAAAGTTGTATCATCTTGTTTTCATTTCAAAAAAAAAAGGACATTGTAATCTATATTTGCCCAAAAGTTCACATGGTTGAAATGTTGGTAGATCTTGTTTAAAACTTAATGAAAATATTGTTGGACTCTTATGTGGAATGTTAGGATATTTACAAAAAAAAAAATACATACATACTAGATCTCATTTTGTTGCAAAAAAAAAAGGGGTATTGAAAAGTGAGAATATTAGTGTCTATCTTCTTCTTGTAGTATGGATGGATAGAGTTAAGTTTTATTGAATTTCCATTGTGCCAATAAAGTGAATCATGTTCTAGATCTATTATGTTTACCTTCTTTTAGGTATCCATTGTAAAATTTTGACAAGTATAGAAGGAAACGAAATCAATGTACTTAAAACCCCATGCAATGTCTATTAAGATGGACAGAAACAAATGTTGATACAAATACTTAAAAACATATCAAGATCATCCACACATGCCCTCAACGTTTAAAGAGGAAACGAATGTTTAAATACTACTCCTATTAAATCAATGCTAAAATTTTGAAGTCATTATCAAGTCTTATTACGATCAACATATTATCAATCTTTCCTTTATATTGATAGGAGCATATTAAGATAAACATTCGCCAAGTAAGATGAAACTGAACCGTCGCTGTTGGTACAGGCGTATATTCTGTTTTGTTGCATTTTTCTTTGTTTTGTTTAGCAGTTGGCTTCACAAATATCAAGCTGCATGGCAGGCCTCGCAACTGCCCAAACAAATGTAAAGTTAGTCTCAAAATCAAGACTAGTCAATCACCCTTAAATCGTGCCTAAGAGAATAACTGCTAATATAAAAAAAAAAAATGATGATACGTTTCAGTAGATATGCCCGATAGACAACTTGATACACAAAGCTTTGATCATCACAAATAATATTTAAATTTTTGCAATGCTTACAAAGATTTTGAAGCTTTTTTTTTTTTTTCAGATTAGGACATCATGCGAGTGGTCTTAGCTTCACAAATATCAAGCCGCATGGCAGGTGCCTCGCAATGCCCAAACAAATGTGAAGTTAGTCTCAAAATCAAGACCATCAATCACCCTTAAATCGTGTCTAAGAGAAAGCGCTAATATAAAAAATAATGATGATACGTTTCAGATATGCCTCGATAGACAACTTGATACACAAAGCGCCGATCACACAACGAATATTTAAATTGTGTCAATGCTTGCAAAAGTGAGTTTTGTGGTCGTCTATTTAGGAGTGTTGCAATAGACAAGCAATAGCTGTTGGTATAAGAGGTCCGTGGAAGTGCTTGTTTGATTGTAAAACAAAGTATTGTTTCATAGATATTCTGATCAAAACAGACCCACCTTCACTGTCTTCCCCATCGACTTTGATAAGTTTATTACCTATGAGAACCCGCACTTGAGGATGCATTCGATGCTGAATAAATAACAACATAGTTGGACGACCTGCTGCTGGTGCGCCTCCACTGCCTGGCAGACCACGCGCCCAGGGACAAAGAAAAAGGAAAAAGACAGTCCATCCGCCTGTACCCACCTATAGCTTCAGTTTTCTCTTTCCCTTAATGCTTTCACGCGGCCAGAGCAGTTGAGATTTGTTTGGACGGCTGAATAGAATAGGATTTACAAAATCTATTTGATCAAATTGATAGTGGCGGCCAGGTCAATAGGGAATAAAAAAGAGAGTTGTGATGACCTTTTAGTTAATAGATTTGCAAATCTTTTAAGATTGAGCGGCTCAAGAGTGTATAAATCGACACGCTGTGAGAGGATTTGTTTGATTATGACAGTTGGTTGGTGAGGTCCACCGCCCCAACCAAAAAGATTTAAACATGGGTTGAAACGCCTTTCCCCCTATTTGACTCTTATGCATTTAATTTTCAAATTTCAAACGTATGTTAAGCATATAGACTTATTTAAGTGAAAATTTTGATTATATATATATATTTATATAACTTAAATATAATTTAAAATTCAATAGACCTAAAAATTATTTGGAAGATTTTAATGTCCTTGTTAAGATAGGTGTAATAGACCTTTATTTCTCTCGATGTATCAGATCCCTCGCAAATCAATCTCGTGAGTCTTTTGTGTGATATTGATGTATCACTCAGATATTGTAGCGGCATGGAAAAGTATACATTGAATCTGCTTTAGATTGGACGGGAAGAGTTTATCCAGGTTGCTTGGTAGATTGTTGTGCACATTAGGGATAGGGGATTTTAGTAAAACATACTATAAATATCAAAATTTTGAAATTGAAAGAATCAGGGGTTCTATTTACAAGTCTTTGCGATGCTTTGCTGGGCAACTTTTACTTACATTGTTGTTACACATTGTGAATATGCGACTTCAGTAAACATATTGGAAATTACAATTTTTGAATCTGAGGCTTCGTTGGTCAAAAAAATAAAAAATTTGTTGCTTCATTGGGTCGTTTATTTGTTTGAGACCTCATCATCATCAACGTCGTGAGCGTGGCGTCGTCTTTTTGCGGCGTTACATTAAATGATTTTATTGGGTGTGTGAGTTAAGTAAATTCATCACCATCAAATCAAATGCAATAATACAATGCAAATCGTGCTCCATTTTCCTCAATTAAGTTCTAATTTGAACTAGATTCTTGAAATCCCCTTGAATCAAATACAACAATAAAATGTGAATTAATCTTTAAATCATCCCAATCATATGCAAAAGGGAAAAAATCAATAGGTTCAAGGTTCAAGCTCGATAAAGTGCTTGCTTCTTATAGCACTTTGTTGACCCCCGTTTGAATTTTAAGACCGAGTAATTGTGATGCATAATAATTTATTTCGCGATTATTGCATAACAATATGATCTAATGTACTTAATGTCGAGTTAAAACACAAAGCAGTGGACTGGTTTTCCCATGGGTTTTTAAACTGCGACGAGATTCGAACTAAGGTTGAATGCTTATGTACTCAAAGAAAAATGTAGTTAAAATATGTCTTGGGTCCATAGACCATGAATTTCCACACGCACGTGGGGAAGTTTGCAATAGTTTTCCACAATTTCCAAAGTGGATGGCCATTAACAAAAAAATATTTGATGGATTGACCTCTCGGTGGGTCATTCACGCTCTCACTACGCAATCGCTATCATTTTCCTTCCAAAAATGATCTAGTTGAGATTTTGTAGTCTGTAAAGTTTGAAATGATAAGAAAAATGTTAGCTCACACTCAATTTATTCATGATAACACTTTCTCGATGTTGTTTTCAATTTTAAGTGCCCACATCAATCTAAAGGAATTGCGTAGAATCTTTTCCGTTGCATACACAACACAAACACTCAAGTTTAAATTTCAAATAAACAAGTTAGTGTTTTGTGTTTAGGGAGGACGAGATCCAAAATGTGCCAATATTTCCCAAAGGTTTGAAAACATCTAATCTTAATACAAATTATAAAATTCTTAAGTGCAACATTTGCTTCAATACAAGTTAGAAAAATCTTATAACAAAGAAATATTTTGTAATGCCCACTCCTCTTCGACATCTATATTGTTATGATTATGCTTATTAGAGATTAGAGTTATGGACATTTCTATCACATTTTAGTTATTGATAGATATGAACATTGTTATATTTGATTACTTAATTGATAGACAATATGGATGTTTAGACTTATGACATGATTTACAGGATGGATTATATGCATGTTTTGGATATATCAAAATTTGATGATCTTGAGTTTATACTGGATTGCTACATTTAATTCGATAGTTATATGTTGCTAGATGATTTAGTTGATTTCGTGATCTTATTGCTAGTTGATAATTGATAAAATTGAAATAATTGAAATCATGAACAATGGTGAATTACTTGTTAGAGATGGTTAGTTGCGATAATTGATGATATGTATATACATGTGTTTTTACTATTTCGATGTCGTTAATATGGCCATGAGGCCAGAAAGGTATTGTCTTGAATTTTGCAGGTGTTCACAACACAATAAACCAAGGGGGATAGGAGACCAATAGTGAAAGAATATGGAGTATTGGCAATGGTCACCATGGCAACATGTGTATTGTTTGTTGTATGTTGTTGTTGTTTGTTTGGAGGTCCCCATTAAGGGTGACCTCAAATGTGACCTTGGGTAAGTTTGTGACTTGTCTTGTTGAATTTATTTAATTGTGAGTTATTGTATTTTATTAGTATGTGGAGTCACTTTTATTAATTTTGTTCAACACCCCTCTTAAGTTAATTTAAAAGTGTTTAACTAGTGTTTATTAGGATGTGACAAAAAGGGGGAATTAATGTAAGTTTGTAGCCTTAATGTGTGTTGGTTTGGAATGATTTCAATTTGTTTTGGGGTAGTGTGTACTCAATCTTCCTTGTGAAATTCGGATTTTGACCTTCTAGGCTATTTTGGAGACTTGTAGACAAGCAAGCTAAGCTTGTCCCACACCTCTTAAAGTCACCCACCCACTTGGCCTATGATGTGAGGGACTTATTTTAGGTTCTATTTTATGTTTTAATGAAGGCAAAGATCAATTAATTGCAATTTTATTACATGGGTATTTAATTTTGTCCTTAAGGGGTGTGTGTTTGGGTTTAGTGTGTAAGGGGTGATCATTTCCCCAACCACCAATTTATTATGCTTTAGGGTTTGGGTTTTACCTTGGTGATGTGGGATGGAGAAGAAATGATGTGGCATCCTACATGGAGCCACATCATATCCCTCTCCCTCTTTTCTATTTATTTCAAGTTTTGTGAGAGTTTGAGGGTTACTTGCTTTGTTTTTGGTCTTCCATTTTGGGGTGCTTTCTTACAAAACTCTTTTGAATCAATGCTTAGATATATTATTCCAACCATTTCCTTAAAATGTGGTAAATGTCATATGCCCAATGGGGCAAATGTAACTAAAGAATATTTTAACAAATAATAAAAAATACTTACAAACCCTAAAAGAGGGTATAAATGGAATTTCAAAAAAAAGGGAATGTTGTCCCTCTATGAGCTTGAGCTTGCCTCTCATGGCTTCCACCTCCTTTCTCCTCCAAATTTTTAAAAAATGAAACAATAAGTCAAATGAAATGAAAAAGAGTCTTTCATAACCAAGTTTAGGGTTAGTTGGAGCCCTAAATCCAAGGGCTCCAAATGAATCCATCTAATGGATGAGATTCATCCCTACAAAAAGTAGGTGGGAAGTGGGTGAGGTTATTTTTAAATTAAAATGCATGGGTAGACTTATTTGGGGCCACTCAAGTAGTGTAGGGGGTGTTATTACTTTTCTAACCCAAATGTTTTATTGGAGACTTTTTATTTAATGCAAGCATTGACCCTTTGTTGGTGGAATAAAACTTTATTATTTAAATAACTAGACCACAATACTTTTGAAATTAATTTGATTGAGTATAAATAAGATTGAATTTAATTGTATTAAAACAAAAGGGGGAGTCTAAGCCTTGCTATAAACTAATTAAATTATTAAATGGTATTGAGAAATTTTCTTAATTTATTTAAGAAGGAAGCTAAGGGGATTGTGGACCTCATTTGGAAATTAATAATATTAATTAAATGTAATTTTAAAATGAGAAAGTGTTGACCGTAAATTTAACCTAATGTTGCGAGTGGATTTTACAAAAATAAAATTATTCCATAATTTTTCTAGTATGACCTATGTTTGTCTTGGGTTTCGTACGGTTAAATTTGTGGGCATTACACTTGGTATCGAGCCGTGGGTTCAATGCTTGGAACTTTCGGCATACTTGAAAACATAAAATATGGCCCATATGCCATAAAATAAGAGGTTCACAACCACACACAAGGCACAATACCAAAAACATATGACATTCACAGTTTCATAATAAAAACAAGTCCCTTAGTCCACAATTAGAGTAGAAAACCACACATAACTAGCAAGCACGTCTCGAAAACTAAGTGTATTGAAATGTAATGAAAAGCGATGAGTGTATTATAAAAAAGAGCTAGTAATAATTGTAAGCATTGCACAAGACACATGTGTTAGTCCTTTTAGTCCAAAAGATAGAAAATACATTATATATATATATATATATATATATATATATATATATATATATATATATAACAAAGTGTAAAGAGGAGATAAAGGATCTATAATGAAAATATATACACCTAGATATAGTATGTAAAAGTAGATGCCCCAAAAGGTTAGAAATTTGGGCCAAGGGATACCAAAACCTATCATCATGAAAATTTTTATGAATTTATTGCATCATCATCAATATACAATTTCAATGCATGTGTGTAAAGAAGAAATGTTATATATAAAACCAAAGGAATAAATAACATGTATAATATAAAGTACCAAAAATATATTCCAAAGAAACAAGCTTAGCTCGATTCATCCATGTAGTCATAAGATCATCGAGGCCCTAAAACTAGCCCGAGAGCCTTCAATTTGTAGTAACCTTTATATTAAGCATTTTCAAACCTTATAAAATTCATACTTGTAATCCACATTACCTGTGAGACTCTCTCTATCTTAGCAGTCAAGAGATTTTCACCATTTAAAAGGTATGCATGGTTTTATACCCACTATCTAGGAAGAGTTCTCAACACATTCCCTTTAGAAACCTATAATTTCATTGAAATGGAGCAAAATTATTTCTCCCAAACGTAATTCATGCTTTAGTATTCAATATCAAGAACCTCTATCTTACACCCATGCACTCAAAACACCTATAAATAGGTGTATACTAGCTATGTTTAGAGTCTAGACAACTCCTAAACGGACTCAACTTCTTCCTATGAAGGCTCAACAACCTCCTTTACATGGAAATAGGATAAATATCACTTAATACACTCATCTAGGTCATACATGAGAACTATCACATGATGACATGGCTTTATTTTTCCTATTATCCTCTTTTACCAAGTCAAGTTCACTCTTACAACTTTCTTAAAGAACTCATTTACCTTTTAACAAGCACATATTCACACTTTTATAATAGAATTGACCTTAACACTCTTAGGATACATGCTTTAATGGTCTTATATGACCTTATTGTGTGTTTCCATTGATGTTCTTTCATTAGTACCTTAGACGCAACTTTTAACTAATCATAATTCCATTTATCGATCTTAATCTAGATAATAGTAATTAAGTAATAAGATGAAAGAAAAGTTCCAATTAATGAATTTACCATCATCGAACCAAGCATGAAAAACATGTCTTGAAAATATGGTTAGAGTAGTGTAAACCGCTTATTAAATCTGTCATGATTTCATCAAGATAGAAAGACGATGTTGGATGGGATTCTCGTGATGGATACCAAAGTAGACACTTAGATTTCAACACTTAATTGTCCTTGAATAAAAAAATAAACCACAAGTATACTAGGTATACTTACTCTAACAAGTAATCTATGAGGGATAGACGTCAAGTGAATCATACGATTACACATGGTTAATTTTTATAGGATGAATTGATTTAGATTAATGCTAGTTCTAAATTATGTGAATTTAGAACAAGGAAACATGAGATATAATAACACAAATTCCTAGAATTGAAGTGATTAAAATTGATTGTTACAAACGAAGTGAGAGTCAGAGATCTGGTCAAGAAAATGATAGAGATGATCCACCATCAAATTGGAAGCTTCCATTTGTGGATATCACATGATATAGATGTTCATATAATAATTAATATATTCAAATATTCAGTACATTGTTCGATAATATCTTTTTCCTTATTTGTATTTTTAAAAACACTATGTCGATTTGTAGTCTTTGGAATGAAACTTGAAATACATTGCATTGATTTGTTGTCTTCAGAATAGAAATACATTGTTTAAAAAACACTTATGAGATGGATATCACATGATATATATGTTCATATAATATATTAAAAAAATATTATGTTTCTCATACACCTACAATTACAAAGCATTAACATAAAAGGTTTGTCAGTTTTTTGAACCACTATGTATTGAAATGAAAATTTAAAAATAACATTATTCCTCATTCAACTTGCTTGAGACATGCCTTGTATGAAAAAATTGAAGATTGCAAAAAATGGAACAATTTTCAAAATTAAATTACTCTTAATTATATCATCTTTTGTAACATGCTCCACTCTTCATCTGTTGGAATTACAATTTGTTGTAAATCAGAGTGACTAACATGTAACTTTGTTAGCAATTCATAACTGAGAGTGGAGATTTCCTTTATTGTTGTATGCAAACTTACTGATAAGGTTATCAATGGTTTAATGAAGCCAAAAAAGTTTGTCTCATCTACCTTCTCAGGAATTTGGTTCTTCTCTTGCATCATTTTTCTTTCATGTTCTTCTGGAATGCATCCTTCTTAATGAATTGGTGTGTTTTTTCAAAAGGCATTGGCAAACCAAGATTTTGAAATCATGTAACTTTCCATGCAGCTCATGCAACATTCCTTAACACTTATTCAACAATTCATGTGTTTTTACTAACATCACACACTTCCAAATGGTAGATGATAATTTTATTGAGGCATCAAACCAGTTTTGAGTTCCTTTGGATGTCAATTCCTGTGGTTCATTTTAAGAGACCTCTTAGAAATTGGAGGTGGAAAATACCTGGTGAATATCCCCATAACCGGTTTCGCGGGAAGGTGAATTTTTGGGGGTTATATGCAAAATTTTCACCTAATTTTTAGGTGGTGTGACAAAAGGTTACAGATTCACAACATGAGATTTGTTATCACACGTCAAAAACCTTGTTGACATGTGACAAGAGGTTTTTTTCACGTGATAACAACCTTATATTGACGCGCGACAACAAATCTTTTGTCACACATCTCGAGACTCCGCCCTCTAGTCACGAAACAACAAAACCTCTCGTGTCACACATCAAAAAAATCTCTATCACACGTCTTCTTCCTCTCGCACTCTGTCATGCGTCAATAAACTCTATGTCACACGTCTGTAGCCTTCGCCCTTGGGTCGCTCGACAACAAAAGCTCCATGTCACGCATCAACAAACTCTCATCACGCATTTTCTTCCTTCGCACTCTTGTTGTGTGTCAACAAAATCTCACATTGCGCGTCAACAAACTCTCCCTATCACACGTTTATTGTACTTGATAATACATATGCCCCCATGTGGTATGAGTGAGCTAGTAGTGTTCTACTTGGCGAATAATCTAGGATTATATAGGGGATATTTTCAAGGGTAGGCGAAGACCCCTAAAAAAATTAAACTATAATTTTTAGGTGAACAGGTCATTGACCCGCCTAGAAAATTCACCTTTTCAAATTTTTCAAAATTGGAATATTCGCCATATTAAAAATATTCACCACTAAAATTATCCCTACCAGTTTTGTGTCACTGAATTTGTAGATAGCTTAAAAACATTTCCTTGTTGTATCCTATCTTAAAGCCATCACTTTTCTATTACAGTTACATATTTGTAAATATTATCAAATATTTCCATCGATTATCCCCGAATTCAAAAAATCTAATCAAATCATCAATTTTTTTGTTTATTTCATTGCAAACATTATCCATCATATTAATCAATGCCTTTTTATAAAATTTGGATGGTTTAATGTTGGAAGATTGTATTTCCTTTTGTGCTTTCACCATCTCCTATTGCAATATTTCATTTTGTTTTCTCTCTTCTTATAGGCATTTTCCCATTTTTGGCCTTTTCTTTCTTTTCATTCATAACCTCTTACAATTCTCCTAGTGGTTATTCTAATCTATTACCTTACATGTGTCATTTCCTATAACATTTTCTTCACTTCTTCCAATTCCACTTGTTCTGTTCATTTGCAACAACCGTAGTCATTAAGATGATTTTATCCTCCTCTCCAACTCATCGGTCTTATTAAGTGCCACTTTTCTGTTTGCTTTCTCATTTTCCAGGTTTGCCTCTAACTTTTGAATTTTACTATTCAACTTATTTTTCTCTCTGTCTACCTTTATAAATGTTGTGTATACCACATCATTTTTTATTTTTGATACATTTATTTTGTCACAAGGTTTCATTCTGGTAAAATCCATTTGAAGGGAGGTTACATCGTAGTCATTGGAAACCATTTGATTATCTGGTTTTACAACTTTGGGCACATCATACATGTATTCCATGGTATCTTTGTTTGGGTTATATGTAGGAAATACCCTCATTGTGGTAGGATCTAAAGTTATAGTAGCCTATAGCATTTTCTTCTTGTTTCTTTTATCTCTTTCTAATTTATGGGAAAACTTAGCTCGGTAATCAAAACCTGAGGTGTTTGTAGGAATGAACTGCTTCAGCTTGAATGGAGGAGTAATTGAAGTTTGGGGAGAATTTTCCTATGGATTAGAAATTTTTTGAGGGGTGGCACCACCTTCTATAATTAGTTTCCTTGAGGCAATGCTAACATGTGTAAGAGTAACTATATCTGTGTTTTCCTTTTGTCTCTTCTCGGGTCCTTGTTGGATAGTAAGAAATTCAACTATATGTATTGGCCTCTTTAGAATAATTTTTTGCTATGGTAATTTTTACCACTACTACCACCATCATTAGAACCACAACCAATAGCAATACTAACATATTCATTGCCAACTTCTCCTCTTGGATTTTCAACGTGTGGCTAAAATGTTTGCTAAGGATTTGAATCGAAGAAAAATGCATTAGATTACCACTTGTAGTTGTTGTATGTAGTGGTCCTTTATTTGAATGTGAAGCTCTAAGGCCTAACCTATCAGAACCTATTCTAGGATGTAACTCTAGTCGAAGACAAATGCATTATCATTTTGAACCCAAACCACCACCACTAAAACCCATCTTTTTAGCTATAATTTCCCATGTAGAATATGTTTGTTTCAATATTTCATTCAGACTTGGTTTATATGATTTATCCCCCTTAGTAGGGGGAGTGTGTAATTCCTTGGAGTCAATATCATCATCACTTCTTTCCTCTACGGGATGCACTTCATTCCATAATTTGCTAAAAATTGCATGTTTTGGAATAGAACCGTACTCTTAAATAACTTTTGGATCACCTAGGTCCTGCCTCATAGACCAAAAAGGAAGTAATTTTTATCTTGTCTAATTTTTATCTTGCAATTCATGATCTATATGCTTTGGAATTGGCATGTTTTAGAGGAATTTTATCATCTTTTTCAAAAACAATTGGCATATTGAAAATCCTCTACCTATTTTTGTGGAGGCAATCCCAAAATTTGTGTTGAAAACTCTTGAAAACTAATTCCTTTCTCAATAAAAATTTCATCCATTAATTTTTTTACTTCATCCCAAGAGTTCTTGTTTTTCAAATTTTCTAGCAGGGGTTTGCTTTCATGTTGAATTTTAGTGGCATAGTTTTTGTTCGCCACTACGTTTTTTAATCACCTCACATGGGTCATACAACTAGTGAGAGCCAACATCAAACTTAAAAATGTATAAAATTTCATGTTCCATATTGAATGCATTTGTCTCAAATGTGAACCCTCCATGTGAAAATGGTAAGGAATGAAATATGCTTCTCTTTTCTTGAGTAAGAAAATATAGTTTATTTGTGCTTTCCATATGTCATATATATTGCACCGAAAAAAGCCTCTCTGTCACTTGTATTAGTAATTTGTAAGGTTGTACTCTGATCTCAGTAAAACATTAACACAATATGTTCCTCCATGAATTACCTATCGTGTGACCGTATTTCTAATCCCGATTAAATGCAATATCTATAGGTCATAGGAAATATAAAAAAATTACTTTTGAAATTTCTTGATAAATTGGAGTCTAAAAGTATTCCAAAAATTGATTGTAGTCCCTTCAATTATCAAACATCCTTATCTTGTGGGTCAACTCAGTTAATGAATGCAACACTTTTGGTTGGCCCTCAACATCATTGTAGGGTTGAATTGCAGAAGCCGTTTCTCACAAACCATTCACCAAAAGCTGCATAGAATTAAATTAAAAAAGTAGGTAGTGAACCTAAAGGTCTTAGTGCAGAGAATTAATTTATTGTTAAGAATTTTTATGCATATATTTTGCAATGTGCTTAGCAAAGTTTTATACACAAGGTGGAGAGAAAAAAAAATGGATATTGTATACCATTTCGAGGAGGGTTACATCCACTTGCTCATCGTTATCGAATCCAAGGAAAAATAATAGCATAGAAATGGTATTCCTAACCCATTGTTTAAACATATCAATTATATATGAAGGCTTCCCTTTTGGTATTGTTCCATCAAGTGTTAATTTTACTAAAAATCATCTCTGTCATTTTGAGTGGTGGCATGATAATCATTAGCAATTATTTCTAGGTTTATGCTGATGGTTCCTAAATCTTTACTTTTAAACCCCAATGCATGGCCAAGATTTACCTCTGTAATGGAAAACATTTCTTCTTCAATGCCATTTGCAACAATTGCTTTTTTCCCATTGTAATTTTGGGCACATAGAATGACAAATTCAGAGCTAGGGTAAAACCTCATGGAGCATCATGCATCCCAATCCAACCCCCCATGTTATCCAACCTTTAAGTTTACCTGATGGGTCCGAACATTTACTTTCATTTTCCTTATTCTTAGATATGTATCTAAGTTGTGAGGTTCTTGTGTCAATTACAGGATCATAAATATCATGATATTCATCAAGTAAAACTAGGGGTTTTAAGTAGTTTGGTGTATGGGATTTGGGTTTTAATTTTATTTTGGGATCATATGTAAGTAGAAATACTTGGAATTTGGGTTCTAAAAATCCTCAACCCTAATTTTTCAGCCCTTATATTGAAATATTTCAAAGAGAAGGCTTATACAATGTTACTTATAAAAATATAATATTTAAAAAATCAAATGTAGGATGACACTTACTCAAAAAAATGAATATTTTGAGTCTTACACGGTCTGCAACTTCTATGAATCTATTCTTCCTTTTATTGTAGTATGCCTTCCGAAACAAAATTTCAATAGATGTGGAATATCATACCGCAAGTAGTAGCACATCATTATAAATGATTACGTCTTTCACTATAAACGTCAAATTTAGTCTCTTTTCAAATTCCATTTAGTGGATGATAGTTGTCACTTTGGTAGGCATATTCGGGGACTTTTATTCGAAATGTGAGTGTGTTAGGACTTTGTCTGGAATAGAGTCTACGTCGTTGATCTTAATATATAGAATGATGCAAAACACTTATCGATGACTACGTGGTGGGATACTAGGCCTCCTCAAGGAAAAGGCATTCCACGGACTGCAAGCCTCGTAGAATAAACCAATTTAATAAATTTGGATGTCTCGTAATGTCGGTGAGGTAAGGCAGAGTGGTAAAGAGGCATTCGAAGATACCACATGTCATTTTCATGTTCCTCTGTGTGGCTAAGTGTCACACATTCTGGGAACTTGAGCGTAAAGGTAAGGCATGAAAAAGAAGCCCCGATTATCAAAATTGAAATACCAATTTTTGGGCCTTATTCCAGTAAAATTTGACAAAGGGTATTCACCAAACTAGTTACACAAGATGCACCATTCAATTTCTAACTAGTTTTTATAATTTTAATTATTTTTTCCGAAAGAACGAAATAGGTTAAAGGGTCATTCACCAAAACTAAAAACTAGTTATGTTGGTGCTCGGGGTAATTGTCTCGCCCCATTTGTGCCCTTGAAGATTTATTGATTCACGACCTCTATCATTTTATCCTTCCTCGTATTGTGTTTGGCTAGTATTTTTGCCATTTTAATCTACTCTTGGGTTGAAGATCATGTGTGGGTCCGTATTTGTCTCATGGTTCCTTTGTTCCTCTGGAAAAGCTCTGTATTTTGAGTCTCCCATGCTCCGTTCCTTCAAAACTCACGTTTTCCTATTTCCTCCATTTTCCACAGTCAAGATCTGTTGTCCCTACAATTTTTCCCTAAATACTCGAGGAGAAATGAGTTGATGTGTCCCTAAGGATCATGTTTGAGCCTTGCAATAATTTAAATTCTTTGTCCTTGAAGAAAACCTCATTTTCTGGCTCGAATGGACATTTATCTTTGTTTTACAGTTTGACGGGAATTTCTCCCAATCAAATTTACATCATTCAGTCAACAAGGAAACATGGCACCTCTTGGTTGTATGCGGATCAACTTAATACTTCAAAAATTCTATAAAAAGCCTCAACTTTAAACTGTGTCCACGTGGAGGAATGACACTCATTTAAGAATCAAATTTTTGGTTTGGCTTTGAAGTAGCACCGGGAGGACACGTGGAGCACCGGCAAGAAAGAGACACATCGAGACTTCCGCTGGGTTTCCCATAACACAAATTTCAAAAAAATTCCGGAAGTCTAGGACACGAGGAGGAACAACGCCTATTTGAAGATCTGCTTTTGGGCTTTGCCTTGGAGTAGTGTTGGGAGGACACGTGGAGGCTTCCGCTGCTTGGCCACGGACTTAGACAAATTTTATGCAAATGGATATAGTTTGGCGGAACAGGGACATGTGGCTAGCCCATGCTCGTTCAGGGTCTTCAACTTGGGTGCCATCTAAGAGAAGTGCCATGCGGACACGTGGGGCACTCCGCTCACTTTGCATTTTACTTAGACTTTTCAACAACCAAAAGGAGACTACCTCGAAGCTTGACAAGTGGCACCTTCCACTGAGCTTCAAGCCTTCAAACAAATTTTGCAGAGCAGGACACGTGGCGAGCCCGCGCTCATTCAAGGTATCAAATTTTGGGACCACCTCAAGGTGCGCCGTGGTGACACATGGAAATTTGAAAATTCACAAGGGGCAGGGAAGCGGACCATCAGAGGTGACTTAAAATTTTCACCTCTTTGCTTCATAAAGGTTAAAACATCAAAATGGCCTACAAGCCCGATGGGAAATAGTCAATGTTTTGCCCTAGTCAACGGCGGAGGTGCGGACCCGCAGAGGAAAATTGGAAAATTTTCCTTTTGAGAAAAAAAAGTAAAAGTAAAAGGGGAAGTGTAGTTCCACTGGGACCCACATTGGGACACGTGTCAAAATTATTTCTCAAGGGCGGAGCTGCAGGGGGAAACTTGGAAAATTTTCCTTTTTCCAAAAGAGAGTCAAATGGAAGAATTTTTCCGTGGTTCCTTTGGGACCCACCTTAGGACACGTGTCAGGCCCATTTTTCAGAAGCGGAGGTGTGGAGCAAAATGGGAAATTTTTCCATTTTTTCAAAAGGGTAAGAAAAGGTCAAAGGAATCCCCAAGCCCATTTTTAGATCTTCCACGTGGATGGCCCACATTCAAAATCAAAGATCAACGGCTGTTGAGTGTCTAAATCTAATTTTCCCCACATTTTCTCTGCGATACGTATGGAAGTGTGAGTCTTCATGATTTCTTGTTATCTTCTACATGCCAAATAGAGGAGCGAGTTAATTTTGATATCTAGAGTTTGGTGGGAGAGATCTGGAGATGTCTTTTGCTATTAAAACAGTTTGACTCTCGGGCCCGATCTGGTTTTCCGTTTTTCTTCTCCTAAGCATGCAAGGGGCCAGATTTGATTAATATGGGGCAGAAGTGGTTGGTGAATGGATGGACATGTGTTTTTCCCTAGAAAGGAGTTGAATGTAGGAAGAAATCAAAGAGATTTTCCCTCGAGCAGCTAGAGAATTTTGTAGATCTAATTCTACGAATCATGAAAGAATCATGGCAAGCACTGGTGCATTTAAAGTTTTTGTCTTTTGGGAGGAAAGGGATTTGGTGTAAATGTTATAAATGGCACGAATTTTTCTTGTAAATGGTTGGGAGTTTTTGATAAAGATCAGGACTGATTCTCTCTAGCAGAAAAATCTTGATAGAGCCCATCCATTTTAAGAAGCCGTCTAGAGAAGCTTGTATATCTCTTTTTGTCAAATTTGATCGTGTCAAGGTGGTTGCAAGTGTACAGCCATTGAAAAGCTTTTGAGATTGTTTTGGAAATTTCCCTTGCTAATAAATTTGATCAAACTTTGAGTTATTCTGTGTCAATCTTGAGTAAAGTGTATTTATTTCATTTTTGAATGCATACGGGTAGTTTTTCTTGTTTCTATTGCAATCTTGTACCAAAATATAGTCCAATCACACAGGTCTCAATCCTTGTGATAGTTTAGTGGCATCTGCAATTTCATTTCTCAGAAGAGCCTTCATCTGGGAATGGGATAAATGGTTTAAAATCACTTTTCTTTCATTTTTTTGATAGAGATTATCTATAAGCCTTTGGGTGTACCTCAAGCGTGACTTGGTTTAAATCTTGGTGCTTTATTGGGTCCTTTAACTCGATCCTTTGTGAGAATCCCACAGGTTGTGTGAAAGAGTGTTGATCCGGGCCTTTATTGAAGCACATATCCTAGTTGAGGAAACAATTTAAATTTTTGTGGCATTTTGTTGATTGAATCTTTCCATTTCGCATAAGCTCTCAAGGATATGGCGAGTCAAGTCCATCCTGTCTCCCCTCCCACCAAAATTCACTTAACAACAACCAATCCTACCCATACTACCCATGTTTTTTTCTGTATACCCACATAAGACCAAAATCCTTTTACTAAAGTATGTAGAACAGATCAGGGTCTCAAATGTCTTTAGTAACCTTTGCCTTGTTGTGAAGATATCTCCATGATCTGGAAGTGACAACTCGTGAGAGTTAGATCTGGTGTGTTGATCATATTTTCCCAAGGTCTTCTTTGTAAAATTTATGCAAAAGAAAGGTACCTATATCTCCTTTCAAATAATAGAGGTTACAAAATAGGTTCTCTTACCTTGGTTGAAAGGCACAACCTAAAATAGTTAGGATAAGATCATATCCTTTTAAGGTGCTACCCATCTCTCCACAAATCCAAGTAACAAAGGGACAGTTAGATTTATCCCCGGCTACAAAACGACATATATTTGTGATCTAGCTACCTCTAAGCTCCATGTTGAATCAGTGTTGCTACTTGGCTTGAAAAGGAGAACAAATTTGGGTACCAACAAGTTACACGGATATTCGCCATGTGATTTCCATAAATTTTTATGGGGGAGGGGTTTCTTAAAATTTTCCTATTATTTAGAATTTTTTTGAGTTAATGTATGTTGACATGTGGTAAGTTAAGTAAAATATGTTGTTTTATTTCAGGACTTAATACTTTTATACCTCCTAAGATAACTATATTATTGATATGTGGCAATCAGTGTATATGGTAGCATACTCTCCTTGATGCTACCACCCATAACATCATAACATGACATGGCCCCATAAGTTTAATGATCACTTATTACCCAATCTTTTCAAGTAGGTCATGTTTGAAAGAGCTATCAATTATTGGTACAAAAATGTAGATAGTCATCATATAAGCCATGTTAACATACATACACATATATAAATGTTTTAGTTTTCTAACTCAATCCCAACAACCGGCAATGGGCCCAAGATTAAGCCCATTGACCTTGTAGAGTGATTGGTTCGTGAGCTATGCCATCACCTACTATTTGAGTCGAGTCACCCCTATCTAGTCAACAATAATTTACAATAAATATATTAATAGTACGTTTTAATGTGGAAGGTGGATTGAATCAAAATGTAGGGGATTGGAAGCTCCTCGAAATAGTGGGAATTGTGCATGGAAGGAAAAACTGAAATAGAGTTCTTGGGAAAGGAAAATAGAGGATTCCTTAGAGGAAATCAAGGTTCTATCTCTGTTGAATGTGTTAGGAGTCAAGTGATATCAAAGGACATAGGACAAGGACACGGTGACATATGGACATGATAAACCTCCTAAAGAGAATCACATTTAGTAAGAACGAAAGTGAAAACTGCCGCCTTTTCTATTGATTTTTGTCTCCTTGTATACTTAGTTAATTAGTTGATAGATTCCACATGACAAAATAGTGTGTGTATTTCAAAAAGGAAATGAATTGGAAAAGAGAATGATTGATTTTTATTCTTCCATATTGGTATTTTGGTAAATTGTACCAATTCCATTCTTCATGTTCATGAATATGCTTTTGCAACATATTTCTCGTTGAAAGATGTAAGGGTTGAAAAGTTAAAAAAATAAGAGCACTATGTAATTCTTGTAACCCACAAATAAAAACCTGAACATTCCATTGTAGATAACTAAAAAAATATGAGTAGAACATCGTTCTCAATGCATAAAATGCACCAAGCAAACATTCTTTTTTTTTACCGAAACCCAAAAAAGTATTGTTATCCACATTCTTTTGTATTCATTCTTGTGAAGTCCAATACAAATGAGATTAAAATATATATATATGTTTTTTCTGTCATTGATATCGTGCTTTTTCATGCATTCATGTTCATTTTCACAACTAACTCATAGTTGATCGTTGGTTAGATAATTTTTATAAATGTTACAACCAAAATCTGGTTGAAAAATATAATTTGTTTTTCGATGAATGTGCACTACAAGACTATGGGTTATGTATTCACATTTTTTCACAATTTATTTATGAATGAAGATTTAAATATAGTGAATATGATTTTGTGATTTCCACCCACAATTTTGGTGTGGAAACAAAAAAATGTAACAAAACATGTGAAAATTTTACAATCCCAGTATTTTTGTAGTTTTACATTTTCTAAATGTAAAACTACAAAAATATCTGGGATTGTAAAATTTTCACATGTTTTGTCACATTTTTTTGTTTCCACAACAAAATTGTGGGTGGAGTCCACAAAATTGGATTCACAATTAAATCATGGCAAATTTATTGATGCATAATTCTATTATGGGAGGCCCCAATTTTATTTTTTAATAAAAATCACATAGCTATAAATTTTATGTTAGAATTTGTTATTCTAATAAATTAAAAACAAATCATAATTTAAATGACATTTTTGTTCATAAAAATATTAAAATAATTTTACTTAAATGTGTAGTAAATTACATGCGAACAATAATAATTTATTAACTAAGAAAAAAATTCTTAAATTCAATATTTCAAAAATAAAAAGTGTATATCATTAAATATCAAGAACAATGAATTTACTAGACATAAAACTACCACCTTATTAATAATATAACACAAACGTGTAAAAGAATTAAACAAACTCCAACAATTTGTTCATACTTAAAAGACAAAGTGAATAATTTAGAGACCATTTTAAAGATGAAATATTAAAGTATTCAAACTCATCATAAGAATAGGATTTAAACCCTAATTAACTTCAAATCATTGTTCTCTTTGGTAACATTCATTTTATCATTAACAATATTGACTGCTAGAATAGTAACAATTAACAATTAACTACATTAAAAGAGATAAACTTTGAATAACAAACCAAATGTACCTAAACAAAACATTTTAGTAACACCACCCAAAAATGTCACCTAACACCTGAAGCCACATACATGAAACTACTAGAAAACTCACAATAGAAATTGTTAATAATGTTTTTAAGTATGTGTTTGTTCTTGGATTTTTTTAATTTAATTACATTCATTCACCATTTAACAGGATCCTCAAATTACTTGATCAACATGAGATACACAAAAGAATTCTTTTTCTTTTCACAAATCATTTATCAGATCATTCTATTTTACAATTCAAACAAAAACAAATGTTTTTCTTTTCTTTTCTTTCTTCACAATACAACTTCAGTTTTAGAGTCCATCTCTACATTCATATCTTAACAAAATAAGATTTGTTTCCCAACTCGAAAGGAAATAATTACAAGGATTTTTTTACAATACAATTATGGTACAAGTCAAATGATCCATGGCTCTAGTAAATAACATCTCTCAATCTTCAGTCCTCCTTAACATGATCATAGCACAAAGAAAGAGGGAAAGGTGACGCTCTCCGCCCAACCTTAAATCCAATAAGAGGAGAAGCCTTCCTCATTATTGGCCCCGAGCCCCAACCAAAGAAGAATAGGGAATGTTTGCAACTTGACAACCCACACATAACACATGGCTTCCACACTTAAATAAATTTAACATTTAAACAATTACAAAAAACTCACAATATTACAATCAACATCTTCAATAAATGAACCAATATATACAAGAGTAAACCAAATACAAGGGCTTCAAACAAAGCCCAACAGAGACAAGATAATGGATGCTTCACCTTATGCCTCCCACGTGGGAAGAGAGGTCCACCCAAGGCCTCGAGTGCACTCTCAATTAAACACAAACAATTATCACTCCTTTCTTTTCGCCTATACAAAATAACATGTTAATTTCCCTTTTACCTCCACATAGGTGGAGCTCTCTCCCACACTCCCTCCACAAGCCTCACTAACTCCCTTTTTCCTCCATAAAATCTCTCCATCTCTTTCTCCCACACCATCCTATGGCAATCTACCCTCTTCCCACAAATTTCAAACAAAACATGAACAAAATTTGAAACAATAAACAAGAGAAGGAAAAAAAAAATGAAATGGAGATCCTACCTCTCCATGCCAGCTCCAAACTTGAATTTTTCAATCCTTATCTTCACAAACAAGCAAGAAATCCAAAAATCCCTTCCAAGTTCCAAGCCAAGCTCCCAAGAAGAAAAAACCCCCTTCTTTTCCAAATTCTAACCACTAAAAGAAGTGTGTAACCCCAAAACAAAACAAAACACAAGTATAAAATGAAAGAGAGAAGATGAGGATGAGATGGGTCCCCATATGATGCCACATCCCTCTTCTAGAATCCACCTCACCCACTCACACATTAAACCCATGAAAATTATATTATTTAGAAATCAAAATGAATATAATGCACAAAGTGCATAGTGCCCAAGTTGCACATCAAAACAAAATAGAAGTTAGTGGCTCAAGGTGGAGGGTGCATTTCATGCCTCTTTACATTAAAATAACATGACTAGGGTCCAAATGTGACCCCTCAAGTCATGGGTAGTGATGGGGAATGGTCTAAAGGAATGGGGATGACTCATTCTTGTCCCCCATGCCTTCTAAAGTGACCCCAAAGCAAAAATCTGAATTTCCCTTAGAGATAAGAGTGACTCGCATAGGTAATAAAATATTAATGTAAAAACAAAAGGGAAAAGGAGAAGACCCTTTCCATTAACTTCCACTTTCTCAAAAATTACATTAATTACACAACTTTACCGTACATGATTGAGAATATTACTTTACATTAAATAAATATGGCTCTCCATTCACAACATTATAATTATTCACAAAATGGATGAATAAAATAAATAAACACAACATTAATATTACTAACATTATATGCCAACAATAACCATCAACTAAAAAGTAAATAAAAATAAAACACCTACTTCCCAAGGACATATAAAGGAGATAACCCCCAATGGGTAATATCCGCACAAAATAGAACAAGAACACACAAACATTCACCAACACACGAGTTGTCAATTGGCCTTGTTGCAAACACTTGATATTTTTCCATGGTTGGTCCCCAACCCCCTTTTGATGAAAATAACATATTATTCCTGCAACCATACAAAAACCTTTCGGACCCTCGACCATATTCGCAATATCGAGAAACAAAGCAACATAACAATAATAAGTATCATTTCAATTAACAATTTCAAACACTGGCAAACACAAGGTTAATTTCATCATCCAATTATCACTATAAACCACAACAATCTATAGTACCATCATATAACAAATAAACAATAACGAACATCTATCAATATATGCTAGAACGAAACAAAATCATAATGTCCTAGAAGGTCTATCTCTAACCAATAGTACCCAAAATCATAATATAATAAGCGAGAATGAAAGAGTCTCAGTCGGTCTATAATAAAACTATGATATAATAACGGTGTTCTAGAAAAGTGGGCATTACATTTTCAATGGAATATTTTATTAGTTTTGCATAGTAAGTTACCTAGATCTAAACCATATACCTCGTGTTTTAAGTTTTTCAAATCTCTTGTGATCAACAATACAATATACTAAACAATTAGGAACATATTAGAATGTGTATTCATAATTAGTGCTAAAGTTACAATTTTGTATCCATGTTGAATATTTCCAAATTGTAAAAAATCATATGTGAGGCCTATATTTGAAACAGACTTCATAAAAATGGCACTTTAGGTAAGAAATATTAAGGAATTACGAATTTAAAAAGTGATTTGTTCTCGCCACTATTATGCGTACCTTAGAGATAATGACTTAAAATTGTTTTTTATAGCATACCTCTATTAAAAAAATTCTTCCCTCTATTTGTGAATTAACTGTGGAAAGATGGAAGCTTTCAAAATATTTGACAAAAAAATACCCCTAACTCTCAAATCCCTCTTTTTTATTAGATTTAGATCTGATATGGGTATTATGTTTTAATTTCATAGCTACAATTTCATATTCATTGCAGCTTCTTAACAATATTTTGAAACTCTCCATTCAAACAATTTTTACATGAGTTTAAATTTCCTTGAATAAATTTTTTATTTCAAAAATAATATTTACAATAAAATATTAATACCAATGATTTTTAAAAACTAATCATTCCATCTCTCAATCATTTGTTTATGAAGTCGTATCTTAATTTGGTTTCTAACCTACGAAGAAAGAAATAAAATACATAAATCAATAGGGATTCACCTGTCAATCAAACATATAAAACTATAATTTCATTATTAAAATGTGTTGGTATCATTTCTTCGCCTTCTAGATGTTGCAAACAAAACTAGTCAAAAACACAATGCACTTTTTCATAAATATGTGATATTGCTAGTAATATAATCTAATGTCTATAATTTTCGAGTTAAAACAAAAAGCATAGGACCGGTTTCCCGTGAATATCTAGCAAGGATTCAAACTAAGGTTTAATGCTAACTTACTCAACGCAAAAGAAAAAATTAGAATGTAATTAAAACGAGCAATCACATGTGAAATGTGTGATGTGAACGTTGTAACACCCACTTATTTGGACACACAAGACAACATAGAAAAATACAGGATAATTTTTTTTGACTTGTTTGAAACATAGCACGACACAACAGGTGGTCACAATGGCTACAACTAGCTCCTTGAAAAACTTGACACAACGATGACCACAAGGGAAACAAGGAAACACTCAACACCCATCAAGGACAGTTCACTTTTCTCTTTTACAAGGCACCACAACAAGACCAACCCATAATACCTAGTTACATTTGGGGTTTAGAAGACACTCCACGAAAAATTCCTTTAAGGTGATGTATTTGACAATTACTTGTTTAAAACGTTATAAACAAGGAGGTAATCAATTCCACAAGGCTATCTATCCAAACCCACACTACTAAAACTTGTTTCAGACCTCCATTGCATGAGGATGCAAGCGTAAGCTCAAAAAGGAGTGGAGTATCATTTAGGTTTGGAACCCTAATCTTCTTTGTTCGAGGATATTTTTTTATCATAACTTGAAAAGGGTTACAAAGTACTATGGCAATGGTTAGAGGGAGAAGGTCAATTTATTTCATTATGATCTAATTAATTATTAACCGATATTTTAATGAGACTTAAGAGTTCAACTAGATTTGGGTAAAATCTTCATTTAGCAACATCTTGATTAAGTTTGACAATGGATACACATGGGGTTCCTAAAATGGAAGCACAAGACTTAAGGTTTCACAAAAAAAGAGAATAAGGTTTAATCCGTAGTTAAGGTTAATGATGGTAGGTTCCTAAGTACTGGTAGAAAATTCATTTCTTTCCAAAATTAAGATTCTTAACTTTCTCGACAATAACCCAATTTCATTGTTATTTTATTTATTGGTTTATCTATGAAATCATTTTGTTTTATTTTTTATTAACTTTAGAAATAGGATTGCCAACCCATTAAAATTATACAAAGAATAGTATGGATGCCAATACCATGGAGGGTTATTAAAAATGAAATTTTATGACTCGAAAAAAAAAAAAAAACCATTGTTAATCGAGAGAGAAAAACACGGTTATAACATTTCTATTCAACATGGCACACACAAACCACAGGTGTCACAAAATTCAAAAGAACTTTGGATGAGAACATGAAGGTGAAAATTTGGTCAAGCCATGCTACAATAATTTCATGACTGATAAATACTATTACCAAAATAATACTCATAACAAGGTGAAGATTGAATATCATTTATCACAAAGATAACTACAAGTTTCGCTACAAAAGGACAAGACAACTTTATTTCACAAATACCGATAATCCAAGAAAAGAGGCCTTCCAAACTCCTTTACAAGCACCATTACAAAATTACAACACATTTGACATTTGTACAAGAAACTTCATAAATCAACCCGATGAAACCTTTTCAACTCTTTCCTTTTATCTACTCGCATAATCCATCTGCACAAGTATTAACTTGAGTCATTTCGCGAGAACTGAGCATGTTAAGACTACCCATTGCAACAGTAAGCTAACATTTAACAATATCATGAAAGGAATGCTCTATTTCAAGAATGGATCAAAGCAAAAACCACTTATCAACCAGGATTTTATTGAAGCTTGAGAATTTATCCAGAATGACTAAAGGTTTCACTTAGGCTTCACTGGATGAGTTTTACAAAAGAAGACAATTTACCTTGAAACGGTGAGAGATAGATTGCATGGGTTCTAAACTATCTTCTCTTACTTAATAAATCTTATTATCTTCTAAAATCTAACCATAGATTTCACCTTATGATCACTTAATAATTCACCAAAAGATAATGTCCATTAGTTTAGCTAGGGATAACAAGGTATATAATTTTATTTTACAAGGGATAGTTCCCTCTTTGATCAATTATGGAAATTATCAATGGAATTAACACATATATCAAGTAGGTCACATATATATTAATTCACTCATAAAGAAATTTTAAAAGGATTACCCACCCTTCTAATAATGTTTATAATAGCATTGTTACTATGTCGAAGAAGGGTTCACAACACAACATTATTATTATTATTATTATTATTTTTTTTTACCTCATGCGAAAATGCTTACCATTACTCTTTTTAAAAAAAAAAAATACTATACATAGTTACATCATTGGTATTCAACATGGCATACGAACCCAAGAGACAAAAAAATTTTAGGGAACCATGACTAGGGAACAAAAAGTAACAACATTGACCAAGAAATGCTAAACTATTCTTAGAATTCCTATAATCCATTAAGGTCACTCAACAAAGCGGTAATCCAATTTTCTTATATTTTCCACTAATTAATAGAACCCCCAACAATAACCTTAAGGTCTAGTCACTCCATACAAACAATAATAAATACCAACCTTAAATTTTCCAAAGAGAGAGAGAAAGGTATTTGAATCACTTCTTATTGAGTCTGTATTAGAATAGGTAATATATTAACTATCACTGTATTTGTTTTCCCCTTTTTCTCTTTATATGTGTGTGTGTGTGTGTGCACGCATGCAAGCAAATTAATCACACAAAAGTGGATAAGTCTAATACATCCATTTAAATAGATAGTATTCAAGTTCTATTAGAACAATACTTAAGGAGGAACATATTTATACAACTTCATCAATAAGACTAAATTGTCCTCCACATGTTCCCAAAATTTTGATAAATATTTTTACTTAATAACTCAACATCTTCGGGACACTCAACTTGAATTGGGTTCAAAAAAGGTGATCGTTATTACCTCTTATCAAACAAGTCTCAATCATCTAAAAGAGAGCTCATCGACCTCTTCACAATATTAAACAAAATCAAGTTATTTTCCCTTATAGGGGTACGACACTTGCATGACCATTAAAGGCCATTTTTTTAAAAAAAAGGATGATTTACTAAAAAGAATACACAGTCACCGAAAGGTTTCGCACAATAGTGACATCTCTATTTTCTAGATTAAAAAAAATCTAGAATATATATTTCCTTGATTGAAAATACCCCAAATGATACCCGAGTTTCTAAGGGTAGCTATCAATGAAAATAACTAGAAAAAGTGCTTTCCCACACTATGAGAATACATATGAGAGTCTAATTGAATAATCACCTCAATAGCTTAACAAACAACTTGAATCGAACACCCATCTATGAATATAACTGAATCACAAATTTAGATATTTACATTAGGAAACTACTAACATTCATCAAGGAAAACCATTCATAGCCATGTAAATAAAATAGATGAAAATATCCAAAAAAAGGGAGTGAAAATCCATGCCCAAACCAACGATTCAGAGGGCAACTAGTATACTCAGAGAGATCAATAACAAACAACAAACCAAACCACTCCAAGATGCCATTCATGAAAAGAACATACGTTTCATGGGATTATAGAAATGATAGTGAAATTTTAGAGTTTAGGCTTAACATGCCTGCAATAAGCCTCCATGATGCAGCCACGAGCTTGCTATGATAGGAATCATCTCCTTTTCTCTGCTAGAAAAATGTCCATGCTCCAAACAGTCATGCTTGGCATAGGTAGGGGAAAAAATGTGGTTATAGTCATGGTGGATGGCCTTGCTCTTTCCCCACGCATTTCCTAGATGTCCACACAAAAACAACAACCCTCCAAGGCACTCCCCTCGAAGCAGCTCACAAGGCCTAACATGGTGCACCCTACTAGTCAGAGAGTAGAAAAGAGGATAAATAAAAAAAACGACCCACCCAAATCAAGTGGCCAAGCACCCAAATGGCAGAAGGACCACACGAGAGAAAAGAAAATAGGCACGTTGGCAGAGGAAGTGAGTAAGTGGCAGGGAAGGAGGCTCTAAGTCAATCTAATGCATTTGTTGGGGAGTTTCAACACTCATCCTTCCACGACCTCAGTCAATGAGCCTCACATTATCTCATGCGGTTAGAGTCAAGAAGACGTGATACACAACAATACATTTACCTGATAGTTCAGATCCCCCTTTATTTCAACCAAAACTTCACTATAGCAAATCTTGGAGCAACTGCAACCCACATGGCCCCAAAACTAAGCACCAATCGAACAGAAAAAAATAAATTTAACTCCATTAAGAAATAATAAATGGAGGGAAGGAGGCCACCAAACACAACCCACACCCGCCAGCTCAACCAAAAATTTAGAAAAGCAAAACAACCAAAAACATCACCCAACAGGATAAAATTTCACTTGGTGAAAAGCACGTACTGAGGACCAGGGCCGCACCAAGAGGAAAGGAGTTGGTAGATAAAACATTAAGTTTCATGTTAAAAGGTAGTCCCTTCAAAATAGGTGCTACCTCAAAACATCCTCTCCATCAAAGAAAACAACTTAGCCAAGGTTAGTTAGAAGTTAGACTACGTGGGAGATAAATCTTCCCCTTACCAAAATTAATGGAAAGGCATGCTCCCATCCTCCAACGCACTTCCACAACTGACCAATTAAATAAAACTAGAGTGTGTAGCTGGCATGGTAGAAAAGATGGTGGGGGGGGTGTGCATGGTGCCTCCTCCACACAACAAAATGTCTTACCAAAAGGATACATTTACAAGCATACAAGGCGCCTAGATGGCCAAGGAGAAAAAAAAGAACATTGAACCATAAACATGAACACTATGTCCTAGACAATGGCGCCACCCATGAACAAGATCCCCTTGTGTGAATCGAGGCTCAGGCACGAGGGAAAACGATAATGAATTAAAATATATTATAGGTAATTAATAATATTCCTGAAATCGACACCAAAAATAAAATAAAATAAATAATAATAATAATAATCTTTAATCGACAACTCGAATAATAATAGTATTATTATTATTTTATAACCTATAAATTTTTTTATTAATCCTATTAATAAGGGCCAACAATCAAGCATGGTAAAAAAAGAGGAAACGATTTTCCTTTAATAGGGAAATCGTAACGGGCGTTACAGGGGCCAGAACGATAATAACGACACGACACCAACAAACACGATGAAGAGGGAGAAGGTTGAATATTCCCTGTGACAAGGGTGAAGCCCACCAATGATCGATGGGGCATAATGACGTTCCACGCTTAGCACATGATCACCAAAGTATGAACAGGCGTAACGACAAATGGGGCATTACATTCTCCTCCCCTTAAGAAAGCATCATCCTCGATGTGACATAACACAAGGGAAAGAAAGCAGTAAGAAAAAGGAACCGATGAGGCGAAGGTACACTCTATGGTTAAGATTTTAGATGCTAAAGCATGACCACAGGGTGGCCTTGGGAACATTTGGTAGAAATTTGAATTTTCAAGTTCTGTGAAGATTGGCAGTTCTCTCTTATTCATTATTTCATTAGTCTCTTTCCATTATCATTATTTCTAGTTTTAGTTCTTTTAAAATTTCATAGTTGTAGAGTTTTAGTTTATTCATTCTTGTGGGTGTCCAACATGAACTACTAATACACCACCCTACCGAGGGTCATACAAGACACTACAGATTCACAAACATACAAGTACATACTTCAAAACAGTACCACACCACAAGAGATCAGTCAATGTATGGAAGAGAACATGCACGGACCACATAACATAGTACTTGTCACACAACTATGTTTGACAAATAATGCTCAAACAAAAGTGTACTACAACAACCTGAAATTTCCATAGTCTCACAGATGAAGTTTTTCACATAACTTAAAATAGCTACATGTACATAGGGTCAACAAGGCATCAATGCCATATCCACAACATCACAAACAAACTCAACTAACATGAGTAACACATACATCATAGGACCACTCCCAAGACATCACAATAACTCAACATATATCCTGAAACATCAATCATACACACAAATCTCTTATGCCTCCCTCAAGTCTTATGCTTATCTCTCAATCTCCTCAAGTCTCTCCTCAATCTCTTATCCCTCAAGGAGGCCGGTTTCCCTATGGCCCTAGGCACATAGAGTCTAGACACCCTAACCCAAGTGACATAATAACTCATGGTCCAACAACCTACTAGTTATCTGTAACTCCTTGGGGCATACCCCCATACAATGAAGAAGTGGGTCCATAGGTCCAACCATTCCATGGTGCATCCCATGACCCTATTCCACACATCATGACAATAGGACCAGCATAACAATCTGATTCAAATGCCAAGTGGCAAAGTACAAGCCTTGGGCAAGGCGGTAAAATTTTAAAATTTAAAAGAAGATCCAAAACCAAGAAAAATGAATGGCCAAATAGCCATAGTTAGTGTCAAAATCCGCATGTTAGTACTACAAACCAAGGAAATGCCCAAAATGTAAAGCATGGAAATCAAGAAAATTGCTGGTCCTTGCAGAAATAAATTAAAAAGTTCAATTTATGAATAAAATACACATATAATAATGTCACATTACGATAACTGTGTGGCCTTATCTGGCCACCAAGGGGGTACTCAATGAGTTTTTGGCACTCGGAACATCGAGCCTCAACTCACAAAATAAAATAACAATAGTACAATAGTCATCATCTCTATCAGAATCATCCCGCCACCACTTCGACAAGGCTAAACACAGTCATAGCTACACTGAAGGTTGAATCCATAAAACAACCACATAAGGAGAGAGGGAGGAGCACATGCCACCATATACTGAGTCTAAGGTTGGCTCTAGTGATTGGTCAACCATACACCTTTCCTCACTCTAGACATACACTTTTACCGATTTCCTTTAGGGTCGGTTAGCGCAAGGTTCACAACATAATATGTAACTACATCACTAACACAATGGTGGTACACACATAATTACCATAACATCTTATGTATGGTACATATACAGGGTAGATCACAATCATACATTCACTGGGTGCAATACATCACTTTACCACATTATGCACCCAAAGTGCAATCACTATACAATAGGGTTCATACGCTCACCATATGCCCCCAAATCATGACATGAATCATTACATATTACACAAATCATACATATGATGAACATAATAAGTAACATCACAACGTAACATTAATTTCTACATAACAAGGTGATACACACATTTCTTCAAAACATGGTAAAAACATCATGATACAACTCAATTCACTTTACATCAATCTTGTCATACAATACATCGACACACCTACATATCACAATATGCCACAATGCTCCAACACTCTGTCATCCACAATAGCATTCTTTTCACACACCACAAGAAGTACTTCACATGTGAACTCTTCATAGAATTCCACAAGAAGGAGAGAGAATACTCCCATCCCCAACACATCAACATGATAACAAATACGCACTAAGTGACATACACATCATGTGTTCACAATACCACAATTACGACATGGATCACATCATGCTTAAACCACATTACTCTTCCAATATCAACCACCAACATGCAACACCATCACCATCACGCAACACCATCATGTAATATCATCACAACTCCAAACTAGCCCAGAGGTTCGAGAGCATGAACCTCCGCTCTGATACCAAGTGTAATGCCCACTTATTTAGACACACAAGACAACATAGAAAAATACATGATAATTTTTTTGACTTGTTTGAAACATAACACGACACAACATGTGGTCACAATGGCAACAACTAGCTCCTTGAACAACTTGACACAACAATGACCACAAGGGCAACAAGGAAACACCCAACACCCATCAAGGATAGTTCACTTTTCTCTTTGATAAGGCACCACAAAAAGACCAACCCATAATACCTAGTTACTGATTTAGGACACTCCACGAAAAATTCCTTTAAGGTGATGTATTTACTAAAATAGTCTTTCAAGGCCTGACTTTGGGGTTTAGAAGATTCATGTTATGATTCATACAATCTTCTTTAGGGCTAGATTTATTTTCTTTTATATACTATTGAGTAACCACTTAAAATCATCTCAAATTTGACAATTACTTGTTTAAAATGTTACAAACAAGGAGGTAATCAATTCCACAAGGCTATCTATCCGAACCCACACTACTGAAACTTGTTTCAGACCTCCATTACATGAGGATGCAAGTGTAAGCTCAAAAAGGAGTGGAGTATCATTTAGGTTTGGAACCCTAATCTTCTTTGTTCGAGGATAATTTTTTTATCATAACTTGAAAAGGGTTACAAAGTACTATGGAAATGGTTAGAGGGAGAAGGTCAATTTATTTCATTATGATCTAATTAGTTATTAACCGGTATTTTAATGAGACTTAAGAGTTCAACTAGATTTGGGTAAAAGCTTCATTTAAGCAACATCTTGATTAAGTTTGACAATGGATACACATGGGGTTCCCTAAAATGGAAGCACAAGACTTAAGGTTTCACAAAAAGAGAATAAGGTTTAATCATAGTTAAGGTTAACGAGGGTAGGTTCCTAAGTACTGGTAGAAAACTCATTTCTTTCCAAAATTAAGATTCTTAACTTTCTCGACAATAACCCAATTTCATTGTTATTTTATTTATTGGTTTATCTATGAAATCATTTTGTTTTATTTTTATTAACTTTAGAAATAGGATTGCCAACCCATTAAAAATATACAAAGAATAGTATGGATGCCAATACCATGGAGGGTTATTAAAACATGAAATTTTTATGACTAAGAAAAAAAAAAACCATTGTTAATCGAGAGAGAAAACACGGTTATAACATTTCTATTCAACATGGCACACACAAACCACATGTGTCACAAAATTCAAAAGAACTTTGGCTGAGAACATGAAGGTGAAAATTTTGGTCAAGCCATGCTATAATAATTTCATGACTGATAAATAATATTACCAAAAGAATACTCATAACAAGGTGAAGATTGAATATTATTTCTCACAAAGATAATTACAAGTTTCTACAAAAGGACAAGACAACTTTATTTCACAAATACCGATAATCCAAGGAAAGAGGCCTTCTAAACTCCTTTACAAGCACCATTACAAAATTACAACACATTTGACATTTGTACAAGAAACTTCATAAATTAACCCGATGAAACCTTTTTAACTCATTCTTTTATCTACTCGCATAATCCATCTGCACAATATTAACTTGAGTCAGTTCACGAGAACTGAGCATGCTAAGACTACCCATTGCAACAGTAAGCTAACATTTAACAATATCATGAAAGGAATTCTCTATTTCAAGAATTAATCAAAGAAAAAAAAACCACTTATCAACCAGGATTTTATGGAAGATTGAGAATTTATCCAGAATGACTAAAGGTTTCACTTAGGGTTCACTAGATGAGTTTTACAAAAGAAGACAATTTACCTTGCAAATAGCTGAGAGATAGATTGCATGGTTTCTAAACTATTTCCTCCTACTTAATAAATATTATTATCTTCTAAAATCTAACCATAGATTTCACCTTATGATCGTTTAAGAATTCACCCAAAAGATAATGTCCATTAGTTTAGCTAGGGATAACAAGGTATATAATTTTATTTTACAAGGGATAGTTCCCTCTTTGATCAATTATGGAATTAATTGTTATCAAGTAGGTCGCATCTATATTAATTCACTCATAAAGAAATTTTAAAAGGATTACCCACCCTTCTAATAATGTTTATAATAACATTGTTACTATGTCGAAGAAGGGTTCACAACACAACATTTTTACCTCATGAGAAAAGCTTACCATTACTCCCTTTTTTTTAAACTATACATAGTTACATCATTGGTATTCGACATGGCATACGAACCCAAGAGACAAAACAGTTCTAGGGAACCATGACTAGGGAACAAAAGTAACAACATTGACCAAGAAACACTAAACTATTCTTAGAATTCCTATAATCCATTAAGGTCACTCAACAAAGCGGTAATCCAATTTTCTTATATTTTCCACTAATTAACAGAACCCCCAACAATAACCTTAAGGTCTAGTCACTCCGTACAAACAATAATAAATACCAACCTTAAATTTTCCAAAGAGAGAGAGAAAGGTATTTGACTCACTTCTTATTGAGTCTGTATTAGAATAGGTAATATATTAACTACCACTGTATTTGTTTTCCCCTTTTCCTCTTTATATGTGTGTGTGTGTGTGTGCGCGTGCATGCAAGAAAATTAATCACACAACAATGAGATATGTCTAATACATCCATGCAAACATATAGTATTCAAGTTCTGTTAGAACAATACTTAAGGAGGAACATATTTATACAACTTCATCAATAAGACTAAATTGTCCTCCACATGTTCCCAAAATTTTGATAAAGTTTTTACTTATTAACTCAACATCTTTGGGACACTCAACTCGAATTGGGTTCGAAAAAAGTGATCATTATTACCTCTTATCAAACAAGTCTCAATCATCTAAAAGAGAGCTCATCGACCTCTTCACAATATTAAAAAAATCAAGTTATTTTCCCTTATAGGGGTACGACACTTGCACGACCATTATAGGCCATTTAAAACAAATGGATGATTTACTAAAAATAATACGTAATCACCGGAAAGGCTTCGCACAATGGTGACATCACTGTTTTCTAGATTTAAAAAAAAAAAATCTAGAATATATATTTCCTTGATTGAAAATACCCCAAATAATACCCAGTTTCTAAGGGTAGCTATGAATGAAAATAACTAGAAAAAGTGCTTTCCACACTATGAGAATACATATGAGATTCTAATTGAATAATCACCTCAATAGCTTAACAAACAACTTGAATTGAACACCCATCTATGAATATAACTGATTCACAGATTTAGATATTTACATTAGGAAACTACTAACATTCGTCAAGGAAAACCATTCATTAGGCATGTAAATAAAACAGATGAAAATATCTAGAAAAAGGGAGTGAAAATCCATGCCCAAACCAACGATTCAGAGGGAAACTAGTATACTCAGAGAGATTAATAACAAACAACAAACCAAACCACTCCAAGACGCCATTCAGGAAAAGAACATACGTTTCATGGGATTATAGAAATGATAGCGGAAAATTACAGAGTTTAGGCTTAACATGCCTGCAATAAGCCTCCACGATGCAGCCACGAGCTTGCTATGATAGGAATCATCTCCTTTTCTCTGCTAGCAAAACATCCATGCTCCAAACAGTCACACTTGGCATAGGCAGGGGAAAAGAACGTGGTTGCAGTCATGGTGGATGGCCTTGCTCTTGCCCCACGCATTTCTTGGATGTGCACACCAAAACAACAACCCTCCAAGGCACTTCCCCGAAGTAGCTCACAAGGCCTAACATGGCGCACCCTACCAGTCAGAGCAGAAAAGAGGATAAATAAAAAAATGACCCACCCAAATCAAGCGGCCAACACCCAAATGGCAGAAGGACCACACAAAGAAAAAGAAAACAAGCACATTGGCAGAGGAAGTGAGTAAGCGGTAGGGCAGGAGGTTGTAAGTCAATCCAATGCATTTGTTAGGGATTTTCAACACTCATCCTTCCATGATCTCCAGTCAATGAGCCTCCACATTATCTCACGCAGGAAAATTCAGGAAGACGTGATACAAAATAATACATTTACCAGACAGTTCAGATGCCCCCGTTTATTTTAACCAAAACCTCACTATAGCAAATCTTGGAGAGACTATAACCCACGCGGCCCCAAAATTAAGGAACCAATCAAACAGAAAGCAACAAAGTTATCTCCATTAAGAAACAATAAATGGAGGGCAGGAGGCCACCAAACACCACCCACCCCCACCAGCTCATAACAAAAATTTTAGAAAGGAAAACAACAAAAACAATGCCCAACAGGATAAAATTTCACTTGGTGAAAAACACGTACTGAGGACCAGGCTGCTGTTAAGAGGAAAGGAGTTGGTAGATAAAACATTAAGTTTCATGTTAAATGGAAGTCCCTTCAAAACTGGCACTACCTCAAAACATCCCCTCCATCAAAGAAAACAACTTAGCCAAGATTAGTAAGAAGTTAGTCTACGTGGGAGATAAATCTTCCCCTTACCATAATTAATGGAAAGGCAAGCTCCCATCCTCCAACGCACTTCCACAACTAACCAGAGTTAAATAAAACTTGAGTGTGTAGCTGGCACAGTAGAAACGATGTTGGAGGGGGTGTGCATGGTGCCTCCACACAACAAAACATCTTACCAAAAGGATACATTTACAAGCATACAAGGGCGCCTAGATGGACACGGAGAATTAAAAGAAACATTGAACCATAAACATGAACACTACGTCCTAGACGATGGCGCCACCCACGAACAAGCTCCCCTTGCACGAATCGAGGCTTAGGCACGAGGGTGAACAATAATGAATTAAAATATATTACAGGTAATTAATAATATTCCTAAAATCGACACCAAAATAAATAAATAAATAATAATAATCGTTAATTGACAACTAGAATAATAATAGTATTATTATTATTTTATAACCTAATTTTTTTAATTAATCCTATTAATAAGGGCCAACAATCAAGCATGGTAAAAAAGAGAACACAATTTTTCTTTAATAGGGAAATCATAACGGGCGTCATAGGGGCCAAAGAATGGCAATAACGACACAACACCAAAGAAACCCGATGAAAAGGGGGAAGGTTGAATATTCCCTATGACAAGTGCAGAGCCCAGTAATGATCGACGGGCACAACGATGTTCCACGCTTAGCACACGATTGCCAAAGTATGAACAAGCGTAATGACGAATGGGGAATTACAAATGCCAAAGGGGAAGTGTAAGATGAGGTTGATTTTGAGGGACAAAACATAAAAGGAGGAAGAGGGTTGTAGAAGAGGGGGTTAGAGGGAGGAGAAGGAATTGGGAGAGGATAATGTGGGGGTGGAACATTTTGTGGAAGTTATCTTTCTTACGAGGATGAACATATATAACATGTATATTTTTTGTCAATTGTTCGATAGATAAAGGGGATATGGTGTGCAGGACATTATGGAAATATAGTTTGGAGACATTTTATAAAGTAAGGTGTTGTCAATGAATACTTCAAAGCCAAACTTGCATTTTTTAGTTGAATCTCAAAGTCAACATATGTTTAAAAAACTACAATTTTGGATTGAGGGTTCATTATGTTATTGATTTCATGCGGACTTATGATTATGAGTTCTCTTTAGTTTTGAAGAATTAAATTAAGGTTCCCCCTCATAAACATTTGTATTGAGCCGCAGAATAGGTGTGGGACATGATGAAAGAAGTAATGAGTAACATGAGACATCAAAATAGAAAGCAATATCGACCTTATGAATAGTGGTGTATTGTGTTAATTCTAAGGCATATGGAGGGGCCACTCAGACAACATTAATAATTTGTCTATAAGTTGTATGACACCATAAAATCGATCGTACACAATTGAATGCAATGGAATATTTCGGAAGGGAAAATAGAAAAGGGGGATTTTCTATTAATTTATTTTATCTTTTAAAGTGTTAACTTTTTTGGTTGGACAACATTTAATATGTTAGATAAGCTGAAAAACATGAATGGAAAGTTGGAAATAAAAACTATGGGAATTAAATTCTTGCATGGCTCACACCTATTCCACATCTCTTTTTTATGCAACCAAGTAATTTTTTTATGTGTTCCACTATATCATCTCATTCTTGGTTGCATTATTTAGGTGAATGAATTTTTTTGCTTAAAGGGGCCAAAATATAAAAGAGGAAAAATCTAATAGGTGACAAGGTTAAAAGCATTACATTTTGGGAAAATGCCTTTGGTGTAATTCCATCGAAAGGCGCCCAAGATCGAGGGCCATTTTTTCAGGAGTGTCTATGTTTCATGGGTATTTTTGTTGGAATATTTTTTCTAAATCCTTCACCGACAAGTTCAAATCTACTGTGTTTGGAGGATTGTTATCTTGGAATCTCTACAACATGGCATGATAATCCACCAACAAGTAATGTGAAGTGGGTTTCACTTTGATGTTTTTAGAATGAGTACCCTTATAGACATGTATGCTAATTGTGGGAAAAGTGAGGTTGCACGCCAAGTGTTTGATGAAATGTCTCAACGCGACATGGTCTCATGGAATGCTATGATATCAGGTTATGCACATATTGAAAACCTTGATGAGGGTATGTATACCATTCATATAATTTCCCAATGGAATGTGGCCTCTTGGAATGCCATGATTGTATGCCTTGAAGAATACGAGGTTATGTTAATTGGGTTTCATTAGGTTTAACAACCTCTCTTTTCCCATATTCAAATGTCCTCTGCCACCCTATCTCCACCATCCAAATATCGACAAGTGTCACCGATCCTCCGCCCCATCCAACTCTGTGACAAACCCTTTTGGTGTAATAAGAGTAATGATATAAATAGTAATAAAACAAGGTTTCTTATTTGGTGAGGATGGAAACTATTATATGGAGAGACAAGTAATTGATTGTTTTTAATTTTTTCTTGTAAAATCCATTGTCAAAAAACAGGCGTAGTTGACATGATTCCAAAATCATATATATATATATATATATATATATATATATATATATATATATATATATATATATATATATATATATATATATATATGAATCACAACAAAATCAAGGAAACCAACAATATCATTTACAATTTTATCAACAACTATGTGATTATCAATTAATTATATTTTCTAGGTCTACTCAATATATCCAAATAACACATGTTTGAATGATATCCATAAGTATAACCATGTCAAATAGTATATCAACATCAATATATAAAATGTCTTTAATAATCATCATGCATCTCTAATAATCATCATGCATCATATAAGAATAAAGTCCACAATAATCTATGCTAAAACATCTAAGATCATACTAAATTAACACTATAATAATGCCCATAATATAGTCAGCAGAGATCGGGATCAATATCAAAGGTGTTGAAGGGAAGTGGGCACTACATCCCCCTCCCCTTAGACTCGACTTCCTCCCGGAATTCATTGGAACTAATGTGGAAACCGAACTAATAACAATGTAGCATCCTCCCAAGTAGCTACGGTTTCATCATATTTGTTCCACCGCACCCGGACACGGTCAATCTCTCTCGCCTCAAAGGCCCACCATCACCTACCCCGATCCTATACCCGTAATGAGGTCCAATCCATCACATGAGAAAGATTAGTAATGTATCTCCTAAGCACTGAAACATGAAACACATTATGTACGCGAGACAAGCTAGGTGGCAACACTAGATGGTAGGCCAAAGGGCCGATACGCTCGAAGATCTCAAAAGGACCAACGAATCTAGTAGCTAAATTATAACGTTTTCCATGATGGATAGGGCTGTTATGTCGTCTCAAACGAAGGAACACCTTCTTGCCCACATCAAAACTACGATCGTGTTGTGTTGATCTGCGTACTTCTTCTACATGTCTTGTGCCTCCCGTAGTCTCTGTCTCGATCAAAACCACATGCTGCTCCATGTCCTATAGTAAGGATGGTCCAAGGGATACCCTATCCTCTAACATGTCCCAGCTTAAGAGGTGTCTGCAATATCTTCCATACAAAGCTTGAAAAGGTGCCATGCCTATAGAACTCGAAAACAATTATTATAGGAAAACTACACCAAGTATACAGTACTCCTCCCATCTTGACCGATGAGCCATAACATACATCCCGAGCATGTCCTCTAAAATTTGATTCACCCGCTCGGTCCGCATCCCATCTGTCTCAGGCGATATGTTGTGCTGAAATTGATCCTCGTCCTAAGGGTGTGTTGCATGCTAGTCCAAAATGGGAAGTATATAAAGAATTGCGGTCACAAATGATCTTCTATGGAATCCCGTGCAACTTGACAATCTCATCCAAATAACTCGTGCCATTGCACTATTTGTATAAGTGGTCTTCACCAGAGAAAAGTGTGTCACTTTTGTGAATTTATCCACCATGACCATGATGGCGTCATGGTGATATCTCGACATCGGTATCAACAACGAAGTCCATGGAAATGGTGTCCCACTTCCACTCTAGTATAACATGATGAAAGAGAAGGCCAACTGGATGTTGATGCTCGGCCTTCACTTTCTGGCACTCTAAACATTGTGACACAAACTGAACCACGTCTCTACAAAGTCCTCTCCAGTGATACAACTGTCTCAAGGTAGCGTGCATCTTCTTCACCCCAGGATGGGCTGAATAGGGTGCACGATGTGCCTCTGTCAAGATGTCCTGCCTCAAGCCTCCATCTCTAGGAACATAAATCTGACTTTTGTGCCTGAGAAGTCCATCTGCCTCTAATGAGAAACCATCAAACTTCCCCTCAAGGGGTCTCTAGGACTCGATCTCTCGCTTTGGCTGCAATGTAGAAGCTGCCAAGAGGAAGCTACCGTAGAATCATGCTCCGTAAATCTATTCCCATCAAGTGGCTATAACCACATGTTTCGTGCCGAGAGGATCTGCAACCACATTCTCTTTCCTCTTCACATGCTCTATCTCCATATCATACTCGTAAAGCAACTCCATCCAATGCCACTTACGAGTGTTGAGATTTGGCCGCATGAAGAGGTGGCGAAGACTCAAGTGATCTATCCTGAGTGTGAATCTCCAACCAAAAAGAAAGTGTCTCCATCAAACCAAGGTGTGAACCACTACCGTAATCTCAAAATCATGAGTCAAATAATTGAGCTCATAATATTTGAGTTTGCAAGACTCAAAGGCCACCACTCTGCCCTCGTGCATCAATACACCTCCAAGTTCTCGCTAAAGAAGCATCCGTTCATATGAAAAACTCACCTTGTGGATCCAGAACTAAAAGAATGGGTGCTTTCGTGAGGCACTCCTTCGAGTTTCCTAAAGGCTTGCTCGCATCTATCGATCAAACAAACTTCTTCCCTTTCCACTGAAGGGAAGTAATAGGGTGTGTAATTCGGGAGAAGTCCTAAAAAACCTCTTATCATAACCTATTAACCCCATGAAGTTACGCACCTTTATTATAGTAGTGTGTGTTGGCCAATCCATAATGGCTTTAATCTTAGAAGGATCGATTGTGATACCTTCCCTAGAAATGATATGATCCTAACAATGTACCTCCGTCTCGAAAGAATGCACACTTCTCCAAGTTCTCATAAAGTTGTTGCTCACGAAGACACTAAAGAACCTTGCGAAGGTGCCCCTCGTGCTCTTCACATGTACGTGAGTAAATCAAAATGTCATCTAGGAAGATGAGCACAAAGTGATCTAAGAAATTCCTGAATACCCCATTCATCAAACTCATAAAACTGTGGGGGCATTCATCAAACCAAAAGGCACCACTGTGAACTCATAGTGCCCATATCTTGTACGAAAAGTGGTCTTACAAAAATCTTCCTCCGTAATCCTCATTGATGGTAGGCTGACTTAAGATCAATCTTAGAGAAAAATGAGGCTCCCTTCATCTGATCAAAGAAATCATCTATGCGCAGAAGGGGATAACGATTCTTGATCGTTACCTTGTTCAGTTGGTGGTAATCAATACACAACTGCAAAGATTCATCCTTCTTCTTGACAAAAATCACTGATTCACCCCAAGGGGATACATTAGGATGGATTAGGCCTTTCTCTAAAAGGCTCTCAAGCTACGACTTGAGCTCATAGAGCTCTAGTGTGGTCATGCGATAAGGTGCTCGTGAGATAGGCTTTGCTCCCGGAACTAGGTCTATATGAAAATCTATCTCACGTGGGGGCAGTCACCCGGTATCTCCCTTGGAAAAAAATATACAAACTCACTCAAGAGGGGGTGATCATCTAGTGACGGTCCACTAGTCCCATCCTAAGATCTATCACTAATTGTAACAACATACATCGATAACCCTGTTGCACACACCACTTAAGTCACACAACGGAGATGGTGCGAATGGAGACAGGTCTCCTAACCCTTGAAATCACTGAATTAACTCCAATATCATCTACACAAGATATAGTATTATGGTAATAATCCATCCTGGCCCTATGTGCAGACAACCATCCATACCCAAGATGACTCCATACGAGCCCAAAGGAAGGATACGAAGATCCGAGGTAGTGGTAAAAGGTCCCAAATCCACTACACACTCATTAACTAAGGAGTCTACAGAGATCTTGGCTCCAGAAGCCATCTCAATGTCCCAACTAAGACCTTGCCTAACTACCACTAGCCTACATCGCTCTACTAAAGATGGTGCAATAAAAGAATCTAAAGAACTAGAATCAAACAAAATGGAGGTAGGAATACCACCAATGCTACCTATGGTCTCAATAATTGTACTTTGATGCTTAGCCTAGTAGTTCTCATTTGTTGCATAGATCTGATGCCTGCATCCTATGTCACCAATGCTAGGCTCTAAGATCTATGTCTTACCCTTGTTAATAGGGTTCTTAGGGCAATCTCTTAAAAAATTTCTAGCAACGCCACAACCAAAACAACCACCTGATCCTCTCCCATGTGTAAAGCAGTCCGGGACGGTACTATGGAGGTCTATGGTGTGGATCCTAATGATCTAGCTGTGGTCTACTGAGGTCTCTACTAGAAATATCCTCCCGACCGAGCCCCTCGAGCACCCTGTTTCCTAATGGGACCCCTAGGAGGAGGCCCCATACTCCGACCCTTCTGTGCATCGAATCTCTTTGGAGGTCTATAAGGTGGGTAGGATGCATTGCTGCTACTATTACTACGCTGCTGTGGTCTAAAAGATGACTGTGATGAACCCTATCCACCATGAAGAGGAGGTATTGACCCCCTCGATCTACTCTCCCGCATCTACCTGGATGCGGCTCGGACTCGGTCTCTAGCCTCGCTATGTCTTTCCCCAAGTCTCCTTTGCTATATAGGCCTTCTCAATAGCCTCAGCTAATGTATGTGGACAATGGATCCAATCGTACCTCCAATGTCAAGATTCAAGCCTCGGATGAATCTGTGGATCCATACCGATCATACTACATGTAATCAACATCTTTGGAGTAGATCTAGAAATCTGCTATCATACTCACCATTGTAAGAGATGCCTATCGAAGGTCATGAAACTCATCAATCCTCTGTTGTATGAACCTCTGTGACAAATATCTGCTCTCGAAACGCTCTCAAAGAGATCCTTGGTAACTATCTTAGAATCCACATGGATCTTCTACTCCTTGTTCCTCCACCGAGACACCTTCTCCGTACCTCGGTAGATGGATCACAACACAAGCTTTCGTGTTGCTAGAACAAGGGCAGATCTTGAAACATCACTCAATCTCACCAACCAAGCCTCTCGCACGAGATCCACCTACATCACTGAGAATAATGTGATGGTCGTATCTTGAGGATCTCCCGATGTGGTCTCGAAGCTATAGTCCGCGACCCCTAGGCCTCCCAAAGATGCTTATCTCTAAGCCTAGGGCTCTGAGACCTATCTTTGTGTCTTGAAACTCGGTCTCCCTGTCCCCTCTGCGGTGACTTTGCTCTGATTGAATCAATGTGGGAGTTCTCTCCTCTATGCTCCTCGTTATTCCGAGGAGATGCATGAGCCTCAATGGATGTCACCCTATCATGTTTGAATGAATGTGCTCCTACGGTCCCTCCACATAGAGTAGCATTAACATCCTAAAGTGTCTATAAAATATGTGGTAGGATAGTTGCTACAACATGATCTGGTGGTGGTAGGTCTAGGTCTATGTGAAAAGACCCCTCATCTTGTCCACACCTCCCGCATGTACTCAAGGTGAGAGTTAGTTCATTATCTAGGTTTTATTCGAGTTTTCATGTTCACTAAATATGCAATTTCTAACCAAGTTGTTCTCTAGATTTAAGAAGTGTGCTAGGTTTAATATTGTACTAGGTTTAAAGTTCATGTCTCAAGTTTCCTAGTGTGCCCAAGGGTCCAAGATTTTGAACCGAACATTTGTTATTTCAACCTAACAACATCCTCATTTCTAATGTTAAGGAAGAAGACAAGATTGAAATGGTCCCAAAACCCCTTGAGAGAGATCACAAAACATGCAAACAAGGAGTCATCTAGAGGGAAACTCAGAGGACCGGAAACAAAGTGAGTTAAAATCATCTCGTAGTGGCTAAGGAGAATGCTCCTCATCGATCTCCTTGTTCAAACAATACATATCAACCGATTGGAGATCTTGAAGTTTTGATTCCTTTACATAAAGATTTTAATGAATGGATCACAATTGCATTAAGAAGAAAATTGTTCAAATAGAAAACAACTGCTAAGTTACTATATTATTATGTTTGATTGTTGTTTTGTTGTTGTGAACAATTGGTTAAGCATCATAGTGATGTAGTTATGGAGGTATTTTGGTAATTTTTTGTGCGGTGGTTAAACTAAAGTGGTGCTTTCATGTAAACATTTGATTTTGATCACTTTTTGGACTATTACATTGTAATATCCGGCTTTTGAGCCTTTTTTGTACTAGGGTATAGTCCCTTCCAAAAAAACTATTTACCAATAATTAAAAAAAGACATTATCCATTTAATATATTATATTTAGACATTTAACAATATAACATATTAATCCACATAAGTTCCATAACATTTAATTCATTAAGTAGAGTATCCTTTTTCAATAACTTTGATCCATAATGATACACCATTAATTAATAAATGCAATTGATTTATTTCCACCCCAATTTAGTTACAAATCGGATTAGGCTATTTAGCCCCTTTTCTTAATCAAAACAGAAAAGTAATATTTTTCTTGTTTACAATCATACTAATCAATACATTACAATATTAAATCTAAAATTTCAAAACAATCAATAACTTTCAACAAGATCCTATTAAAAAAATATTGTGTAACATTATTAAATAAATTGTAATATTATTAATAATGAGTTTATATAACTCATATTAATAATATAGTTGTAATAGTTTAATTAATTGAGTGAGTTGTGAGAACAATTCACTTAGCTATTTTGTAGTGAGTGATCCTAGGGATATTTGAGAGATATTAGGAGATAAGTTTGAGAGATTCATGGACAGAGATATGAGGAATTCAAGATGAGTGTTAACTCCACCATTGTAGGAGATCAAACACTATATATGTAACCTCTATCAAGATCAATGATCATCCCAAATGAATTTAATTTCCATATTTTGTTATTTGGTATTTTTATATTATATGCATAGTTCTTATCACCGGTATCGATCAGCTTCTTATCCATTTAATGGAGAAATAATAGTGAGCTTGCAGCGAGATGAATATCGACACGCCCCCAACACACCACACGTTGAAGGAGGGGGCAATAAGCATCCATTCAATTCTGTAGTTTTTTATTTGGACATACCACATGCCATCCTCCTCAGATCTATTCTATTATCATGACCAAATCTGCAAGTATTGATTTTACATTATCTTGTTCGTGATTGGTGGAGAGTGTATTGGCTGCAGAGTACCTGTGTTTGCATTCACAATTCTTGGTCAATTGAATTGTTAGATGATTGTAGTTTTTATATGATTTGATAGCTCTACGCATTCATATTTCCATGCAAATACTTCTAATTTATCAAAATTCTTTTCATGTGGAACTTTTCATCGACTACATCATGTTCCAACTGAAATCACTGCCTGCAACTCAACGATCTTCTACTAGACTAGTGAAAACGATAGTTATCTGCCAATCGTGAAATTGTGAGTTACAAATCTTCTTTTCCGTTTTTTTCCATTTTTGGATTTAGTAAAAAAACACAGAATAGAAAAAAATTCCATTTTTGGAAAGGGGTCCAGAAAGATGTTGGATTTAAAATTTGTAGTTTCCATAACTTTCAGGTTGGTAACTCGATTGAGATGATAATTTTTAAATATGTGTTTTTTTGAGCTCTTTACATTGATCATATCAAAAATTTAAAAATAAAATAAAAATTACTTTACGACACATTTTCGGTGGAAATTGATGTCCAATTTTTTAAATCGACATGGACAAGTTAAATCGAATTGAAAAATTCAAGGAAAATATTTCCATACATGGCAAGTTAGAACTCAATTTTTGTTGATTAACAAAGATCTATGGGAGATTGTGGAATGAAAAATAAATAAACCACATGACATAGATGAAGCAACAAAATGGGAAAGCAAGGATAAAAATAAATGACGATTATTGGCCTAGGTTTATTTGATGCCTACTTTCATCACATAGATCTAACAAAGACATCACATTTGATCCGGATAACATTGAGCAAACTATTTGGGCCACAAGTAGAGAGCGCAACAGTGGCACTCAAGCAAAAGTTGTTTGGACTCAAAATGGAGGAAGGAGAAAGTATGGTGGAACATATCAAGTAAGTTTTGTTCTATTTCAAATCAATTAGTTGGAATCAAAGTTGATGTGCTTGATGATGATACAAAAGCGGTATTACTTAATAAAGCATGCCTCCTAGCTATTCTAATATGGTCTTCACTTTGAGAAAAATATATCTCGAGTCTAGAGGATTTAATTTCTCTCTCGATAAGAAGAAAATAGAGCCAAGAAGATTGATCTAGAAGAAACTACAATGTATGGTAGAAACAAATCATATGTTAAAGGAAAATTCAAGCCTTCTTTTTTAAAAAATCAACCTCCCAAGGTCCAAAAATTTCGTTGTCACTATTGTAGTGTTCTAGGACATGGTATTATGTATTGTAAGAAAAGAGCACAAGATTTAATTGATAGTAAATTGAAGGATAAAGCCTTCATTTCTAAAAACAGAGAGAAAGAAAGTGATTGGGATATAAAGTCTCCTCACTCTGATAATGAGGAAATAAATGCTCAACAAAGTGATGAAGACTTCTTGTATTAAGTAAAGAGTGCATTTACATTGGAGGATAGAGGCAACGGAGGCTGGAGGTCAATCAATGACCTCTCATCAGTCACCAATGATGGGGTCGCATGAAGTTGTGGTGGCAATGTGTGTATGTGTGTTTTCTTTTATTTTAGATTTGCAATATGATTTTAGAGTTCCTGTTTGAATAAGTGAAATGTTCACATTGAGGGGGAACTAGAACATGGTCTCAATGTTCAATTTTCCCTCTATTCAGTTTGTATTCAAGTAAGCAGTGGTTCCTACATGATTCCTGAAGGAAAGACATAGTGGACAAATGAAAGCACAAAGGAAAAGCAACAACATGATATTTGGGTTGTTGGTTGTCCTGTAAAACCATCCTTTGTTTTAGGTTGTTGGTTGTCCTGTAAAACCATCCTTTGTTCAAGCTGTTGGTTGTCCTATAAAACCATCCTTTGTTTTAGGTTATTTGTTGTCCTATAAAACCATCCTTTGTTTTAGGTTGTTGGTTGACCTACAAAACCATCCAGATCATGAGCACGCATGGGTGGCAAGCTGCAGAAGGAAGTGTGATTTTTGTTTCTATAATGTCAACATTAGGGGAGTGTATATTGGGAATTAATAATGTTAACAATAAGGGAGTGAATGTTACCAAAATATTGTGTAACATTATTAAATAAATTGTAATATTATTAATAATGAGTTTATAGAACTCATATTAATAATATAGTTGTAATAGTTTAATTAACCGAGTGAGTTTTGAGAATAATTCACGTAGCAATTTTATAGTGTGAGTGATCCTAGGGATGTTTGAGAGATATTAGGAGATAAGTTTGAGAGATTCATGTACAGAGATATGAGGGATTGAAGATGAGTGTTGACTCCACCATTGTAGGAGATCAAACACTATATATGTAACCTCTATCAATATCAATGATCATCTCGAATGAATTTAATTTTCATATTTTATTATTTGGTGTTTTTATATTATATTGTAGTTCTTATCAGATCCACCATGAAGACTTAAATTACGCCATCTACAAAATGTTAGAGAATTCCAGTTCGATTGAACTGACATGAAAAGTTATTTTTCCCTCTTAACAATTTATGCCATTTAATATTTGAATAAATGAAATGCTGCAGTAATTAAATCATAACTACAATAAAATATTACTGAAAATAAAATACATAAAATAATATGGATTACTAGTTTTCATTAAAGAACTATTCACCGTAATAAGTTTTGAATACCTTATTGCGAATTTACAAATTAGATCACATAATCGTAATTGATACAACATGTATACCTTTCAATACATTATCTACTACCGAAAAGATTATAAATCCATAAAAGATCTCAGTTTATGCAAGCCATGTGTATGTCATCAAAGTTTGACTATTGCCTTTGTATAGTTCCCAAACTATCCCAAATTCAACAATCATCAATTAACTTTCCAAACATAAGTCCCTCAATTTTTTTGTATGCAAGTCAAAGAGTAAAATAGAAAAACATATAGTATGAGCCCATGGTTTTCTAAACATATACATGTGAGCCTATCCACTCGGGTAGTCAAACACCAAGAACAAAAATAGAAGTTTCCATCAAGTATATATATCATTTATCTCATAAGTCATTATAATGTTATTGTCAAAAGTAGGACAAAAGGTATGTTTCAAAGTATTCGAGTGCTTATTAGCCTTGTAATTACTTTACCCAACAACATTGTTTGTTTTAAATAATCAAATAAAATGGATAATCATACAAGTATGATTAATAGTGGATATTCGATGACCTTAAGGTAAATTTCCTATTCCTTAAACTTCATGAAAGTCCATAATTAAACCATCGATAACCCATGATAAAAAGAACATACAATGAGCACAAAATCATCAAACCCCAACTCACTCAATTTCGACAACATTAAGGTAAAATCTATTTTACCTTAATCAATTAGAAAGCTTATGAATACCTATAATCACTCTTATTAAATTAAGTCTATTAACTACAAAAATGATATTGATTTGATATCATAAGGTGGGTTACCAACGAAACATGTAACAGATTCATAATTTTTAAAGGTAATTTACTTACCTTAATCAATTCAAACTCATAATACCTACATTCCACCTTTATAAATCGAAACCCATAACTACAAAGGTTGACATCCATCGACACCTCAAGGGTAGGATATATCATAGGTCTGAATGAATTCCTAGTGATCATTCTTGAAATGACAACTCAACAAATCTTCCGAGTTACATTAATAACAAATACACATATAGGGTATTTAGTTTCCAACTCAAAACAACTCGATGACTTGACTGGAACGAAATAACCAAAATAACATAAAACCATAATGGGTTTTTGAGATAAGATAAATAAGGATCCAGATAATTCGTGTCGACCTCGTAGGTCACGTAAACAAAATTTAGTTAAATCATTTAACAAAGGAAAGGACTAGGGAATACCATCCCTCCTTTATAAGGCCAAAAGCACATACCATTAAATGGTATAGAAAAGGAAGTATAATACCCAACAATGTAACGAAATCCATTTCAAACCATAATTTTCCCCATAACATAGAAGCCCAAAGTTACTGGGTTTTATATATAACACGAGCCATGGAATACCCATAATAAATAATAAGTTACATTGCTTATCAGTATTCGATACAGTCAGCAGAAATAACAGTAACACAAGATTCTTGGTACGTCCCATTTTAATAAAATGTTCATCATAAAATTAATAATGGATAACCAGAAGAAGGGTTACAGTAAACCCAAGGAATAACAAAAATCAAATGCTCACAAAAACATCATCATACCAGATTCGAACTAGAAGTTTGTTCCATTAAATAACATAGATACCCAATCTATAAAATGGATAATAAAAATAATAGTGACCACGAAACCATAAGAGAGGTTTAGTTTATTTATCCATTAAATAGTAGAGCACAACTTTTCCAACCTTTCAAGAAACCCTCGAATGCATGTTCACACCGTTAAAACTTTGAGAACATGTAACTCGCTCGAAAACTCCCACTTGAGACCCAAGAACAACCTAGGTTTAGTTAGAAGAATTATGGAATAATTTTTTTTTAAAGTGTTCACAACAAAATTCCCAGAGTCCATTACAACAATTATCAAATCACCTTACAAAACACTAAGAGAGTGAAAGTTATCCCGAGCACAGTTAGATTATCTTCTTATGGGAAGCGGGAAGAAATTTCTCCGGGCGCAGAAAGAAAATTTTTCCCAAGTATGGAAGGTGGGCGTGGGAAGAATTTTATTTCGGGCATGGAAGAGGGGTGCGGGAAGAAACTTTTTCTCCCGGGCGCGGAAGAGGGGTGCGGGAAGAAACTTTTTTCTTTTCGAACTTAGATTATTTTCGAAGCCAAATGAAGTAAAAACTTCCGGAGGCCATAAATTTTGATAGGAAACTCATTTTTTGGAAAATGAGGACGTTATGGAAAGATCTTGACGGCCTCTTTACACAGGAACCTTAAAAATTTAATTTTCTTGAAATTTTAAGGGTCAATTTTGATTAAAAAAATCTTTCACTAAACAGTGAACTGGTATTTTTAACTTACACAATTTTGTTCAAATTCGCCATTAATTCTTCTCAACATGCCAAACATACATGGAGGATTTCACTTGGAAGAATTTAGGATGGATTGCAAGGGTTAAGTTGTTTGATTGATTATCATTTCAAAATTCCCAATTTTGACAAAAATCGACTGAGATTTTGGCTATGCCCGATTTGCAAAGTTTTATAAAAATTCCTTAAGAGTTACAATCTATTTGGGATCATTTTATCCATACTATGTCCAATTTAATATAACATTTCATTTTCCAAGGTTGTAGGGTCGTTCTGTACATTTTGATAAAAAATTTGCAGAGTTTACAGTGAAACAAAATAGAATCTATACTTGAACACAAACAGATCTATTTATATTTATCAAACTTTAATATATGCATTCATTTCCAACTCAAATCTAAAATGTTAAGTTTTTTTCAAATCAAGTTGTGTAAAAAGCCGAATGCAGTTCTAATTTTCAAATCATACATTCCAAAGGAAAAGAGTAATATATTCTCTTCATACGTATTCCCTTTTCAATTTTCCAAACAGAGATTTCATATTGTATTTCAAACACAGATTCCCAATGAAAACAATATCATTTTTGGTAAATAAAACAATTCCATTGACTTGGATGATTCTTTTACAACTTTCATTCCCATTTCATTTCAAAGGACAGAATACAAGTCTTTCTTTTCCTTCCATAGAACAAAATTAAAGAGTATTTCCTTCCACATTCAAATGGGATTTCATTTCCAAAAAATAGTAACTCTTCAAAGACAAAACATATTACATTTTCATCCACTTGAAGTGGGAAATGGTTTAACAATAAGAAATAAACTCAAGAAGGACAGTCAAAATTATCTTCTTTCTCAGCTACAAAATAGTCGTATGAATTTCCATCATTCTCCCATTTGATCACAACAGAATATGGGAAAAGACAATGCTCTCCACCCAACCAAGACATCCAATGAAAAGGAGGATTCATCCTTCTTCATTGACCCCAGCCCCTAACCACATTGCAATAAGAAATGCGACTCAACTCATGGCAACAACAAGCTTCCACAACACAAAGGCAATCTTTCACATGTAATTTTCATATTTAAAACATAGTCCAAAACAAAACAACAGTTTTAGCAACCACAAGATAAAAACACAAACAATACTCAGGCTTCATCAAGTAAGCCGAAGGAGCAAGAAACTATGGGGGATGTTGCTTATGCCTCCCAAAGGGGAAATGGGTATCACCACCTGAGAACAAACTACCAAAATATATCATTTCAAGTCCCTGACATACCCTTATACCTCCCCCAAGTACCCTTTATTCCTCACAATTTCTTATGCCTCCCCAACCTCTTATGACACCCCATAACAAGTAAAGAAATGCAAGCTATTTATTTTTACAAGGTGGAACCCAAATCCCAACTCCCTCCACACTTATGCCTCCCACAAGAATACCCCATAGTCTTCTCCTACACCATTCCTAGGCCATCTACCCAACCAACCAACAAATAAAACAACACATTCAAACATTCAACCATTTACATATGCATAAAAATAAAGGAGAGCATTTCCAAGAGTTAAGATTTTACCTCTCCATGATGGATTTTGTTCCAAGGTTGCAAAACAACAAGCCTTCCACTGCAAAACATTCCAAGAGATCAACAATCTACAAGTATGCAAAAATCTCCAATCTTCTCTAAAAGCAAGAGCTCTCCAAACAAAAATAAGTTGCCCTAAAATTGAGCAATGTAAGTTCAAGTAACCAAGCACAAGTATTCAAAAATAATCCCCCATTTCTTCTAAGAGAAAGGGCTTAAAATAGCAAAAGAAGTCACCCAAAATGATGCATCCACAAGTGAAGCAACCCAAAAATAAGCTAAGGAATTCAAATTTATAGAAGAGGGAAGAGAAGAGGATGAGGTGGATCCATGTAGGATGCCACTTCACATATCCTCAACTCCTCCTCATAAGTCAACTTCAATCTCCAAGGCACAATAAATAAGTAGGTGAATAATATGACAGTTTTACTTATACACTCAAATCAAGCCCACACCCCATAAGGAATGAAATTTAAAACATGAAGAAAGTGCAATTAAAACATACAGCTTGACTTACAAAAATGCATAATGAAAGTCTAAATTTAACTCTCCAATCATAGGTAAGGTTCGTATATAAATTTAAGAGGTGTGGGGCAAGTTTAACTTGTCCCACAAGCCTCCAAAATCAGCCTCCAAGGATAAATTCAAATTTCAAAGAAGGTGGTGTGTTTCATACTCCAAAATCAACTTACATATCTCTTACACATTACTTACACATTACTACAACATTTAATACAAGAGCCAACAACTTTAATAATTACTTTCGTATGACCCAATTTGATTAATTAATTAATTTTAACAATATGATTACTCAAATTATTTACCACAATTTAATTAAATAGAAAAAGGAGCACATCACTTTTAAAACACATACTAACTTAAACAAATGAATCAAATAAAAGAAAATACATAAGGTCCCTTGGCCATATTTAAAGGTGATCCCCCCATGGGAATCCCTAACAACAATCAAACACACACAAACAAATACAAGTTGCCATGGTGACCTTGTTGAATTCATCTAGAATTCCAAAGTGGTTGGTCTCCAATCCCCCGATGTTTGTTGTGATATTTTAACCTGCAAAACACAAATACCTCCTTTGGCCTCGTGGCCATATTAGAACATCAAAACCATATATATATATATATATATATATATATATATATATATATATATATATATATATATATATATATATATATATATCACAACAACATCAAGACAACCAACAATATCATTTACAATTTTATCAACAATTATGTGATTATCAATTAATTCCATTTTCTAGGTCTACTCAATATATCCAAATAGCACATGTCCTAACGGCATCCATAAGTATAAACATGTCAAATAGTATATCAATATCAATATATAAAATGTCTCTAATAATCATCGTGCATCATATAAGAATCAAGTCCACAATAATTTATGCTCTAACATCTAACATCATACTAAATTAACACTATAATAATGCCCATAATATAGTCAGTAGTATCAGGATCAATATCAAAAGGTGTTGAAGGGAAGTGGGCACTACGTAACAAACAATATGCGTAATGTCTTTACACAATGCTTAGCTCAACCCCGATACATATTACAAAGTTTATTTATGCAAATGCTAAATCATTTAAGCTATTAGGAGGGAGATAGGGAAATTAGTGCCTAAAAAGGAATATTGTAACTTTTCTCTTCTTTCTTCAACTTCCCGTAGAAAGCTCGGACTCAAAATCAATTTCATGACAAAGAAAAGATCTCCAACATTCTCCATTGTTATTTATTGATGAAAGACATTAATATTCCTAGAAATATCTGTACTTATACTTGCCATGTGGATGCAATAGTCCATGAAAATAAATAGAGAGCACAAAAATAGGGGGAACTTCATGCATGCAGAGATCTCACCACAACCATTCAAACAAAGAAATCACAATAGTCCAAAATGGCTCGATTTTTCCAAAACCACCTCTTACTTTCCTCGAGATTCATGGAGAGTGTTTAATGAAATTAATGCATGCAAATACCGGTAAAATTCCCTCCAAAACTGATGCCCATGATTTTCCCCTTCTAAATTTAGCAGATCCTAATTGACGCACAAAAATAATCACCAAATTTTAGTAAATCAAAAGATAGGAAGCCTCTAAATAACTTATCTCCCCATTGGAATGGTTCGTGTGGCTTCTTAAAGACCATTTAATATTGAGCCATTAGTACAAGATGCGTAGGGTGGTGTCAATACACCCATCAACTCAAGTTTTAAAACATGATAGATTTGAATACCCATTTAACTTAGCTTTGCCTTAGTCATGCACTTCATATTCGTGCCCCATAATTTATTAACATTAGACCCCGTAATATAGCTTACCACATAACTTAATCTCCCTTTCTAATAAGTATGATAATATTACCAATGCACTCATAGAAACAACTTTTATATGCTAATTATATTATAATCAAGACCCAAGACAACTAGAAATAAAATATCATGGTCCAAATACCTTAGTCATTTAGTCTAGGCTTAAGAGTATTAGATAGAACAACATGGTCTAATACTATTGCAAGTATACTCCCAATATATACTTTAGCCAGATTCAATTATACTTAGTGGATCGAACCAATAAAGGGATCAATGTTGCTGCTATCTAATTTGAGAGTAGGGGTCTAGGACTTCAAAATTATCATTCATAGTATGATATGCAAATCGACTATATATACATATTTTAAAATGAAAATTAAAATAATAGCTTGATCATTTAATTTCACATGTACATTATAACTTCGGAGCTTTGACCTCCATACCGGCATAAAAAGGTTAGTATTAACTCAACAATGCCTATATAATAGGTATGATCATCTAGTATAACAACAAATTTATTCAAGCCAAAAGAATCTCATAGAATATCGAGCATTAAGATCACAAGTTAACGACTTATCCTTTGGACACAAACTAAATTTGTAGCATGTGACATCGTTTGATCACCAATCGCTGCAATAGGGTCGTCTACCGTATTTGTGCCATTGTTGCGGCCCCTCTCCTTTCATTAATCAACTTCCATACTTCACAAACGATGGACTCCTGCATACGTGATGGTCATGGAATAAATCCTAGTTTATATTGGAATAAACCATAATGTATATTATATATATGACATCACATATATGTATATATAGTAGAAGAGAGAACAAAAATATTTAAAGAAGATACAACAAGGCATATACGAGCAAAAACTTGTGGAGATATATGAAGTGATTTTAAATATAAAATTTATTTATTTATTTTACATCGATGTATCTAAGATAGGAAAACTAGTTATAATTCTCTCGCATGCGGAGGACTATTCTAGATGACATAAAAAATCATAGTGGTTATGAGAATGAGGATTTTCAAGCTTTATAATAAAATAAAATGGAACATGAGTTAGAAATCATATGTAGGATACATTTTATGAAAATTATAGCATTGAAATAGATACTTAGTACACTATAAGGACATTTATTGAGTTGGCAAAGCCATGGGATGAAAATTGACCAACGCATTGTTAAGTGTCATGAAATTCGCGATATCGAAAATTAAAAATGACATAAATAACTTACAAAGGCAGATAAAGTAACGTGACATGAAAGAAAACATGTCTCAAATAGACTTACCCGTAGTAAGTGCTTCTACGATGTAAACTCCAACATAGTAGCAGGCCCCAACAAGACCTTGATTTATTTGGATTTTGTAAGCAAATTGCAATATGATAATTCGCTAAATCCTTTTATATTTCTTTGCAAATTCACAAATTGGAAAATCAGAAAAGATTTAAAAACCTTCGAACTTTTCTCAATGATTAGTGATTCTAGAATCCACACACACACACACACACACACACACACACACACACACACACACACACACACACACACACACACACACACACACACACGATGAATTTAATCAAATTCCTAAAAAAATTCCATACATGTCGGCGAATGAGCCCAAAGGACCAATAAGGTTCCATAGATTTCTTGGCGATCCAAGAATGTTTTAAAATCGGCCCGTCAATCACGCAACGATTCAATATAAAAATATACATTAGGATTGGAGATTCATTGACTATTCGCATGGGATAGATTATTGTTTGTGGATTTTTGGGGAAAAACCTGGACACTGTTGTCACCGTAAAAATCGCCAAAATCAAATTCCTGAAATCCTACTATTCACTAAACTACGAATACTCAAAGTCTAAAATTATCCTCACTATATAAACGAAATATTTTTACATATACATGAGTTACCCTAATGATAAAGAACTTGTGCTCTTCAAAAAGAAGTCAATTTCCTAATATTTAAAGGAGTTAGGTGCTTCCGAGGTGAGTTGGTTGAGTACCTCTTGAACGGTAGGTGCCTCGTAGGGGTGAGTACATCACTTAAGTGCCGTCTAGTATAATTATTAGGCAAGAAAATATCTCTGGGTAAAGTAACATATGGACAAAAAATTGCCACGCCTCGGTCTCGGAGATGCAGAAATTTAGTAGAAAAAAATTCCGCATAATTTTTCTCATATACTAGACAATGTTTGTGATTTCGGTGTGCATTAGGATTCCCTGTTGTAATATCACATGGCTTTAGATAATTTTCCAGATGTGTATGGCCGGATCTGCCATCTCCGTAAGTATGCAGAAGTACCGAATCAATTAATCTACCTATGATAGACGGAAAGAGGCTATCCCTCGATGCCGTTATCATTGCAAATGGGGAAGTTCTTGGGCCTTAGGTGGGCTAATGAGTGCCTTGCTAAATTAGGAGCATACAGTTTTGGAGACTGTAGTGAAGAGGCGATGCAGCAGAATTTGTTTCCTCTCTTCTTCAAGCTCAAAGCATTTATGCATTCCTCGAGTCACCTTCACGGAATTTGGGGAGTTCCACCGATGGGACATGGGGTTAGGCACAATTGAATCGGAAACATACAAGCAAGCATTTAACTCGGTCTTCGCTGCTACATCTTATTCTCTTCTCCATGCCAAAATTAATCAACCCAAAGACCGATGTCGTCTTGCAATTGCAGATGTTGGCCGAGCAAACAAAGAAAGGAAACACTAGCAATCATTGGGCCACATGCGATGCAGATTTTTTGCTGAAATCTCTGCGAAGGAGTTCATCGAAATTCAGCTACTATACGGGCAGCTGAGTGGATAAGTCCCTTTGAAGTGTCTTACGGTTCGAGGCTTGATGGATTATGGACCGTCAACGCCTCGCCCACGCCTGTCAATGGAATTGCGGGTGCCGTCAAACGAGAGGAAGGATGTCGATTTGGAATATGCTCGAGTCATCAGCCATGCACCGCGAGATTCAATTCCGCCATCGATGCGAGTCAACACGGATCGAATAGATGTTTAGTTCAACATCGATAATCTCGGTGCAATCATTTCAATTGAATTCTATTAATCCAATTCAAGCAATCTTGAAGACGAATGGTACTTTTCCCGCAAAGATTACTTTTGATGAGTGTCGCCGACTATAGATCTCGTATGCATGCGGTTTCCTTGGCTTCGTCATCACCAAATCCCGAGGTAATTGTTACAATAGAGAGAAGCTATGAGGCCACCTTCAAAGCGTAAAAGACACTGCAGAGTTCAAGGTTGGGCAAAAAAATCCTATGCACTCGGGCTCACCAACCGGCGTTTTGATCATTCTCCGCCAACAATACAGAGGGAAGGTTTGAATGGACTCGTATGACAATTCAAACGGAATTCCCGTGTTTAGCCATAAACCACATCAATTTAAAACATGGAACCCAAACACATGGTCCACGGGCGAAGCTTACAAGGCTTTTAGAGCTATCGCACAAGGAGGAAGAGAAGGGTCTGTAAGACCTTTCACATCAAAAGGAGGGGTGGTTTTTTCTAGAGATCTCGTATGGAAAACCCATTACTTGGAAGTTCAAACGAGATTTAATGGAGGGACGTCGAACAATGAAGTGGAATGTGGAAGGAGAGATCTGGATGGCGTATTATCCCAACAAATACGCCACTAACACCACTAACCAATACATGGAGACCACATATCATAAATTTTGTCAACAAGTTGAACTTCCTTCGGATCTCAATAGAATCTTGTCTATGCAAGGTAAGCTTTAATGCACCTCTCTCGCATTGTTTTAATGGTATGTCCTTGTTTTTTTGTTTTGATAACTACTATAGTTTAAGTTTTGCTTTTCGATTTGTCTTTGTTTTCATAACTACTATAATTTTGCAACATTTTCAATGAAAAGATTTGAAATGATGATATGTGGTGTGGTTTGGCTCTTCTTCATACTAAAATCTATTATTTTAACTATTCCGTATTTTGAAGGTTCGTATATGTGGTGTCTTCTCTATTTGGGATTTCTCCTGTAGCCCCTTCCCTTCGCAATTGTTTTTAATCACGGAATGCTCGAAACATGGCACTGTGGAATTCTAACACAAATTCTGTTTTCCTTTTTAAATAAATTAATAATATTTAGATTGCAAAATTAATTTTAAAGTTTTACATTTAAGCTCACGCTTTCATTGCTAGAAGAAAGCATAACTGTTCGCTTGACTTGCACCTTGTAAAAGATGATAAAGGGAATGAAGTCATTCCTAAATTCAAAGCTCATCACAGAGGAATGATTCCTCGAAAGAAAAGAATGCCAAGAAGAAATCAAGAAGTTACTTCAAGGAGGATTTATAAAAGAATCTAACTCTCCTTGGGCTTGTGCTGCATTTTATGTCAATAAAAGAAGTGAGCAGATTAGACAGAAGAAAAGGCTTGTAGTTGATTATAAGCCTCTAAACAAATTTGTTACTAGTAGTTCAGCATCCAATCCCTACCAAAGATGATTTGTTAGCAAGAATCAAAGGCTCAAAGGTATATAATAAATTTGATTTGAAAAGTGGTTTTTCACAGATTTTCCTAAAGCCTGAAAACACATTCAAGACTGCATTTGTTGTACCAGGAGGACAGTATGAATGGAAAGTCCTTCCTTTTGGTTTGAAGACTACACCATCCATCTTCCGAAGAAAATGGATTCAATATTTGGTGAGTTATCTGAATTTCTAATAGTATATATTGATGATATACTAATCTTCTCTAAATCACCAAAAGATCATATAGATCACCTTGAAAAGTTTTATGAGACAGTCTATCGAATGGTTTATGCTTGTCTCCCACTAAAATGGAAATTTTCAAGGATGAAATGAATTTTTGGGTATAAAGATCAAAGATGGATCCATAGAGATGCAAGGTCATATTGTGTCCAAAATCCAGGAATTCCCAGACCAAATTTCAGAGAAAGAACAGTTACAAAGATTTCTAGGATGTGTAAATTATGTTGTAGGTTTTTATAAAGATATAGCTGCTTTGTAATTCTTTCTCAATAAGAGATTGAAGAAGAATGCACCTTCCTGGTCTGATGAAATGACTCAGGCCATTAAAAGAATAAAGAAACAAGTTTTGAACCTTCCTGCTATGTCCTTGCCTGGTCAAGGATTGAAGATAATTGAAACAGATGCAGTGAGCATTACTGGGGAGTTGTTCTAAAAGCAAAAATAGCCAATGATAAAGAGAAAGTTTGCAGGTATGCATCTGGTTCCTTCCAAGGTTCTGAATTAAAATATCATTCCACTCATAAGGAGATTCTAGCTGCTAAGAAAGCCATCAAAGCTTTCTTGTTTTTTATTCAGAATGAACATTTCATTCTTGATTTGACCTAAAAGATTTTAAAGCTAGATTGAGTAATGGTGACCCTGCAAATAAGACTACATTTAATAGGTTGCAGCGTTGGGGTATGTGGTTCGATAATTTCAGCTTTGAAATCAAACACATCAAAGGAAAAGAAAATTCTCTTGCTGATTTTGCCAGCAGAGAACTAAATCAATCAAAGAAGGTGAATATTACTCAGGTGTCTCATGAATTTGTTGAATGCATCTGGAATACTGCTACTTGTCAGAATTATCTGGAATCACTCAAAAGAAATGATAATGAGATGTCTTATGAAGCTCAACATTTACTTCTCTCTCGGGAATTATTTCAGTTTCTCCCTATCAAACTACAGAGGTAGCATGCAGATTTGTTGATCCAGAAATTCCAACAACAGAGTTCCACTCCAGGCAAGATCCAATAGTATTCTGCACTTTACAATGGCAGTGGAGACACTCCAGATATGTAGAGCCACCGCTGATGATATTCTTGTTGAAGGGCGTCGGTTAAGGCAATTGGTCCCTAGACCTAATACTCTCTGGAGATTTGAATTTTCTAGACTTTGGCCTATATAAGACATTGGGACCATTGTCATCATCAGATGAGCTGGAAGATTCTTCCCACTCTTGTCTTTCTACAAAGTAGATATCGGGTATTCCTTTCATACCATAGTTTGGATATGGATGTAGTTCCATCAGTATCTCGATTGAGATATCTTCTTGTCGGAAAAAGATAGTGGTCAGGAATCCTTAGGAATTGACCAGGTGTAGGAGGATGCACGTTCATTGTGTGATGGAGGAAGATCTTTCTCCAAAGTTGTCCATTAGGATGAGCATGATGTCCCTGTTCAGGATTAGTCCTAACATAATAGCAAACTTTTACATACCAAGGAATTTTACAATTTATCAAAATATTTCTAACAGTGTCAGGATCTATATTCAACAATGGACTGTTAGAAAGCTTTGTAGGTAGAAATCTGGAAAGAAAATACTTAAAATGATTTACGATATACATTGCCTATCTCCAGGAGTACTGGGCCGGTTCCATGCATCATTCTCCAGAGGATGTCCTTCAGGCCAAAGTCTGGAAAATTCAAATCTCCAGAGAGTATTAGGTCTAGGGACCAATTGCCTTAACCGACGCCCTTCAATAGGAATATCATCAGCAGGTGGCTCAACATATCTGGAGTGTCTCCACTGCCATTGTAGAGTGCAGAATACTATTGGATCTTTCCTGGAGTGGAACTCTATTGTTGAAATCTCGGATCAACAAATCTCGCATGCTACCCTCGTAGTTTGATAGGGAGATATTGAAATAATTCCCCGAGAGAGAAGTAGATGCTGAGCTTCATAAGACATCTCATTATCATTTCTTTTGCATGATTCCAGGTAATTCTGACAAGTAGCAGTATTCCAGATGCATTCAACAAATTTATGTGACACCTGAGTAATATTCACCTTCTTAGATTGATTCGAGTTCTCTGGAAAAATCAGGAAGAGAATTTTCTTTTCCTTTGATGTGTTCGATTTCAAAGCTGAAATTATCGAACCACAAACGCCAATGCTGCAACCTATTAAATGCAGTCTTATTTGCAGGGTTACCATTACTCAATCTAGCTTTAAAATCTTTCTGGTCGGACCGAAGAATGAAATATTCATTCTAAATAAAAAACAAGAAAGTTTTGATGGCTTTCTTAGCGGTTAGAATCTCCATATGAGTGGAATGATATTTTAATTCAGAACCTTGGAAGGAACCAGATGCATAACTACAAACTTTCTCTTTATCATTGGTTGTTTTTTCCTTGAGCAGTCGCCCGAAGAATGCTCACTGGCATCTATTTCAATTATCTTCAATCCTTGACCAGGCAAGGACATAGTAGGAAGGTTCAAAACCTGTTTCTTTATTCTTTTTGACTTTGAGTCATTTCATCGCACTTGCAAAGGTGCATTCTTCTTTAATCTCTTATTGAGAAGAATTCTATCAACAACTATATCTTTGTAAAAACTAGCAACATAATTGACACATCCCAAAAATCTTTCTGAATTGTTCTTTCTCTGAAATTTGGTCTAGGAATTCTTGAATTTTGGACACAATATGACCTTGCATCTCTATGGATCCATCTTTGATCTTTATACCCAAAAATTCATTTCATCCTTGAAAATTTCTATTTTAGTGGGAGACAAGCATAAACCATTCTGATAGACTGTCTCATAAAACTTTTCAAGGTGATCTATATGATCTTTTGGTGATTTAGAGAAGATTAGTATATCATCAATATATACTATCAAGAAATTCAGATAACTCACCAAATATTGAATCCATTTTCTTGGAAGATGGATGGTGTAGTCTTCAAACCAAAAGGAAGGACTTTCCATTCATACTATCCTCCTGGTACAACAAATGCAGTCTTGAATGTGTCTTGAGCTTCAGAGGAAAATCTGCCAAAAATACTTTTCAAATCAAATTTATGTGTACCTTTGAGCCTTTGATTTTTTTTTCTAAGCATCATCTTTGGCGGGGATTGGATCTTTGAACTTGCTGTAATAAATTTGTTTAGAGGCTTATAATCAACTACAAGCCTTTTCTTCTGTCTAATCTGCTCACTTCTTTTATTGACATAAAATGCAGCACATGCCCAAGGAGAGTTAGATTCTTTTATAAATCCTCCTTGAAGTAACTTCTTGACATCTTGAATTTTTTCTTTCGAGAGGAATCATTCCTCTGTGATGTGCTTTGAATTTTGGAATGACTTCATTCCCTTTATCATCTTTTACAAGTGCAGTCAAGCGCTTAACAGCTTATGCTTTCTTGTAGCAATGAAAGTATGAGGATTTTCGTAACAAAGATTCTTCTTAATCTTTTTATAATATCATCTATGTTTCTTTTACACAGAGCTATAGACTTATGAATCCATTCATGGTTGGATTCTTTCTTAGACTCTGGTAGAGGGATGATGGTTCTAAATGAATACTTTCTTGGGATTTGAACATCTGGATTGAACAAGGATATGAAATCTTTGTTAAGGCTGAAAGTACCACATTCTTGTAAGGCATCAACTCCTATTAGGCAGTCATATGAAAGCATATCATGTTGGTAGAACTGCAAGGTTCTTTCATAACCTTCTATTCTAATAGGAACATAGGCTGTAAACCTAGAGATGACTTCTTTTTTATCAAAATTGATTTTGAGATATGTCTCAGACCAACAGTTAGGAGGTATAGCCCTGGACCTTAGCAAACTAATATCAGCTCCAAAGATAAATCTTGGCATCAATAAAGTATGGCTGGATATTGGGAATGCAGAATGTGATTGAAATAAAAGATTTTGGGATCCTTTTATTGTACATACCTCAAAGTGTTGATTTCTTCAACCGAGACCGATGCTTCGCGTGTCTTGTTGCAGAATCTTTCGTAGGCTTCTTCAAAATCTTCTTCACCTTCAGCTTCTTTCTTGTCTCTGTTTTCTTCTTCAATGAGACACTTATATTCATTAGTGGCTTTTGCAATAACCTTCTAGAGAAATTCTATTATGTTTCTTCTCCATGTATTCATGGTTTCAGGATCAGGAATCATAATATCAGTACTAGGAATAGTAGTAGGTACCTGAAACTTTTCTTCGTATTCTCTTCAGGAAACAAAAATAGGAAACTTGTCCTTGGGGTAGAATATCTTCCACCTCTTCCATGACCTCTTCCTCTATAAGGAGTTTGTCTCTACCGGAGACGTCCTTGAAATGGAGGCCTTGAAGGGACTGATGTTCTTTCCTGAGAATACCAATTTTTTTTCTTCTTCTTCTTCTTCTTTTCTTTCTCTGAACCTTTGTTTAGATCTTAGTTGTTGAGAATATTTTCTTTCTAATTCTCTGACCTTTTGTGACAGAAATATCTTCTTTGCAATGTCCCTGTGGGGACACTCTTCAAATTCCATCTGTCCTAGTTCCAATTGCTTGAGAAGAAGTTCTCAGAAGATAAAGGCATCATTGGATGAGGAAAGCTTGCAATCATATTTACAAATGATGGCAAAGAACTATATCCCTGAATCAGTGCCATCTAAATGCTGAATAATATTTACTTGAAATTCTTCACTGGAAGAATTATATGAAATATCTGAAGAATAATTATCAGAATCACTAATCAAACAATATTCTTTATCAGTAATACCCTTAGCAATAAGAGTATTAATTTTAGCTTTTCCTTTATCTGTTTCCTTTTGTGGGCACTCATTTGCATAGTGCTTTCCTTTACAGATAAAACATGTAGGAATAAACTTTTTCTTTCTACCCATATACTTCTTTTTTCTGAAGTATGATTTTCTATATGGGCTTTTACTTTCAAAAGAATCTTTATTTCTTTTCTTGAACTTGTTGTATTTTCTATATTTTCTATATTTACCCTGACCCTTCCCTTTTGAAAAAGATGAGAAATCATGACATACCTTCTTTTTGGGAGAAGAATGTTGGGGTTGGCAACCAAAAGGATCAACATCGATCAACTGATGCCAGAATTTGTGTCCTAAGGCTTTTTGGGCCTTGACAACTTCCTTGCGATCCTAATTCTCTTGGCAAAGCCGAGCATTAGTTTCATCATTGATGTTGCCAGAATTATAATACAGCTTTTGCATATAGCATTGGTACTCTTCAATTCTACTCATATCACATAATCTTGCTCTTAAGAATAAATAAGTGTTCTTAAGTTTATCACTATCAACAGTACCAATAATTTTTTTTAATTAGAGCAGCAGTCAAAGCAGAGTATCCTCCATTCAAAATATCTTCTTCATGTGGGTGTGCATCCCTCCATTCTCTAACTATACCAACAAAACCATTGGCAATTACCTTAGCAATTGTATCCGGATATTTTCTGTACAAAGTTAACTTAGTATTAGACCAACCAATCATTCCATGAATCATTTCTTTTATCTGCTCAATGTAATGACAATCTAACTTATACTAGTTGGGCTGTAATGTTTGAGTTCTCCTAAAAACTTGCTCTCGGCTTCTTCAGGGAGAATTTTTACCATTCCTATCGATCTTTTATCAATATCTTTTTTCTCGAGATAGGAATAATGGTGTCTTTGAGACAAAATAGCTTTGTGCTTAGAGGAGGTTCCCGAAAGTTCTACAACTTCCTTCCAGGATACTTGTTGTGACCAATCAGGTTCTATTTCTTCAGGCTTCTTGGTATTTTCAAAGATTTGCTCTATTTGGGGAACCATGATAGGTATAGGACTCACAGCTTCTTGGACAGAATCTATCTTATGACTTATTTCAACAGTAGACTCATTTAACTGATGCAGACTACTCTGGACAAGTTTATGGGTTGTTCCTAACTTAGAGGAAACATCTTTTTGATATCAACAGTATGGTCAATCAAAGGTTGAACAATATCTACAACATTTCTGGTTACAACCTTAGGTATATCAGGACATGTAGACACATATGCAGAAGTATTTTCAACATTTTTATCTACTTTTCTCACATATGTACTAACATCATCTATCTTAGTATTTAACAACTTTAAAGTAGCAGATACATCTCCTTTCTGATTTAATTCAATGGCTTTTAGTGTTTTCTCTATTTTGGCTAAGATAGACTCTTGAGACTGAAGTCTATCATGGACATTTTTTTACAGCCTTGTTGGTTTAGTTTAGCATTTTAGAGGACTCAGACGGATCTATATACCTGTCAACATACCTTTAATACCAAAACATGCTTTTTGGGACTCATCTGAGGACAAGACTTAGGTATCCTGTCAAGGGATGGAAATGAAGAGGAAACATGAGATGCTCTAGAGGCCATACTAATGGTTGGACCATTAGAGGGAACATATTTCTGCTTAATGAGTTGTTCACGTCTTTACACCACAAATAATCGTATTTGGGTCATGAACTAGACTGTTATGAATACATATATATGTCTGCTCCTTCACATATTTTTTCGAGGGCTCTCCTAATGAAAAAAAAACTATCAGATCTGAATGAACTAGATCTGGGAAAATTAGACAAAGAAATTTTAGATCTAAATGATAAAGTAACATTAGACTTTGATTCATTAATTGTAGTGGCATTTTCCAACTTGGCCCGACTTTTTCAGAAACTTTTTTGTGAGTCCATTCCTTGGGGACTTTGATTTGCGACCAAGAAATTAGCTCAGGTTCAATCTTTTGACTTTCCAAATTGGCATGACTCACCATGCTACTGCCTTTGGAAATACCATGTTTAACATCGGGATACATGGTATTGAGAATCCTATAGATAACTTTATAGTGGATAGCAAGAGGACAAGCACCAGGCTTCATGTGCGAGCAGTGAGTGGCAAGATGTAGGCGTGGGACTTGTTTGAGCAAGTCTTCTTTTTGAAAACCGAGCGGGATAGTTTGGATATACTTCAAAAAAAATTGGGCCATTATGCAGATGGTTTGAATAGCAGCTAACAATGAATATTTAAAACTGTCAAATCTTAAATCCATAAAACAAAATAAGACAAAGGCATTAAGACCTCGACGGAACAAGGGAGTAATTCCTATCTGAACACAACCTATATGTGCAAACTTAAAAGTTTTTTGCTTTTTCAAAGACTGAATATCAGTAGGATCTATAAGGGGAATATCATATTCATGAGAAGACGTCTGAGAAACCTGAATAATCAGACTCTCTAGTTTTTAACGTAGTGGCAGAAATAAGATGAAATGCAGTCAACTTATCATATACTTGATTGTAAGGGATCTTAAGCAATTTCCATGCCGGTAAAACATTTGATTCTTCTTTGAACATCAATAGCATAATTAACAAGAAATATGTCGATAAACTTACAAGATCTTGATCTAAATCTCCACTAGAAAGACTAGCATGATCTTCAAATTCCATAACTGGTACTACCAAGCAACTCTTCTGCAGGGCTTACGGTATCACCTTCAACCTAAAACTGTGCACATCCACGGTGACTTACAAACAAGAGGCTCACCTCTTTGCCTATCTTACGAGGTATGAACTTGATTCACAGATGAAAATAAGAAGAATACGCAATAGATCTTCAAGACAGAAACTCAGATAGAAACTTGCAAATTATATTGATATCACTTTCTCATTACATCAAAATCCTTTTACTCTATATAACAGAGAACTAGCTTTGATACCATTTCTTAACCAATTATATAAAACTTCCAAAACTCTTACAAAAACTCTTACAAACAAAGACCAACACTTTTAACCTACAGACTTCGAACACAAGACTCTATATGAGATCCCATATCTCCGATGTAGTGAATGAGTCTCAACATGCCTATATATAGGAATGCAAGAGGCTTTTCACTGGATCAAAGTGCAACCTAGAGACCGGTAACCTGTAACCTAAGTGAGTAAGAAGATTCCCACTAAGGAAAAGAAGGAAAAGACAATTGAGTACACGCCACTCAATATAACGCCTTTAGTAAGTGGGGAGGTCCACCATGCTTTCAACATGACTTAAAACAAAGTCATATCTAACTTTATTTAAAGATGACAACAAGCTTGTCATCATAGCTTTTACGGACTATATAGGACCCGGGACCATTGTCATCATCGATGATCTACAAGATTCTTCCAATTATCTTCAATACTTGACCAGGAAAGGACATAGCAGGAAGGTTCAAAACCTGTTTCTTTATTCTTTTAACGGCCTGAGTCATTTCATCAGACCAGGCAGGGGCATTCTTCTTCAATCTCTTATTGAGAAGAATTCTGTCAGCAACTATATCTTTATAAAAACCTGCAACATAATTTACACATCCTAGAAATCTTTGCACTTGTTCTTTTCTCGTAATTTGGTCTGGGAATTCTTGGATTTTGGACACAATATGACCTTGCATTTCTATGGATCCATCTTTGATCTTTATACCTAAAAATTCATTTCATCCTTGAAATTTTTATTTTAGTGGGAGACAAGCATAAACCATTCTGATAGATTGTCTCATAAAACTTTTCAAGGTGATCTATATGATCTTTTGGTGATTTAGAGAAGATTAGTATATCATCAATATATACTATCAGAAATTCAGATAACTCACCAAATATTGAATCCATTTTCTTTTGAAAGATGGATGGTGCAGTCTTCAAACCAAAAGGAAGGACTCTCCGCTCATACTTGTCCTCCCTGGTACAACAAATGCGAGTCTTCAATGTGTTTTCGGCTTTAGGAAAATCTACCTAAAACCACTTTTCAAATCAAATTTACTATATACCATTGAGCCTTTGATTCTTGCTAACATATCATCTTTGGCAGGGATTGGATGCTGAACTAATGTAACAAATTTGTTTAGAGGCTTATAATCAACTACAAGCCTTTTCTTCTGTCTAATCTGCTCACTTCTTTTATTGACATAAAATGCAGCACAAGCCCAAGGAGAGTTAGATTCTTTTATAAATCCTCCTTGAAGTAACTTCTTGATTTCTTCTTGGCACTGTTTTCTTTCAGAGGGAATCATTCCTCTGTGATGACCTTTGAATTTTGGAATGACTTCATTCCCTTTGTCATCTTTCACAAGCTGCAAGTCAAGCAAACAGTTATGCTTTCTTCTAGCAATGAAAGCATGAGGATTGTCAGAACAAAGATTCTTCTTAATCTTTGTTATAATATCATCTATGTTGATTTTACACGAGCTATAGACTTATGAATCCATTCATGGTTGGATTCTTTCTTAGACTCGTAGAGGGATGATGGTTTTAAATGAGTACTTTCTTTGGATTGAACAAGGATATGAAATATTTGTTAAGGCTGAAAGTACCACATTCTTGTAAGGCATCAAATCCTATTAGGCAGTTATATGAAAGCATATCATGCTTGTGGTAGAACTGCAAGTTTCTTTCACAACCTTCTTTTCTAATAGGAACATAGGCTGTAAACCTAGAGATTACCTCTTTTTATCAAAATTGATTTTGAGATATGTCTCAGACCAACATCGGGAGGTATAGCCCTAGACCTTAGCAAACTAATATCAGCTCCAGTATCAATCATGGCATCAATGGAGTATGGCTTGATATTGGGAATGCAGAATGTGATTGAAATAAAAGGATTTTGGGCTCCTTTTATTGTACATACCTCAGTGTTGGGTTCTTCAACTGAGACTGATGCTTCTGTGTCTTGATGCAGAATCTGCTGGTAGGCTTCTTCAAAATCTTCTTCACCTTCAGCTTCTTTCTTGTCTCTGTTCTCTTCTTCAATGAGATGCTTATATTCATTAGTAGCTTTTGCAATAACCTTCTGGAGAAATTCTATTATGTTTCTTCTCCATGTCTTCATGGTTTCAGGATCAGGAATCATAATATCAGTACTAGGAATAGTAGGTACCTGAAACTCTTCTTCTGGATTTTCTTCAGGAAATAAAAATGGGAAACTTCTCCTTGGAGGAGAATATCTTCCACCTCTTCCATGACCTCTTCCTCTGTAAGGAGTCTGTCTCTGCCGGACACGTCCTTGAAATGGAGGCCTTGAAGGGACTGATGTTCTTTCCTGAGAATACCATTTTTGCTTTTCTTCTTCTTCTTCTTTTCTTTCTCTGAACTCTTGTTCAGATCTTAGTTGTTGAGAATATTTTCTTTCTAATTCTCTGACCTTTTGTGACAGAAATATCTTCTTTGCAGTGTCCCAGGGGGGACAGTCTTCAAATTCACTCTGTCTTAGTTCCAATTGCTTGAGAAGAAGTTCTGAAGATAAAGGCATCATTGGATGCGAAAACTTGCAATCATATTTACAAATGAGGGAAAAGAACTATATCCTGAATTAGTGTTATACGAATAAGTATCCGGATTTGAATAATATTTATTTGAAATTATTCTTTGGAAGAATTATATGAAATATCTGAAGAATAATTTTCTGAATCACTAATCAAGCAATATTCTTTATTAGTAATACCCATGGCGGCAAGAGTATTAATTTTAGCTTTTCCTTTATCTCTGTTTCCTTTTGTGGGCACTCATTTGCATAGTGCTTCCCTTTACAGATAAAGCATGTAGGAATAAACTTTTTCTTTCTACCCATATACTTCGCGTTTTCTGAAGTATGATTTTCTGTTTGGGCTTTTACTTTCAAAAGAATCTTTATTTTCTTTCTTGAACTTGTCTTTGTATTTTCTAAAATTTTTGTATTTACCACGACCCTTCACCTTTGAAAAAGATGAGAAATCATGACATACCTTATTTTTGAGAGAAGAATGTTGGGGTTGGCAACCAAAAGGATCAACATCGATCAACTAGCGAGAATTTGTGTCCTAAGGCTTTTGGGCCTTCGACGGCTTCCTTGCGATCCTTGCTTCTCTTGGCAAAGCCGAGCATTAGTTTCATCAATTATCTGATTGATGGCTCCAAGGCTTAATTCATCAGGAGTCTTTCCATGCATAGCCTTCTTGTATTCTGTAGAAAAATAAGCAGGAAAAGATTCTATATATCTGACTCGCATTGTAGGATCATTAATGTTGCCAGAATTATAATACAGCTTTTACATATAGCATTGGTACTCTTTAATTCTACTCATATCACATAAAATTGCTCTTAAGCATAAAGAAGTATTCTTAACTTTATCACTATCAACAGTAGCAATAAATTCTTTGATTATAGTAGCGATCAATAAAGCAGAGTATCCTCCATTCAAAATATCTTCTTTATGTGGGTATGCATCCCACCATTCTCTAACTATGCCGACAAAACCTTTGGAAATTACCTCAAGCAATTGTATGTGGATCTTTTAAGTACAAAGTTAACTAAGTAGTAGACCAACAAATCATTTCATGAATCATTTCTTTTATCTCTTTGAGTGGAATGGCAGTCTAACTTATACTAGTTGGGTTGTAATGTCTGAGTTCTTGCATTAGAATGCAATGGCTCAACTGATGCACTAGATGATTCTCCTAAAAACATGCTCTCGGCTTCTTCAGGGAGAATTTTTACCATTCCTATCGATCTTTTATCAATATCTTTTTCTCGAGATAGGAATAATGGACTGTGTTGAGAAAAATAGCTTTGTGTTGAGAGGAGGTCCCTGAAAGTTCTGAAACTTCATTCCAGGATACTTATTGTGACCAATCAGGTTCTATTTCTTTGGGCTTCTTGGTATTTTCCAAGATTTTCTCTATTTGGGGAACCATGACAGGTATAGGACTCACAACTTCTTGGACAGAATCTATCTTATGACTTATTTCAATAGTAGACTCATTTAACTGATGCAGACTACTCTGGACAAGTTTATGGGTTGTTCCTAACTTAGAGGAAACATCTTTTTATATCAACAAGTATTTTCAATCAAAGGTTAAACACTATCCACAACATTTCTGGTTACAACCTTGGGTATATTAGGACATTTAGACACATATGCAGAAGTATTTTCAACATTTTTATCTACTTTTCTCACATATGTCGACATTATCTATCTTAGTATTTAACAACTTCAAAGCAGCGAGATACATCTCCTTTCTAATTTAATTCAATGGCTTTTAGTGTTTTCTACATTTTGGCTAAGATAGACTCTTGAGACTAAAGTCTATCATGGACATTGTTGACGACCTTGTTGGTCCAGTTTAGTATTTTAGAGGACTCGGACGGATCTATATGGCTATCAACAGACCTTTGATACCAAAACAAAGCTTTTTGGGACTCATCTGAGGACAAGACTTGATCTTGTCAAGGGATGGAAATGAAGAGGAAACATGAGATGCTCTAGAGGCCATACTAATGGTTGGACCATAAGAGGAAACATATTTCTGCTTAATGAGTTGTTCACAGTCTTTACACCACAAATAATCAGTATTTGGGTCATGAACTAGACTATTATGACTACATATATATGTCGCTTCTTTCTGATTTTCTCGAGGGCTCTCCCAAGGAGAAAATAGAACTATCGAATCTGAATGAACTAGATCTAGGAAAACTAGACAAAGAAATTTCAGATCTAAATGATAAAGTAACATTATACTTTGATTCATTAACTGCAGTGGCATTTTCCAACTTGGGCTGACTTTTTTCAAGAATTTTTTTTTGACAAAGTCCATTCCTTGGGGACTTTGATTTGCGACCAATAAATTAGCTCATGTTCAATATTTTGACTTTCAAAACTGGCATGACTCACCACGCTACTGCCTTTGGAAATACCATGTTTAACAGCAGAATACATGGTATTGACAAGCCTATAAATAACTTTATAGTGGATAGCAAGAGGAAAAACACCAAGCTTCATGCGGACCAAGTAGTGGCAAGATGTAGGCGTAGGACTTGTTTGAGCAAGTCTTCTTTTTGAAAACTAACAGGATATTTTTGATATACTTCAAAAGAAATTGGGCCATTATGCGAGACCTAGTTTGAATAGCAAAGCTAACAATGAATATTTAAAAGCACAAATCTTAAATCCATAAAACAACACAAGCCAAAGGCATTAAGACCTCAACGGAACAAAGGAGTAATTCCTATCTCGAACACAACCTATATGTGCAAACTTTAAAGTTTTTGCTTTTTCAAAGACTGAATATCAGTAGGATCTATGAGGGGAATATCATATTCATGAGAAGACGTCTGAGAAACCTGAATAACAGGCTCTCTAGTTTTTAACGTAGTGGCAGCAATGAGATGAAATGCAATCAACTTATCATATACTTGATTGTAAGGGATCTTAGACAATTTCCATCTTTGGTAAAATATCTGATTCTTGTTGAACATCAATAGCATAATTAACAGGAAATATGTCAGATAAACTTACAAGATCTTGAACTAGATCTCCACTAGAAAGACTACCATGATCTTCAAATTCCATAATTGGTACTACCAAGCAACTCTTCTGCAGGACTTACGGTATCAGCCTTCAACCTAAAACTGCGCACATCCACGGTGACTTACAAATGGGAGGCTCGCTTCTTTGCCTGTTTTACGAGGTATGAACTTGATTCACAGATGAAAATAAGAAGAATACACAATAGATCTTCAAGACACAAACTCAGATTGAAACTTGCAAATTTTATTGATATCACTTTCTCATTACATCAGAATCCTTTTACTCGTATAATAGAGAAATAACTCGATACCATTTCTTAACCAATTATATAAAACTTCCAAAAACTCTTACAAAAACTTTTACAAACAAAGACCAACACTTTTAACTTACAGGACTTGAAGACAAGACTCTATATGAGATCCCAAATCTCCGATGTAGTGAATGAGTCTCAACATGCCTATATATAGGAATGTGAGAGGCTTTTCACCGGATCAAAGGGCAACCTAGAGACCGGAAACCGGTAACCTAGGTGAACAAGAAGATTCCCACTAAGGAAAAGTAGGAAAAGACAATTGAGTACATGCCACTCAATATAACGCCTTTAGAAAGTGGGGAGGTCCACCATGCTTTCGACATGACTTAAAACAAAGTCATATCTAACTTTATTTAAAGATGACAACAAGCCTGTCATCATAGCTTTTACGGACTATATAGGACACTGGGACCATTGTCATCATCAGATGAGCTGGAAGATTCTTCCTATTATCTTCAATACTTGACCAGGCAAGGACATAGCAGGAAGGTTCAAAATCTATTTCTTTATTCTTTTAACGGCCTGAGTCATTTCATCAGACCAGGAAGGTGCATTCTTCTTCAATCTCTTATTGAGAAGAATTCAGCAGCAGCCTATTTCTTTATAAAAACTGCAAACATAATTTACACATCCTAGAAATCTTCAGAATCGTTCTTTCTTTGAAATTTGGTCCTGGGAATTCTGAATTTTGGACAGAATATGACCTTGCATCTCTATAGATCCATCTTTGATCTTTATTCCCAAAAAAATCATTTCATCCTTGAAAATTTCCATTTTAGTGGGAGACAAGCATAAACCATTCTGATAGACTGTCTCATAAAATTTTTCAAGGTGATCTATATGATCTTTTGGTGATTTAGAGAAGATTAGTATATCATCAATATATACTATTAGAAATTCAGATAATTCACCAAATATTGAATCCATTTTCTTCTGGAAGATGGATGGTGTAGTTTTCAAACCAAAAGGAAGGACTTTCCATTCATATTGTCCTCTTGGTACAACAAATGCAGTCTTGAATGTGTCTTCAGGCTTTAGGAAGATCTGCCAAAAACCACTTTTCAAATCAAATTTACTGTATACCTTTGAGCCTTTGATTCTTGCTAATAGATCATCTTTGGTAGGGATTGGATCTTTGAACTGTTGTAACAAGTTTGTTTAGAGGCTTATAATCAACTACAAGCCTTTTCTTCTTTCTCATCTACTCACTTCTTTTATTGACATAAAATGCATCACAAGCATAACGACCCAAAAATTCACACACGAACAACACTGTAAAAGACAGGATTTTTTTTTTTGACTTGCTTGACACATAACACGACACAACTTGTCATCACCAAGGTTACATCTAACTCTGGGAACCACTTATTAAGAGGATGACCACAAGGACAACACGGAAATGTTCACACCCAAAAGGATAATACACTTTTCTTTTAGACAGAACAACATAGAAGTCCAACCACATGACACTCTCACAGCTAGGGCAAGCCACAGTAAGAAATGATTGAAGGTTACTTATTTTGATATAACACCCTTTAACTCATGACTTATGTTTTCAGAAAGATTCAATATATGATTCGCACAAATTCATCTTACCAACTGAGTTAATTTCTTATACACTGTAGAGAAGTTCACTTAAAGTCTTCACTTTACGACAATTAGTTGTTTAGTTCCATTATTTAATAAGGGATTAATTTAATTCCACAAGGCTATCTGTCCATACTTACATTACTAAAAATTGCTCATTACCTTGCTACAACAAGAATTCGTGTTCAACAAAATCAAGATGAACTTACAAAGTATCCTGGGAAAGAGTTAAGGAGATAAGGTCGAGTTAAATTCCTCTTTAAGACGTCATTAGTTATTACCAAGGTTTAATTGGAGCTTGGGGTTTTATACGTAATTATTAACGCTTTTACTTAGGCTTCACCGAAAGAGCTTATCAAAAGGAAACTACTTACTTTCAAATAGGCTGAGAGATAAATTGAGTGGTTTCTAAATTTTCTTCTCTTACTTGTTAAATCTTATTAGAAACTAACCATTGTTTTCCTTTAAGCTTGTTTTAAGCGTTCACCAAAAAGAGTAGTGTTCACTAGTTTAGCTAGGGATATCACGTGATATAATTTCGCTTTGCAAGGATAGTCTCACCCTTGATTACTTAAGGCATTGTTTGTTCACAAGGGGATCTCCTCCACAACATATTTCTTTGAATAAAACTTTTAGGTAACTTCTGTAAGGAAAAAGCCACCCCATTATAACTTACATATAACACATCAATACAAAGCCTTAGAAAGATTTAAATTAACACTTAGTTCTCAAGATCAAAGTTTTACAATGATTATGCTAGTGAAAAGATTGAATATTATTTCTCACTAAGAAGAGTTACCAGCCAAATTACAAAAAAAGACAAAACAACTTCTTCACGTAATTCTCTCGAACAATTCCAGGCAAGAGGTCATATAAACTCTATGCAAGCAATGTTACACAATTTACATCGCATTGAACTTTCTACAAAGAACTTCATAATTTGAACTGATGAAACTTTTACACTCTTTTCTTTAATCTACTCGCATAATCCATCTGCACAAATATATGCTAGAGTCAGTTCGCTAGAACTGAGCATGATAAGATATAAACCTCACCTAATAATTTATGCCATCTAGCATTTAAATAAAAGAAAGTTTGCAATACTCCCTATCAAATAATTTCTAACATACATTCAAAACTTAACTGCACATTTCATAATAATACATTTCATACTCATTAATGTTCACTTCCTTAAGATCTGCTTACATAAGAACACAATTCCAAGTGACTAGATATACAACCTTAACCATGCAATCAATCATACTTAAATTACAGTAATAATAATAACGCTCACCTAATACCCTCGACCTACTTCACATATATAAGTATCCAACAAAGTATTATCTTTCAATTAAATAAAAGCACCAACGACATTAAGTTTATATAATAAATACAAGTATCAATCTTATATTATTCATCAATGTTACCCAAGTATCAAACCTTCATAGATAATCAGGATATGTAAGTATAATTTGGATATTTATCTCACAATTTTAAGAATATACTGAAGGCTATGCATGACTCCATTTTAGGGTAGTTATCTTAACTTCCCTATTCATCTGTTTTCCTACCAAAAAGTCTTTCGACAAGCTTCAAGGTCAAAGTATAAGGTATATTTATAATTTCATATTTCAAGCGTTGCCTGAATTCATATGCATGAGGACATCACATATCAATCAAAATTGAAGAATGTCGATGTATCCAATGTTACTTTAACCGATTCAAAGATCCAAGTAGTGCCTCAAGATTAAGCCAAAGAATTATCCACACAGGATAATGACTTGCGTGCATAACATATTCGTAAAGGTCATAGAAAACCCATTAACGCATGCTTCAGGAGGGTTCCAATCTAATAATAAGCTCATAGTAATAATAATAGCAGAGGGCCTGGTGAGGGGTTTTCAATAATCTCCAAGTTAAATGATAATCGAATGACTCAGATGGAGCTATCTAGAAAGACCAATAAAACTAGTATGACTCTTCCCAAATAGAAGCCCCCAATCCTAATGGGAGTTTATATTATTATAAAACCATAGTAAAATCCAAATACAGTCATATCGGAAATTCCCTTTTTTCAAGCCATGTTCTACATAATATAAACAATACAAGAAAAAGTTATAAACCTCATTCACGCTCCATACTATTTTCTACAGAAACCCTCATTCAAAGGAAAAATCAAGGCAAAAACATAAACCAACATTATAAGATCAGTAGGCAAGAATCGATGTAGAGATTTCTTCTACTCAATTAGTAAATAAGATAAACTGTAAAGGGGGGAGAGATCAGTTCATGCAATTATGATTAAAAGTCATTTGAAACCCATCTCTTTCTGGGCATCTCTTTCAAGAAAGAGTCAATATATGTAAATACATGATATATATTATCCGGAGTCCAAACGCTAATTACTTAGTAAAACAAAAACACATCAACATTCCAAAAGAAACCCACATCTACAGCATTCAAACAAAATTGCAGAGATTGATTTATCCAAATGCTAAAGGAAATAAATCATTAAGAGAGAGGGTTAGTCTTATCATGCCTGTTTGGGGCTTCCTCAATGCAGCCATGTCGAACCAAGGCTCCAGCAGCTACAACATATTCCAAAAACATTCATTTCCCTCAGCACGTAGATCTCTCATGCAAGCTTCATGGCAGTGCCTGGTACAGTCAGGGAGAGGGCGGCCACCATGTCTAGATCTTACAAGTGCTTAGAATATATATATATATATATATATATATATATATATATATATATATATATATATATATATATATATATTTATTTATTTATTTATTTATTTATTTATTTATTTTAAGAAAGCTGGAAAAAAATCTGGTCCCTTATTTATCATCTTTGTAGACTGCACAAAGTGCACCTTGTTATAGTGCCAGACTATGTCTACAGATTGCTTCACATGGCATTACCAATAATCTCTACAAGAACATTTTCCTTTTTTTTTTTTTTAAAAGTGATGGAACCGCTTTGCATCTCTCACAACAATTTGCTTTGCAACAATCTTGGACAAAAACTTGGTGCAGTGTGGCAGTCAACACATACATTAAGGTTCTTGACAACTCTGAGAGTTGTCCCACGGGGAAGGCTTAACAATCCAAAAGCAATTGCCATCTTCTCACTATGGTGGCAGAGGAATACTTTTACTTTCCCGTTCACTCAGTACATGTTCTGAATCTGAAAAATATCCTGCTACCTTCATCTCCCAAGACATTTTCTCCAACATTGCATAGATCTCCTGTGCCTTTAACTTGGGAATCATTGCAGAGAGCTAATGCAAGGGTGCTTTTGCTGCTTCCGCCCATTCCTTTAATCCCAACTATATCAACGCGTCATTCGGGCAGAATTTGTTTGACAATGTTGATGACATTACTCGATCCCACAACAAAGTTTGGCAAATCGGGGACATGGGCACTGCAGCCGATGAGATCTTGGGCACCGCCACTTGTAGCACCATCCTTGCTAAACAGAAGTTGATCTGTGCTCATTTGTTGAAGCATAAGTGTATTAGAAACAACATCATTAGTCATTTTAGCATTGACACTATCAATTATATGGCGACCCATTTCCTCAAGGCACCGAAAGCGCTTCTTTGTAGCCCTTGAAATCCACATCAAGCTTCCGGACATCAAGCATAAAGCTGCTCGTGCCTTGTGTGAGCATGAAGTCATTGACATTCTTTTCTAGCTTGAGGATTTTCTTTCCATATGGATATTTTCGTAGAGATTAAATCAAGCGAGTTTCTCCAATTTCTTGATGAGGTGAAGGCCATCTTGCAGTTGGGTTTGAAAGTCTCGTAGGCTGTCGATTTCGTGGAGAGATGTGTCGGAGCTTACCTTGGAGAATTCATCGATGGTGGGCTACAGCGGAGTATCTTTTCTTTGAGTTCTTTGCAGTTGGATTTGCTTGAAGATGATGATGCTCATGATGGTTCTGGTCACTACGAAGAGCTCGCCGAATGTAACTCCGATGATGGTCTGCTTATAGGATCCATACTCTTCCTACCCACTCCCTTCCCGAGCCTTGCGGCGGCTCCCCAATTATAAACTAGAGATGCGCCTACCCCGATGTGTACAAGGTTGCGAAGGGATGCATTCGTTGCAGAGCATGTACAACAATAGAGTTGGACAACCAAACTTCTTTGGAAGCGCTCAAAAGCACGCCAAACCGCAACATGCCCGCCACTCGGCTAGAGTGTACTGCTATCTCAGAGCAGATATCTAAGCTATTCATCCTTTTTACTTCATAAGGAAAGTAGCAGCCTCTAAGAAGAATGTGCAGACAATGTTCTCTCTGAAAGAAAATTGCCAGACTATATGAACTATGTACAGACTCGTGTTGTGATTTTGGAGTCAAAATAAACTACTCACAAACAAAACAATGGTATTGCTTGGAAATGCATGGAGATGGAAGTTTTCGAGCTAGGAAGCAATTGCGACTGTTGCAGGCCACTGCTGTGGATCCTCGACAAGAACACACCTCGCAGCACCCAAGGAAAGTGGAGGTAACACGCCTACTTCACTAGATTGAAGCTTCATCTAAAACCGCCATATCAAACCCATACTGCACCCAAGGAGGAACCAGGGGAGAAAAAAAAGAAACACCTGGACAGAACAGGTTTTAATGGCCTCTCAACCACTCCACACGTAGTCCAACAAAAGGAAATCTCACGCGGTCAGAGAAGGATATGCAGGCAGTCAACCAGAACAAAGAAGATTTACAAATCAGGGTTAATAAATGCAGTGCAGCCACCAGCAAGAAGACTCCAACACGTCTAGATTTTAATAACTCCACCCTCCACGCAGTCAGTCAGCACAAAGAGGCCCCTAACAACAATAAAAAAAAAAGAATTCCCTCCAGCCCACGCCAAGCAGGAGATAAAGCTGACCGAGACAAGGTAGGTTGGGGACATAAAATTCCATATTTAAAATTAGTAATTTAAAACAATTCTAGGATTGAGGGATCGGTCGACCCAGGAGGAGAACGGGGTTGAGTACTTAAATAAAATATTTACGTGAACGCCACCCCCAAACCGTGGTGCCACCACAAAACATACTCTTCCTCATTTACGCAATGAGGCTCGATCAGCGGGAGCGACAAACAAAAATAAAAGGGTAGTATAACGATAACAGAGGATGATATCGATAACAATCGACATAAAGAAAATAATAACAAAATACAATCGTTGATCGATAATACAATCATAATGTCATTATTATTATTATTATTATCATTATTACTAGCAACCAACAGTTAAACTCGACAAGGCGAAACACTAACGTTTCAAAGGAAATGCAACAACGTTCAACTCTAAGAAGCACGGTCGTCGCAGAAGCAAAGGAGCAACGATGAACGGGGCATTACAACAAGCACAAGGAAAGTTAGATTCTTTTATAAATCCTCCTTGAAGTAACTTCTTGATTTCTTCTTGGCACTCTTTTCTTTCAGAGGGAATCATTCCTCTGTGATGAGCTTTGAATTTTGGAATGACTTCATTCCCTTTATCATCTTTTACAAGCTGCAAGTCAAGCGAACAAATATGCTTTCTTCTAGCAATGAAAGCATGAGGATTGTCAGAACAAAGATTCTTCTTAATCTTTGTTATAATATCATCTATGTTGCTTTTACACAGAGCTATAGACTTATGAATCCATTCATGTGGTTGGATTCTTTCTTAGACTCTGGTAGAGGGATGATGGTTTTAAATGAGTACTTTCTTGGGATTTGAACATCTGGATTGAACAAGGATATGAAATCTTTGTTAAGGCTGAAAGTACCACATTCTTGTAAGGCATCAACTCCTATTAGGTAGTCATATGAGAGCATATCATGCTGGTAGAAACTGCAAGGTTCTTTCATAACCTTCTATTCTAATAGGAACATAGGCTGTAAACCTAGAGATGACTTCTTTTTATCAAAATTTATTTTGAGATATGTCTCAGTCCAACAGTCAGGAGGTATAGCCCTGGACCTTAGCAAACTAATATCAGCTCCAGTGTCAATCATGGCATCAATGGAGTATGGCTTGATATTGGGAATGCAGAATGTGATTGAAATAAAAGGATTTTGGGCTCCTTTTATTGTACATACCTCAGTGTTGATTTCTTCAACTGAGACTGATGCTTCCACATCTTGATGCAGAATCTGCTGGTAGGCTTCCTCAAAATATTCTTCACCTTCAGCTTCTTTCTTGTCTTTGTTCTCTTCTTCAATGAGACGCTTATATTCATTAGTAGATTTTGTAATAACCTTCGGAGAAATTCTATTCTGTTTCTTCTCCATGTATTCATGGTTTCAGGATCGATAATCATAATATAAGTACTAGGAATATAGAAGTGTACGAAACTCTTCTTTCGTATTCTCTTCAGGAAACAAAAATGGGAAACTTCTCCTTTGGGGAGAATATCTTCCACCTCTCCCATGACCTCTTCCTCTATAAGGAGTCTGTCTCTGTCGGGCACGTCCTTAAAATAGAGGCCTTGAAGGGACTGATGTTCTTTCCTGAGCATACCACTTTTGCTTTTCTTCTTCTTCTTTTCTTTCTTTGAACTCTTGTTCAAATCTTAGTTGCTGAGAATATTTGCTTTCTAATTCTCTGACCTTTTGTGACAGAATTATCTTCTTTGCGGTGTCCGAGGGGGTACAGTCTTCAAATTCACTGTCTTAGTTCCAATTGCTTGAAAAGAAGTTCTGAAGATAAAAGCATCATTGGATGCGAAAGCTTGCAATCATATTTACAAATGATGGCAAAGAACTATATCTGAATCGGTGCTATCTTAATCAGAGCTGAATCTTTGAATAATATTTACTTAAAATTCGTCACTTAAAGAATTATATGAAATATCTAAAGAATAATTATCTTGAATCACTTATCAAACAATATTCTTTATCAGTAATACCCTTGGCGGCAAGAGTATTAATTTTAGCTTTTCCTTTATCTGTTTCCTTTTGGGGGCACTCATTAACATAGTGCTTTCCTTTACAGATAAAGCAAGTAGGAATAAACTTTTCTTTCTACCCATATAATTCTTTTTCTGAAGTATGATTTTACGTATGGGCTTTTACTTTCAAAAGAATCTTTATTTCCTTTCTTGAACTTGCTATATTTTCTCTATTTTCTGTATTTACCCTGACCCTTCCCCTTTGAAAAAGATGAGAAATCATGACATACCTTCTTTTTGGGAGAAGAATGTTGGGGTTGGCAACCAAAAGGATCAACATTGATCAATGGCGAATTTGTGTCCTAAGGCGTTTTGGGCCTTGATGCCTTCCTTGCGATCCTGCTTCTCTTGGCAAAGCCGAGCATTAGTTTCATCAATTATCTGATTGATGGCTCTGAGGATTAATTCATCATGAGTTTTTCCATTCATAGACTTCTTGTATTCTGTAGAAAAATAAGCAGGAAAAGATTCTATATATCTGACTCGCATTGTAGGATCATTAATATTGCCAGAATTATAATACAGCTTTTGCATATAGCATTGGTACTCTTTAATTCTACTCATATCACATAATCTTGCTCTTAAGAATAAAGAAGTATTCTTAAGTTTATCACTATCAACAGTACCAATAAATTCTTTGATTAGAGCAGCAGTCAAAGCAGAGTATCCTCCATTTAAAATATCTTCTTTATGTGGGTGAGCATCCCACCATTCTCTAACTATACCAACAAAACCATTGGCAATCATCTCAACAATTGTATGTGGATCTTTTCTATACAAAGTTAACTGAGAATTAGACCAACCAATCATTCCATGAATCATTTCTTTTATCTGCTCAGTGGAATGACAATCTAACTTATACCAGTTGGGCTGTAATGTCTGAGTTCTTGCAGTAGAATGCAATGGCTCAGCCGATGCACCAGATGATTCTCCTAAAAACATGCTCTCAGCTTCTTTAAGGAGAATTTTTACCATTCCTATTGATCTTTTATCAGTATCTTTTTCTCAGATAGGAATAATGGACTGTGCTTTGAGAAAAAAATAGCTTTATGCTGAGAGGAGGTTCCTGAAAGTTCTGCAACTTCATTCCAGGATACTTTTTGTGACCAATCTGGTTCTATTTCTTCGGGCTTCTTGGTATTTTCCAAGATTTTCTCTATTTGAGGAACCATGACAGGTATAGGACTCATAACTTCTTGGACAAAATCTATCTTATGACTTATTTCAACATGGAGACTCATTTAAGCGATGCGGACTACTCGGACAAGTTTATGGGTTGTTCCTAACTTAGAGGAAACATCTTTTTGATATCAACAGTATGGTCAATAAAAGGTTGAACAATATCTACAACATTTCTAGTTACAACCTTGGGTATATCAAGACATGTAGACACATATGCAGAAGTATTTTCAACATTTTTATCTACTTTTCTCACATATGTACTGACATCATCTATCTTAGTATTTAACAACTTCAAAGTAGCAGATACATCTCCTTTTTGATTCAATTCAATGGCTTTTAGTGTTTTCTCCATTTCGGCTAAGATAGACTCTTGAGACTGAAGTCTATCATGGACATTTTTGACAGCCTTGTTGGTCCAGTTTAGCATTTTAGAGGACTCGGACGGATCTATATGCCTGTCAACAGACCTTTGATACCAAAACACAACTTTTTGGGACTCATCTGAGGACAAGACTTTGGTCTTGTCAAGGGATGGAAATGAAGAGGAAACATGAGATGCTCTAGAGGCCATACTAATGGTTGGACCATTAGAGGGAACATATTTCTGCTTAATAAGTTGTTCATAGTCTTTACACCACAAATAATCAGTATTTGGGTCATGAACTAGACTGTTATGACTACATATATATGTCTACTCCTTCATGATTTTCTCGAGGGCTCTCCCAACGAGAAAAGAACTATCAGATCTGAATGAACTAGATCTGGGCAAATTAGACAAAGAACTTTTAGATCTAAATGATAAAGTAACATTAGACTTTGATTCATTAACTGTAGTGGCATTTTCCAACTTGGGCTGACTTTTATCAAGAAACTTTTTTGAGTCCATTCCTTGGGGACTTTGATTTGCGACCAAGAAATCAACTCAGGTTCAATCTTTTGACTTTCCAAACTGGCATGACTCACCACACTACTGCCTTTGGAAATACCATGTTTAACAGCGGGATACATGGTATTGACAAGCCTATAAATAACTTTATAGTGGATAGCAAGAGGACAAGCACCAGGCTTCATGTGCAGACCAGTAGTGGCAAGATGTAAGCGTAGGACTTGTTTGAGCAAGTCTTCTTTTTGCAAACTGACAGGATAGTTTGGATATACTTCAAAAGAAATTGGGCCATTATGCAGACCGGTTTGAATAGAAAGCTAACAATGAATCTTTAAAACTATCAAATCTTAAATCCATAAGACAACACAAAACAGAGGCATTAAGACCTCGATGGAACAAGGGAGTAATACCTATTTGAACACAACCTATATGTGCAAACTTAAATTTTTTTACTTTTTCAAAGACTGAATATCAGTAGGATCTATGAGGGGAATATCATATTCATGAGAAGATGTCTGAGAAACTTGAATAACAGACTCTCTAGTTTTTAACGTAGTGGTAGCAATAAGATGAAATGCAGTCAACTTATCATATACTTGATTGTAAGGGATCTTAGGCAATTTCCATGCCGGCAAAAGATCCAATTCTTGTTGAACATCAATAGCAGAATTAACAGGAAATACGTAAGATAAACTTACAAGATCTTGATCTAGATCTCCACTAGAACGACTACCACGACCTTCAAATTCCATAGCTGGTACTACCAAGCAACTCTTCGCAAGGCTTACAAAAGATCGGTCTTCAACCTAAAGCGCGCACATCCACGGCGACTTACAAACGGGAGGCTCGCCTCTTTTCCTGTCTTACGAGGTATGAACTTGATTCACAGATGAAAATAAGAAGAATACACAATAGATCTTCAAGACACAAACTCAGATAAAAACTTGTAAATTTTATTGATATCACTTTCTCATTACATCAAAATCCTTTTACTCTTTATATGAGAGAACTAGCTTTGATACCATTTCTTAACCAAGTATATAAAACTCACAAAAACTCTTACAAACAAAGACCAACACTTTTATCTTATTAATTAGTTCTAGTTCTTTAACATATATGTTTGAAATATCAATAATGTCTGAATATTGTTAGAAAATATTTTAATTATTTGTTCACTACTTCCATTCCTTAACATAACTTTATTATATATGTAGGCAGCATCCAAGTGTGCCTATTTGTTTTCTTTAAGAAGTGTCCTTGACAAGTGAATTGAAGTTATCCAACTTTTACAAACATTATGCTAGTTTACATCTTTGAAATGGATCATCCACACTACGACAGTTTCCTGAGATTTACATGTGTATAATAAATCCTGTTGTGACATGGCTTTATAGAAATTTCCGGATGTTTATATCAAGTTCAACTAACTATTATATTCGTCAAGCATTGAGCTCGAGGCTGATATTTCAGGTGCAAAGTATTTCAACTAAATTCTAATAAGTCAATTCCAATAAAACTTGGAGGGGAATAGTACTTAGATAATGGGGTCAATGCAATTTCTTAGAGCTGAACAACTGGCCTATTATTCTACTATATACCGCACTACCCAGCGATATACGGAGACCAGATGATCATATCATAACTTTCGTTAACAAGTTGAACTTCCTCTATGCCAGGTAAGCTATGTTTGAGTTTCATTATCTTTATTTTTGTGTTATTTTAAAGGTGGATGCATCTTACAACGGAGAATCCCCTTACCATCTCAGCGCTTTAATTTGGACCGACCAGATGAAAAGAAGACAGACAGGGTTTATAGCTATGTTGCAGAATAGCATAAACATGAAGATAAAAAGAAACATTTCTTAATTTCATATATAGAACTGGCAGCTATCCATATTTTGAAAATCTTGATTTGAAAAGTTATATGTTGGAGACAATCAGTGCTTTGTTTCATTGGTTTTACCTTATGAAGTTGGTGTCCTGTCTAATCTATTTTGAATCTGTGATAGTGTCTGGAGACTCCCGTTTGTTTTGAGATAGTAACTTTTGTAGATTCCTCGTAAGCTTTACGTCCTTTTAAATGGGTTGGGACTTGAATCATTTTCAGTCCTTTAAATCAGTGAATTGTCTGCCATTTTAAAAGGTGTTAATATTTTGTATCTGTACTTGCAACAAAACTTCAATTTTGGTGTCTTGATCGAGCGGTCTTCTTGGGACTTGCCGAGTCGCCGTAATCTCAGCAATCACTTTTGTATATAACCATTTTATATTCATTGTTAAGACATTGATACGTTCCAATAAAAATCTCAATATTGAAATCTAACTATTGTTTATGAACTTCTATGTCCCTGTTTATAATTTATTGATTTTAGTGCACAATATATTTTGTCTACACTTGTATTACACTATTCATGACTTATTAATTTCAGTACATATTTCATTCCAAGAACATGAACCTGTCTGATTTCTTTTGAGTCATATTATACAAGAATCAATTACAATTTCAAAAATAGGAGATCCCCTATTCTAAGATTATTTGGGGGTGCATGCACAAGAAGGCAGAAACATACATTTTAAAGCTACAAGAACTGTAACAAAAAAGGAGATCCCCAATTCTAAGTTTATCGGAGGGTGAGCAATCGAGAGTTGTAATTACTGTGTTGTAGCTATTTTTATAAGTTGAAATAAACCCCTCTAGAGTATTGTGTTATTTATTACAATCTATTTTGTCGTAAAGACGTGTTGGATTTGTTTTTGTTTTTTTTACAAGACATATGTCGAGGTCTATTTTTTCTTATATTTGATTTATGCAAAATAATTATAATAATTGCAATAAGCAAATAAAAGTAAGATCAGCAACAAAAAGAGACTACTAAGTCAACAATAACTAAAGGAAGTATATAAAAATTGCTATAACCACAACACCTATATTGAAGTATAAAGAATATTTCATGATTTCTTTCAATTTTGAATGTTAGACAAGCGCAGTGACTTAGTCTTCATGAAATCCCCATATATGAAGTGTCTTCAATTTCTTACTCAAATTTTCATTGTTTCTAATTTTCCAAGCCCTAAAAAAGAGCAAAACAAGTGGATAGGGATTTCTAGGAAAGAAAAAATAAATGCACAATTTAGTAATATCTTGATAATATCAAATCAAATGCTTTTGAATATTTTGTGTATATATAAAATTTTGTGAGAAAAATTAGGAAGCAAAGACATATGGAGAACCTCTATATAGTCATAATTATGATTCTTCAACTCATTCCACATGGTTTTAATACTATTAATTTAGATCAATAAGAATAAGTTAACATTATCATGAATATTGTGTGATCAAATGACCTTTAATATTATATTAACTTAAATAAATAACACATTATGAATTGCAATAATACAAAAATACTAAATTTAAATAAATGATATAATATTAAGTGTAATAATTTTATTATATTAAAAAGAAAATTTTTATATAAACATATTTTTGCATGAAAAAAATATAATAAATCGATTAAATAGATTTAAATATTTTATGAATAACTACAAAATACACATCACTCACAACAAAAACCCGGTTTTTATTTACGGGAGGTGCACCGCTTAACATCCATATATCTCACCTAGAGTTAAAACACTAGAAAAACAATTCTAGATCATTTTCAAAAAGGGTAATTGTAAGGTTGATACCACTATAGATATCACCTCCACGTAGTTAAATGAGGTTCATACATAGTAGCCAATCTCTCACTTGTATATATACACATGTTTGGGGTATGTTGCGAATTTATTCATTGAGTCGAATAATGTTAGCTAAATTCTTGCGTAAAATTATCATGTTTATGAAATTAATATGTACGAAATCACAATAAAGGAAATGACTAACATTTATATTTAATCCAGATATTTAATCCAGATAGCCAAAAATATTGGTTGAGATTTTTTTAACTTTAAAATTTGAAAAGATGAGAAAATAAAGCATTAACGTTGATTAGATAATGTAAAGATGTCTCCGACATTACATAATTCATAATGATGTAACATTTACTTTTTATGCATTTGGCCAAAAATGATCTTGAAAAGATAAGAAAAACGTTATCTCATCGTGCCTCTTCAAAATTGCGAAAACTAAGACTTCTTGTTGAGATTCTTGTAGTTCATAATATTTTATCTTACAATATCCTCGATGAAGAAGTTGGATGCAACTTTGGCCACATGTTTTCATGAAAATGCATGCATATATCATTGTTTATGAACATAATTAAAGTAGGGTTAATTAATGTTGATAATATAATTAATCTATTTTACATGATGTACTTTAATTAATACTAACTATAGAAGGTCTTAAGAAGATAATACAATTAACTTGTCTATGTAAAATTTAGCTTGATCTAGGTGTGAAACTAAATGAATTATTTAGATTTTTTTCATGTGTTGTCTCTCTAGAATTGGGTTTTATTCTACAGACTAAATAAGATCAATCAATAGGGCATAATCGATCTATAAAAACTACTCGTAGTCGTATTAACTTATCTAATAGATTTTTGTACTCATATTTAATGTTTTTCATTTTTGAATCTATTTGCTCTCACCTATTGTGTTCATCCCTTTGGATGGACATAAATGTACTTCGATAGAAAACCCTAGTTCTCTTCCACATGAGTTATCAAATTAACATTAAATGGGGGCGTTCGTGGTGTGGGCGGTTGGGTCTGTGGGTAAAAGTGGGCGGGGCAAACATGGGGAGGGGTATATGCTTAAGGTATTTTTTTGTCGAATTGAACTTGCAGATCCACACTAATCAACCAAGCATTGTAGTAAATTACTATGTGTGTAACACAAACATGAATTTGGATTTACAACACCTCTGGAAAAGTGATCATGATAATGCAATATCTATATGTCGTAGTGCAATAATAAATGCAATATAAACCATTCAATTGTGCTTCATAATTATCCTTGTAGAGTAAAATATATTGAGAAATTGAAACAATTAAACTAGTATAATGCACTTGTTGTATGGGGATACACAAACCAAAGAAGTACGTATCACGTGAGATCATATAGGGGTATTAAATATTAGTCAAAATGAACCCAATATATTACCCCATAGTAAGGGGTGTAAGGGGTTAAAGTATAAATAATTTTGAAAATATATTTGGGGTAGGGTATGTGGAGTGGTAGGGAGGAGGGAGGAGGAGTTGTTTTGGGGCAAATGAAGAAACCTTGAATTTAAATAATTTTCATTGTTTCTTTTCAAATAAGTGGTGTGTTTGTTAAAGTAGCAAGTTGTATTTTCAAAGTAACAACTCAATAGTTAGGAAATCTTTCACCGTATCCTTATTAAGGTTTTCTTTCATTTGATTGAATTTTTGGGAGAATGGATTTCATGAAGATTGATAAATGTAACTGGAAAAAATGCAACCACACATGACCCTTCATATTACTATACAAATTTTTATTAGCGTGACAAATGTCGATAAAAAGAAATTAAGAGAGACATCAAATTACAAATGTTGAGAGTTTGTTCTTTCCGAATCCAATATGAATTTCCTAATGGTTTTAAGTATAAATATACTTAAATTTTATGAAAATGTAAGATATTGAATCTAAGAGGTGGAAATAAAAGGGTTGTAAAAAATGTCAAAGGTAAAATAGGTAGTTTGGATTTATGGTAAAATAAGGGGTATTCTATAATTGAATTTTTTTATCGGGAGGGTGTTATTAATTGAAGATTGCAATATATATTTGAAAATAAAGGTATTATTAAGTATCCTATGAAACATTTGATAGACCATAAATCTTAATATATAACCCTATGACTTGTTGTCCAATGAATTGGCCTTCAAGCTCTTGCTTATTGATGGGTTTGACCTCTTTGGGGCTTTTTTATATATAGGAGTCTCTTCCTTTGAAATTAAAACCTAGTGGCATATAAAAGTTGACCCATATACTACAAAAATCACAAATAATAGTAACAAAAGGACCAAGACGCAAATAGTAGTGAAAACGTTTGTAGGACAAAACCATAAACTATGGGACATGAACGAAAGTCAATCTTACCCTGTAGTGTTTGATCTTGTCTTAGGTTCAAGATTAATAAATAACCATAAAAAATCATAGATCTATGTGACTCAAGAAAAAAATATCAAAAATGAATGAACCAATCATATTACACTCATGTAAAACAAGCCATATGACACAAAAATGACTATAGATTGTGTCACTAAGTATAATTTTATTGTTTGATATCTACATACACACAATTCACTAAAAGTGCCATGTGAATTTTAATTTGTGCCAATTTTAGGTGTCTCAAGTGATAGAATGTAATCTGAATTGGTACTCAATTTATCCCAATCACATGCCAAGTTCAACTAGATGATCAGTTCATTTGATCAAGTGTGTCAATGAGACAATTGAGTTTTCTCGAGTTAGGTGTGATAATTAATGTGAATCGATGTTTGGTTTCCCCTATTATGTGTAAATTTGAATGATATATATTCTTCATTGGTTACATTAAGTTCATGATGATGGCCAATCAATCCCCATTGGATCAAGTACAAAAATGTTATACAAATTAGGGGTTGATTGGCCCCAATAGAGCCCCAAGTTGAACTAGATGACTGATTTGTTTGATTGGGTATGCAAATGAGGTAAATTGAGTCCCATCAAATCAATAGAAATTTAATTCAATGAAAATTGGTGCTTAGGTTTGCCATCATGTTTCAATTTTAACCATCGCATGTGGAATTTGGGCCAATCATGTCACACGAATCAAGTGTTAAAATGCAATGTGAATCGAGTTCCTTATAGGTCCTAATGGCATGATCATTTGAATGATATGTTATATTGGTTGGATCAGATGCAAGATTGTGTAGCCAATAATGCCTTATGAGATCAAATACAATAATTTAATGTGAATTTCCGTTCAAATGTCCCCAAGTAATCCTTAATTTCAATAAATTATCAAAGAAAAAGAAAGCCCATAAGATCAATTTTGACAATATAGTGTGAATTTTTGCTTGAATGGCCTCAATCACATCCCAATTTCACTAAGATGATTGATTGACTACATCAAGTTAGAGATTTTGGCCAATTAAACCCCATTAGATTAAGTGGGGTAATGTAATGTGAATAAGGGTTTGATCGGCCTCAATTGAGACTCGAGTTAAACCAAATGAGTGTGCAAAAATTAAAATGGAATCATATTAAATAAAGTGTGATAATATAGTGATAATTGGTACTACATTAGCACTAATGTCATCATAATTTTAATGAGCTATTGGATTGGCTACATCGAGTATGTTATTGTGGCCAATGGAGCCTTATCGATCAATTGTGACAAAATGATTTGAATCACTTGTTAATTATTCCCAATCGAACTCTAAGTTTAACCAGTGATTGATTAGTATTATTGGGATTAAATGATTTTATTGGGTGTGTGAGTGAAGTAAATTTATCACCATCAAATCAAATGCAATAATACAATGCCAATCGTGCTCCATTTTCCTCAATTAAGTTCTAATTTGAACTAGATTCTTGAAATCCCCTTCAAATCAAATACAACAATAAAATGTGAATTAATGTTTGAATCGTCCCAATCATATGCAAAAGGAAAAACTCAATAGGTTCGAGGTTCGAAGCTCGACAAAGTGCTTGCTTCTTATAGCACTTTGTTGACCCCCTTTGAATTTTAAGACCGAGTAATTGTGATGCATAATAATTTATTTGGGCGATTATTGCATAACAATATGATCTAATGTACTTAATGTCAGAGTTAAAACACAAAGCAGTGGGACTGGTTTCCCCGTGGGTTTTTAAACTCTGGATGAGATTCGAACTGAGGTTGAATGCTTACGTACTCAAAGAAAAATGCAGTTAAAATATGTCTTGGGTCCATAAACCATCAATTTCACGCACGTGGGAAACTTTGCAATAGTTTTCCACAATTTCCAGTGGATGGCCATTAACAAAAAAATATTTGATGGATTGACCTCTCAGCGGGTCATTCACGCTCTCACTACGCAGCTGCTATCATTTTCCTTCCAAAAACGATCTAGTTGAGATTTTTGTAGCTGTAAAGTTTGAAACGATAAGAAAAATGTTAGCTCATACTCAATTTATTCCTGCTAACACTTTCTCGATGTCGTTTTCAATTTTAAGTGCCCACAGTCAATCTAAAGGAATTGCGTAGAATCTTTTCCGTTGCATACACAACACAAACACTCAAGTTTAAATTTCAAATAAACAAGTTAGTGTTTTGTGTTTAGGGAGGACGAGATCCAAAATGTGCCAATATTTCCCAAAGGTTTGAAAACATCTAATCTTAATACAAATGATCAAATTCTTAAGTGCAATGTGTGCTTGAGTACAAGTTAGAAAAATCTTATAACAAAGAAATATTTTGTAATGCCCACTCCTCTTCAACATCTATATTGTTATGATTATGCTTGTTAGAGATTAGAGTTATGGACACTTCTATCACATTTTAGTTATTGATGATATGAACATTGTTATATTTGATTACTTAATTGATAGATAATATGGATGTTAGACTTATGACATGATTTACTGGGATGGATTATATGCATGATTTGTATATATCAAAATTTGATGATCTTGAGTTTATATTGGACTGCTACATTTAATTAGATAGTTATATGTTGCTAAATGATTTAGTTGATTTTGTGATCTTATTGTTAGTTGATAATTGATAAAATTGAAATAATTGAAATCATGAACAATGGTGAATTACTTGTTAGAGATGGTTAGTTGTGATAATTGATGATATGTATATACATGTGTTTTTACTATTTCGATGTCATTAATATGGCCATGAGGCCAGAAAGGTATTGTCTTGAATTTTGCAGGTGTTCACAACACAATAAACCAAAGGGGGATAGGAGACCAACAAAGTGAAGGAATATGGAGTATTGGTCAGGTCACCATGGCAACATGTGTATTGTTTGTTGTATGTTGTTGTTGTTTGTTTGGAGGTCCCCATTGGGGGTGACCTCAAATGTGACCTTGGGTAAGTTTGTGACTTGTCTTGTTGAATTTATTTAATTGTGAGTTATTGTATTTTATTAGTATGTGGAGTCACTTTTATTAATTTTGTTCAACACCCCTCTTAAGTTAATTTAAAAGTGTTTAACTAGTGCTTATTAGGATGTGACAAAAAGGGGGAATTAATGTGAGTTGGTAGCCTTAATGTGTGTTGGTTTGGAATGATTTCAATTTGTTTTGGGGTAGTGTGTACTCAATCTTCCTTGTGAAATTCGGATTTTGACCTTCTAGGCTATTTTGGAGACTTGTGGGACAAGCTAAGCTTGTCCCACACCTCTTAAAGTCACCCACCCACTTAGCCTATGATGTGAGGGAATTATTTTAGGTTCTATTTTATATTTTAATGAAGGAAAAGATCAATTAATTGCAATTTTATTACATGGGTATTTAATTTTGTCCTTAGGGGGTGTGCGTTTGGGTTTAGTGTGTAAGGGGGTGATCATTTCCCCAACCACCAATTTATTATGCTTAGGGTTTGGGTTTTACCTTGGTGATGTGGGATGGAGAAGAAATGATGTGGCATCCTACATGGAGCCACATCATCTCACTCTCCCTCTTTTCTATTTATTTCAAGTTTTGTGAGATTTTGAGGGTTACTTGCTTTATTTTTGGTCTTCCATTTTTGGGGTGCTTTCTTACGAAACTCTTTTGAATCAATGCTTAGATATATTATTCCAACTATTTCCTTAAAATGTGGTAAAATTTCATATGCCCAATGGGGCAAATGTTACTAAAGAATATTTTAACAAATAATAAAAATACTTACAAACCCTAAAAGAGGGTATAAATGGAATTTAAAAAAAAAAAAGGAATGTTGTCCCTCATGAGCTTGAGCTTGCCTCTCATGGATTCCACCTCCTTTCTCCTCAAAATATTTTTAGAAAATGAAATAATAAGTCAAATGAAATGAAAAAGAGTCTTTCATAACCAAGTGTAGGGTTAGTTGGAGCCTTAAATCCAAGGGCTCCAAATGAATCCATCTAATGGATGAGATTCATCCCTACAAAAAGTAGGTGAGAAGTGGGTGAGGTTATTTTAAAATTAAAATGCATGGGTAGACTTATTTGGGACCACTCAAGTAGTGTAAGGGGTGTTATTACTTTTCTAACCCAAATGTTTTATTGGAGACTTTTTATTTAATGCAAGCCTTGATCCCTTTGTTATTGGAGTAAAACTTTATTATTTAAATAACTAGACCACAATACTTTTTAAATTAATTTGATTGAGTATAACTAAGATTGAATTTAATTATATTAAAACAAAAGGGAGGGGAGTCTAAGCCTTTGCTTTAAACTAATTAAATTATTAAATGGTATTGAGAAATTTTCTTAATTTATTTAAGAAGGAAGCTAAGGGGATTGTGGACCTCATTTTGAAATTAATAATATTAATTAAATGTAATTTTTAAATGAGAAAGTGTTGACCTGTGAATTTAACCTAATGTTGCGAGTGGGTTTTACAAAAATACAATTATTCCATAATTTTTCTAGTATGACCTATGTTTGTCTTGGGTTTCGTGCGGGTAAATTTGTGGGCATTACACTTGGTATCAGAGCCGTGGGTTCAACGCTTGGACCTTTCGACACACTTGAAAACACAAAACATGGCCCATATGCCATAAAATAAGAGGTTCACAACCACACACAAGGCACAATACCAAAAACATAGGACACTCACAATTTCATAATAAAAACAAGGCCCTTAGTCCACAATCGGAGTAGAAAACCACACATAACTAGCAAGCACGTCTCGAAAACTAAGTGTATTGAAATGTAATGAAAAGCGATGAGTGTATGATAAAAAAGAGCTAGTAATAATTGTAAGCATTTCACAAGACTCATGTGTTAGTCTTTTTAGTCAAAAGATAGAAATTACATATATATATATATATATATATATATATATATATATATATATATATATATATATATATATCTAACATAGTGTAAAGAGGAGATAAAGGATCTATAATGAAAATATAGCACCTAGATATAGTATGTAAAAGTAGATGCCCCAAGAGGTTAGAAATTTGGGCCAAGGGGATACCAAAACCTATCATCATGAAAAATGTTATGAATTTCTTGCATCATGATCAATATACAATTTCAATGCATGTGTGTAAAGAAGAAATGTTATCTATAAAACCAAAGGAATAAATAACATGTATAATATAAAGTGCCAAAAATATATTCCAAAGAAATAAGCTTAGCTCGATTCATCCATGTAGTCATAAGATCATCAAGGCCCTAAAACTAGCCCGAGAGCCTTCAATTTGCAATAACCTTTATATTAAGAATTTTCAAACCTTATAAAATTCATACTTGTAATCCACATTACTGCAGACTCTCTCTATCTTAGTAGTCAAGAGATTTTCACCATTTAAAAGGTATGCATGGTTTTACACCCACTGTCCAAGAAGGGTTCTCAACACAATCCCTTTAGAAACCTATAATTTCATTGAAATGGAGAAAAATTATTTCTCCTAAACGTAATTCATGATTTATTATTCAATATCAAGAACCTCTATCTTACACCCATGCACTCGAAAACACCTATAAATAGGTGTATAGTAGCTATGTTTAGAGTCTAGACAACTCCTAAACGGACTTAACTTCTTCCTATGAAGGCTCAACAACCTCCTTTACATGGAAATAGGATAAATATCACTTAATACACTCATCTAGGTCATACATGAGAACTATTACATGATGACATGGCTTTATTTTTCCTATTACTCTTTTACTATGTCAAATTCACTCCTACAACTTTCTTACAAGCACTCATTCACCTTTTACAAGCACATATTCACACTTTTATAATAGAATTGACCTTAACACTCTTAGGATACATGCTCTAATGGTCTTATATGACCTTATTGTGTGTTTCCATTGATGTTCTTTCATTAGTACCTTACGCAACTTTTAACTAATCATAATTCCATTATCGATCTTAATCTAGATAATAGTAATTAAGTAATAAGATGAAAGAAAAGTTCCAATTAATGAATTTACCATCGTGGAACCAAGCATGACAAACATGTCTTGAAAATATGGTCGAGTAGTGTAAAGCTGTTGATTACACTTTGTCATGATTTCATCAAGATATAAGTTGTAGGATGTTGGATGGGATTCCATGAAGGATACCAAAGTAGACACTTAGATTTTTACACTTAATTGTCCTTGAATAAAAAAATAAACCACTAGTATCTTTGGGTATACTTACTCTAACAAGTAATCTATGAGGGATAGATGTTCAAGTGACTCATCTAGTTACACATGTTTAATTTTTATAGGATGGATTGATTTAGATTAATGCTAGTTCTAAATTATGTGAATTTAGAACAAGGAAACATGAGATATAATAACACAAATTCCCCAGAATTGAAGTGTTTAAAATTGATTGTTACAAACGAAGTGAGAGTCAAAGATCTGGTCAAGAAAATGATAGAGATGATCCACCATCAAATTTGAAGCTTTCATTAGTTGATATCACATGATATAGATGTTCATATAATAATTACTATATTCAAATATTCAGTACATTGTTCTGACAATATCTTTTTCCTTATTTGTATTTTTAAAAAACACTGTGTCAATTTGTGGTCTTTAGAATGAAACTTGAAATACATTACATTGATTTTTGTCTTAAGAATAGAAATGCATTGTTTAAAAGAAAATTATCAGATGGATATCACATGATATAGATGTTCATATAATATATTAAAAAACACTTATGTTTCTCATACACCTACAATTACAAAGCATTAACATAAAAGGTTTGTCATTTTTTGAACCACTATGTATTGAAATGAAAATTTAAAAATAACATTATTCCTCATTCAACTTTCTTGAGACATGCCTTATATGAAAAAATTGAAGATTGCAAAAATGGAACAATTTTCAAAATTAAATTACTCTTAATTATATCATCTTCTGTAACATGCTCCACTCTTCATCTGTTGGAATTACAATTTGTTGTAAATCAAAGTGACTAACATATAACTTTGTTAGCAATTCATAACTGAGGGTGAAGATTTGCATTATTTTGTATGCAAACTTACTAATAAGGTTATCAATGGTTTAATGAAGCCAAAAAAAGTTTGTCTCATCTACCTTCTCAGGAATTTGGTTCTTCTCTTGCATCATTTTTTATTTCATGTTCTTCCAAAATGCATCATTCTTAATGAATTGGTATGTTTTACCAAAAGGCATTGGCAAACCAAGATTTGTGAAATCATGTAACTTTCCATGGAGCTCATGCAACATTCCTTAACACTTATTCAACAATTCATGTGTTTTTACTAACATCACACACTTCCAAATGGTAGATGATACTTTTATTGAGGCATCAAACTAGTTTTGAGTTCCTTTGGATGCCAATTCATAGGGTTCATTTTAAGAGACCTCTTGGAAATCGAAGGTGGAAAATACCTGGCTAATATCCCTATAACCGGTTTCGCGGGAAGGTGAATTTTTGGGGGTTATATGCAAAATTTTCACCTGATTTTTAAGTGGTGTGACAAAGGTTGTAGATTCACAACATGATATTTGTTATCACACGTCAACAACCTTGTTGACGTGTGACAAGAGGTTTTTTTCACGTGACAACAACCTTATTGACGCGCGACAACAAATCTTTTATCACACATCTGCAGACTCGCCCTCTTGTCACGCGACAACAAAATCTCTGTGTCACACGTCAACAAACTCTCTATCACACGTCTTCTTCCTCTGCACTCCTGTCATGTGTCAATAAACTCTATGTCACGTGTCTATAGCCTTCGCCCTCGGTGCCGCTCGACAACAAAAGCTCCATGTCACGCATCAACAAACTCTCTGTCACGTGTCTTCTTCCTCCGCACTAATGTTGTGTTTCAACAAACTCTCCCTATCGTGCATCAACAAACTCTCCTGTCACACGTTTATTGTACTTGATAATACATATGCCCCCATGTGGTATGAGTGAGCTAGTAGTGTTCTACTTGGTGAATAATCTAGGATTATATAGGGGATATTTTCAAGGGTAGGTGAAGCTGACCCCTAAAAAAATTAAACTATAATTTTTAGGTGAACAGGTCATTGACCCACGCCTAGAAAATTCACCTTTTCAAATTTTTCAAAAATGGAATATTCACCATATTACAAATATTCACCACTAAAATTATCCCTACCAGTTTCGTGTCACCGAATTTGTAGATAGCTTAAAAATATTTCCTTGTTGTATCCTATCTTAAAGCCATCACTTTTCTACTACCAGTTACATATTTGCAAATATTATCAGAGATTCCCTACAGATTATCCATGAATTCAAACAATCTAATCAAATCATCAATTTTTTTGTTTATTTCCCCAAACATTATCCATCATATTAATCAATGCCTTTTTATAAAATTTGGATAGTTTAATGTTGGAAGATTGTATTTCCTTTTGTGCTTTCAAAATCTCCTATTGCAATATTTCATTTTGTTTTCTCTCTTCCTATAGGCATTTTCCCCATTTTTGGCCTTTTCTTTCTTTTCGTTCATAACCTCTTACAATTCTCCTATTGGTTTTTCTAATCTATTACCTTACATGTGTCATTTCTGTAATGTTTTCTTCACTTATTCCAGTTCCACTTGTTCATGTTCATTTGCAGTGACTGCAGTCATTAAGATGATTTTATCCTCCTCTCCAACTCATCAGTCTTATTAAGTGCCGCTTTTCTTTTTGCTTTCTCATTTTCCAGGTTTGCCTCTAACTTTTGAATTTTATTATTCAACTTATTTTTCTCTCTGTCTACCTTTAGAAATGTTGTGTATACCACATCATTTTTCTTTTTGATACATTTATTTTGTCACAAGGTTTCATTCTGGTAAAATCCATTTGAAGGGAGGTTACATTGTAGTCATTGGAAACCATTTGATTCTATGGTTTTATAACTTTGGGCACAACATACATGTATTCCATGGTATCTGTGTTTGGGTTATATGTAGGCAATACCCTCATTGTGGTAGGATCTAAAGTTATAGTAACCTATAGCATTTTCTTCTTGTTTCTTTTATCTCTTTCTAATTTTTGGGCAAACTTAGCTCGGTTATAAAAAATGAGGTGTTTGTAGGAATGAATTGCTTCAGCATGAATGGAGGAGTAATTGAAGTTTGGGGAGAATTTTCCTATGGATTAGCAATTTGTTGAGGGGTGTCACCACCTTCTATAATTAGTTTTCGTAATGCCCCTGTTCTACGTTATACTTGTTCATCCTGCGGCGATTGAGTGCTAAGCATGGAGTGTCTTTGTGCCTTCGTCGACCTCGATTGCTGACCATTATTACTATAATTGATAATTATTTTACAAGCTGTAAAATGATAATAATGATAATAATAATAATAATGACATTATGATTGTATTATCGATCAATGATTGTATTTTATTATTACTTTCTTTATATCGATTGTTATCGATATCATCCTCTGTTATCGTTAAACTATCCTTTTGATTTGTTTGTCGCTCCGTTGATCGAGCCTCGTTGCGCAAATGAGGAAGAGTATGTTTTGTGGTGGTGCCACGGTTTGGGAGTGGCGTTCGCGTAAATATTTCATTTAAATACTCAACCCCGTTCTCCTCCTGGGTCGACCGATCCCGCAATCTTAGAATTGTTTTAAATTACTAATTTTAAATATGGATTTTTATGTCCCCAACCTACCTTGTCTCTCCCTTTTGATCTCCTTGTGTACCACGTTTGGCATGGGGAAGGAAAGGTTAATGTTTTTTTACTTTGTTTCCTTGGTTGGCTGGAGGTGGGTGGCTTTAATGGCCACCTGCCATTGCATTAAAAACCCCCTGCACCTTTCTTGGCGTGTTCAACTTTCCTGGTTGGTGGCCGCACATGCCCCATTTATTAATTTCTTTTGACTTGCAATCTGCTGTCTTCTGCCCTGGCCGCGTGAGTTGTGTGGTGTGAAGGGATTTTTGCTTGGTGTGGCCGCTTGGTCTCGTTTTTTTAATCAGAGCTCTTACAGACTGGTTCCGTGTTGAGGAGGGGTGTGGAAAACTCTTTGGAGATACATGGTGGGTTCTAAATCCTTTGCTTGGTTGCATTTCCCCTTCCTCTTGCTGCTCCTTCCCTGTTCCAAACGTGCAGGAAAATGGAGGTTAGGCACTCTGAAAAAAAATGGAGTTTGGGCGCAGTAATGGGTTGATATGGTGGTTAGAAGAAGCTACAAGCCGTGCGAGCAGAGCACGTTACATGTGAAGGTAGAAGCCTTTTTGAGCGCCTCAATAAGCGGGATTTCCAACTATGTTGCTTTACATTCAATATAGAATGCATCCTCGCATTAGGATTCTCCTTCAAGGTAATTTTTTATCAAAATCGATTAAGTGACAGTAAGAGTGTTACCAGGAGACCTGATGAATTTTATGGCAAAGATTCTCTATTGAAACCTTTCTGCTTGTTTTACGATGTAACCCATGGAAGAGGATCTCATAGAGGCAGATCTGTTTCATTTCAGTGTATTCATGAAGCACGATTTGCTTTGCTATTATATGAGCTTCTTCAGCGAGTCACTAAGTTGGCAGGCATAAGGGTTTTTGTTGGAATTATCACACCTTACAAGCTACAACTGAAATGTTTGCACCGAGAGTTTGATGCTGTCCCCAATCTGATGAAGGAAAAGGTTTATATATATATATATATATATATATATATATATATATATCATTACGGTAGATGCCTTTCAGAGCCAGGAGCGATGTAATCATTATGGTCTTCCTCCCTCGCCTTTGCCCGGGAAGCTTTGTTGTGTTTGAAACACCAGGGTTCGTGTCACCTTTGTCTTTGTTTCATGTCACAGTGCCGCAATTATATTTGGGGATCTGGCTCGATACAAGGATCTCTTTGCAGTGCAAAATGCAAGTAATCGTGTTTGGACTGTTACTGCTAATTATTCCATGCAAGCTGCAGCGCTCTGTCCCTCCTCCGGCAATGCTCATAACCAGTTGGCAGTGTTGGCAACATACACTGGGGATGCACTAGGTGCAATTTATCATTACTACCGCAGTCTTGCAGTTTCTACTGGTGTTGTATGTAATTTAATTCTGTGTAATATCTCATGACCGAGCCCCATCGGATGAGATATACAGGACTTAAAGATTGAGTCAGCATGTTTGCACTTGTTAGAAACATTTCAATTGCACGGTGAATGAATCTTGCAACCATCTTTTTGAAGCGGTCCTCAGTATTGTTATAGTTTCTGACATTATCTCTAGCCGTGTCAAAACTAGCACAAAGTATCTGCAGAGTGTGCAGTAAGCAACACAAGTGGAGTAATAGTTTATTGATCTATTGGAATTTCTACAGCCACTTCTGATTTGATTGATTATCTATTGTCTGGGAATTACATGTAATAATGATGCTAGGGGTTAATTGTCTTGGAGTGGTTTTGAGACGTTGAATGTTGTAAAAAGGTGCATTATCGTAATTTGCATTCAACTTCGTATTTATGCTACAAAATCGACTTGGAGACTTCTCATTAAGAAGTGTTTAAGGTTGACTGAAGATGGAAGGAAATCACCGAGCTTTCAAGTAGAGGCAATGTGAAGAAGACATATGTGCTTGGGAGATTCGACCTGAGGATGGTTGTTGCTGGTCCGGGCGGTGTCCTTGAAACCTTCTGAATCTAGAGAAAAAGGCAAGATATTTCTACACTTTTCTACTGTTATTTTATTTAAAATTATTGTGAAATCGAACCACTTTTTCCTTGCATTGATTTGTCAGTTGGATGTCATGATGGGAGATTTCCCCTTTCTGCTTGTTTCTTCTTGTTTTAGCTTTTATCGTTGACAGTATGTTGGTCGAAAGGATGCGTGTGCCCTTTCCCCTGAATGTTATGTTTCTCTTGCTCGAGTGATAGACCTTCGTCTGTTTGTTTATGTATTAATTCTTCTCTGCGATTGAGTTGCAAGTTATTATGTTGATCAAGCTAGTATTTTCGATATCATGGAAGTAAGTTTACGATAACTATGAAGCTCCTCCCTAGCACCCAAATTTGTCTTTTGACGTTTTTTTGTTAGCCCCTTTGCAAGTCCCTTTGATAACCTTTTGGCATCGAGAAAGAAAGGTTGTAGGATTGTGTGAGCAATGCGTGGGCTAGCCAGCTTAGAGTTTTGGTATTAAAACTGGTAGAATGAAAAGGTTTGTGTGCAATGTGTTTTGCCGTCTCACGTGTTTAGACTCTTATACTATCTTTCATCTTGTTTCTAGGCTTTTAAGGCCATCCTCAAGAAGTACCTTGACCATCCCTATCAACTTGAACCATAACTAGCTTTTCGGATCAACTAAGCTGGAGGTTTCATTGTGCGAATCCAGTACCTCGTTGACACTAGAATAGTTTTGGTCTAATCCCCCTCTCGGAATTGTTGTTGATGGCGCTCTTCTATTCTTCCTAACTTGCATTATTTCTCCTTTGCAGTGTTAACGCTATTAATTAATATTGGTCGGTTTTTATGCACGTAATTACCGTAATAGTTTGTGATGGAAATTTCCTTAAATGTGATTAACCTTCGGGAAAAACTCAGCTTTCATTTGATAGTCTTATGGATTCATAGCGGAAGTTTTTTTTTTTATAATGTCACTTAGAAGTTATGTTTGTATCTTTGTGTGACGGTTGACTGTGTTACCAAGGGTTGCCTTAAAATATGGTTGTTTTGGGAAATGGATAATTTATTTTAAATTAATCAAACATTAGAATTGTTGTGGAAGTTTGCAAATCTTTAGTGTTATAAAATTGTTGATGACATTATTGTATACTCTTGTTTGACGGAACTCCCTTCTTCTCTCGCGTGTTTGCTACTAGCCTGTAAGACTTTGACCCTTCTTGGATGATTGGTAAATCTCTTTGTAGTTAATGGTCAAAACTAGTATACTTTGCCTTCGCTTCGAAACTTATGTTGTGTGTATACTATATTTGATTTCCGGTTTGAAACTCAATTATACATGACTTTTTGTGTTAAATTTTGGAACCCGTGTTTCCCCTTTCTTGGGCCGATCAACTTTTGTTCTTTTAGAAATATATTATTTTAGCCTATGCGTTGGTACCTTTGATAAATTTCTAGATGGTTGGTACTTTATATCAAATCGCACTCTTGTGATTGTTATTTAATTATTTACTTGGTGGGAATCCTGCTTGGTTAGATTGGTTATTTCTCCTTATGGGGCCAAGGGCCTTTCTCATACGATTGCTATACTTTCGTTGCTTTTACTCCTAACGGAAGTACATGGTCTCCTTCCTTGTTTGGCATGGTGGAAACTTATTATAACTTGAAGTGTTGATAGTGTTTAGAGGTTTGACCCAAATTCTTGTAATAAAGTGCTTCTTTTCATGATATTGATAGATAACAGTTATGGTGGGTTTGTGTAGCCTTATCTTGCTCAGTTCTCGTGAACTGACTCTTGTAGAAAATTTGCTACAGATGGATTTTTTGTGTAGATGAGGGATAGATTTGTAGACTTTTATCATCAACCTCAGTTGAGAAGTTCCTTTGCTCAAAACCTTTTTATGTTGTTCAACTATTGTTAACGTCCAGTGGAAAGTTTAAAAGAGGATTAATGTCTTAGTATAAAGTATTGTGGACTTTGTCTTCTGAACTTTGGAAACCTTGTATTGTTTGACCATCATTGAAATTATAAGAAAATTTGGTTATTGTTGTTGAGTGACTTTGTTGGAGTATCAGTATTTTAAGAATTGATGTAATCTTGTTTTGTTCTTGTAAATGAGTGTTGCTACAACCTTGCCTTGAGAATAAATTTTGAGTTAAACCTTGATATGACTTAGTAATAAAGTGTCTTAAGTAAACTAACATGGGATTGTTTAATACTTCTGGAAGTTAAATTAAAAGTTGTATTCAAATAAAGTAACGTAGGGGTCACCAACTTGAGAGCAAGAAATTCTTTAAGTAATCAAGTGCAAGACTATCATTGCAGGTAAAATTTATAACATGATAACCCTAGCTCCTCTAGTGAACATTATTCCTTTTATGGTGAAATTTGTAAAATGACCCTAAGGTGAAATGAACTGTTAGTTGTTTGAAGATGATAAGATTTAATAAGCCAGAGAAAACAAATCGAGACCTCACCATCTTTCTCACTGCCATTTGGAAAGTAAATTTTTACTCCTTGTTAATACTTTTAGCGAAGCCTAAGTAAAGTTGTTGATAATTCTGGTTAAGAGCCCTAGCTTCAATTAAATACTGGCAATAACTAATGAGGTCCTAAAGATGTTTCATCTCGACCTTCTCCCTCTAACCCTTTTTCAAGGCACCTTGTATCTCTTCTCTTAAGTGTGTTGAACTTAAAACCATGTTGTCTTGTGGGCAAGAACGAATCTTAGTAGCGTTAGTGGTGAGCAGATGGCCTTGTGGAATTTAAATACTCCTTTTTCTTGATAAACGAATTAAGCAAATAAATGTCATAATAGAGAAGATTTAAAGATAATTACTCAGTGTCAAAAGAATAAACTTGGCTTGGCAAGTTGAATTATATGAATCATATCTTGAGCCTCCTTGAAAACGTAAGCTAAGAATTGCAAGATGTCCTTTTAAAATAAATAACCCTCAAGAATATCTCATTGTGGTTGGCCCTAAGCTGTGTAACATCCGACAAGATACCAACACATACAACACAGAGAAATACAGGATAACTTTTTTTTTGACTTACTTGACACATAACATGACGCAACATGTCGTCACCAAGGATGCAACTAACACTGTGAACAATTTAATACAAGGATGGCCGTAAAGGCAGCACGGAAACGATCACACCTATCAAGGACAATTTACTCTTCTTTTGACAAGACAACATGGAAGTCCAACCACATGACACACTTACAGCTAGGGCAAACCACAGTAAGAAATGATTGGAGGTTATTTATTTTGACAAGACACCCTTTAGCTCATGACTTAAGTTTTCAGAAGGATTCAATAAATGATTCGCACAAATTCATCTTACCAACTGAGCTAATTTCTTATACACTGTAGAGAAGTTCACTTAAAATCTTCACTTTACGACAATAGAATTGTTTATTTCCATTAATTTAATAAAGGGAATAATTAAATTCCACAAGGCTATCTGTCCATACTTACGCTACTAGAACTTGTTCATTACCTTGCTACAACAAGAATTCGTGTTCAACAAAATCAAGAGGAACTTACAAAGTATCCTGGGAAAGAGATAAGGAGATTAGGTCGAGTTAAATTCCTCTTTAAGACGTCATTAGTTATTACCAAGGTTTAATTGGAGCTTGGGGTTTTATACGTAATTATTAACGCTTTTACTTAGGCTTAACTGAAAGAGTTTATCCAAAGGAAACTACTTACTTTCAAATAGGCTGAAAGATAATTTGTGTGGTTTCTAAATTTCCTTCTCTTACTTGTTAAATCTTATTAGAAACTAACTATTGTTTTCCTTTAGCTTGTTTTAGGCGTTCACCAAAAAGAGTAGTGTTCACTAGTTTAGCTAGGGATATCAATTTATAAAAATTTACTTTACAAGGATAGTTTCACCTTTGAGTACTTCAGGAATCTCTTGTTCTCAAGTAAGTCATCTCTATATTAATTTACCTGAATACACATATTTTGGTTAACTTCTATAAGGGTTAACCATTCCATTTAATTTTACTTATATCACATCATTACAAGGTGTCAGAGAGTTTTGACTTAACACTTTATTCTCAAAAACAAGGTTTTACAATACTTATGCCAATGTAATGATTGAATATCATATCTCACCAAGGTAAGTAACTAGTCTAACAACAAAAAAGGGAAAGAACACTTCACCACGTAGTTTTTCCAAACATACAACGGCAAGAGATCTTCTAAACTCCTTGCAAGCAAAGTTACAAAATTTACAACGCATTGAAATTTCTACAAGAACTTCATAATTTTGAACTGATGAAACTTTTACACTCTTTTCTTTAATCTACTCGCATAATCCATCTGCACAAATATTTACTAGAGTCAGTTCGCTAGAACTGAGCATGATAAGATATAAACCTCACCTAATAATTTATGCCATCTAGTATTTAAATAAATGAAAGTTTGCAATACTCCTTATCAAATAAATTTCTAACATACATTTAAAACTTAACTGCACATCTCATGATAATACATTTCCTACTCATTAATGTTCACTTCCTTAAGATCTGCTTACCTAAGACACAATTCCAAGTGACTAGATATACAATCTTAACCATGCAATCAATCATACTCAAATTACAGTAATAATAATGACGCTCACCTAATACCCTCGACCTACTTCGCATATTTAAGTACCCAACAATATTATCTTTCAATTAAATAAAAGCACCAACGACATTAAGCTTATATAATAAATACAAGTACCAATTTTATATTATTCATCGATATTACCCAAGTATCAAACCTTCATAGAAACTCAGTGATATGAAGTATAATTTGGATATTTATTTCACAATTTTAAGGATATACTTATGTTAACAAAGATTCCACCAATCCACAAGTTCGTATAATATTTAGGTATCCTTTTGGTTGCTTATTCCATGTCTCTATATATTTCTTTTAGTACAAGGGTCCAACTCATTGGAATGAGCTACGATCAACAAAATTGTCATGTTTTGCTAATATGTCAAAGATACATTTGACTAACTAAGATAAGTAAGCGCAGTCCAAGCCACTATAAATACAAGTACCAACATTATCTCAACTCCCAGTTGAGATGCAAGTATCAAATTTTAGCTAACATAATAATCATCGTAAATACCAGAAAATATTCCACTCGTTAACCAAGTATTGAAATAACATATTTATCCTTACTGGTTACCTGATAACATAATAAATCCTGTTATATAATTCAACCTCCACTTGCATACACCAATTTATGGGTATTAATTATTGTTATATAAAAATGAAGTTAAATAATTTCAGGTGGACTTATATCCTTACTGGCATACATGGTATGCACAGTCCCATTATGGTAGCTGTTACCTTTACTTAAGGCTGTGCATGAATCCATTTTAGGGTAGTTATCTTAACTTCCCTATTCATCTGTTTTTCTACCAAACGTCTTTCGACAAGCTTCAAGGTCAAGTATAAGATAAATTTAAAATTTTATTTTTCAAGCGTTGCCTGAATTCATATGCATGAGGGCATCACAAATCAATCAAACTTGAAGAATCTCGATGCATCCAATATTACTTTAACCGATCCAAAGGTCCAAGTAGTGCCTCAAAAATTAAGCCAAAGTATTATCCTCACAGGATTATGACTTGCGTGCATAACATGTACGTAAAGGTCATAGAAAACCCATTAACACATGCTTCAGGAGGGTTCCAATCTAATAATAAGCTCATAGCACTAATAATAGCAGAGGGTCTGGTGAGGGGTTTCCCATAATCCCCAAGGTAAATGATAATCGAATGACTCAGATGGAGCTATCTAGAAAGACCAATTAAACTAGTATGACTCTTCCCAAATAGAAGCCCCCCAATCCCAATGGGAGTTTATATTATTATAAATCCACAGTAAAACCCAAATACAGTCATATCGGAAATTCCTTTTTTCAAGCCATGTTCTACATAATATAAACAATACAAGAAAAATTATAAACCTCATTCACGCTCCGTAATATTTCCTACAGAAACCATCATTCAAAGGGAGAATCAAGGCAAAAGATAACCCAACATTATAAGATCAGCAGGCAAGAATTGATGTAGAGATTTCTTCTACTCAAATAGTAAATAAGATAGACTGTAAAGGAGGAGAGATCAGTTCATGCAATTATGATTAAAAGTCATTTGGAAAACTCGTCTCTTTTTGAGCATCTCTTTCAAGAAGGATTCAATATGTGTAAATACATGTTATATGATATCCAGAGTCCAAACGCTATCTATTTAGTAAAACAAAAACACATCCACATTCCAAAAGAAACCCACATCTACAGCATTCGAACAAAGTTGCAGATATTGATTTATCTAAATGCTAAAAGAAATAAATCATTAAGAGAGAGGGTTAGAGCTTATCATGCCTATTTTAAACGCTATATCTCATGGCCATGCCCGTGCAGACCCCTTCTCCCAGCAGTCCCAAAATTATTTCTCCACCAAACTCACGCTTCTCACCCACACGGTGTCCCAAATACCACGCAAAAGAAACAATAACCATTCCGGTAAACTGCATAGACACAGGAAAAGGTTTTTGAGTTTGGCCTCACTCCTGCCAATTCCATTTCTTGAAAAAAACATCAGTGCCTCCTCAAAGTGCCCATTCTGTGTGAATCCCGCAATCATTGCATTCCATGAAACCAAGTTTGGTCGAGGCATTTCCTGGAAGAGTTTACGAGCTTCATCAACAAACCCATTCTGAGAAAATTCCGCAAGCATGGCATTCCATGAAACCACCTCTCTTTGAGGCATTTCCTGAAAAAGCTTGAGGGCTTTATCAACAAACCCCTTTTGTACGAAACCTGTTATCATCGCATTCCAAGACACAACATTTGATTGAGGCATTTTCTTAAACAGCTGCAAAGCTTCATCGACATATCCATTCTGTGTAAACCCTGTAATCATCAGAGTCCATGAGCAGACATCTCGTTCAGACATTTTTTCAAACACTTTCCGAGCATCTACCAGGCTTCCGCACTTGACATACATGTTTATCAACGTATTTTCCACAAGCCTGCCTTTTATAATACCCGTCTGAGTCATGTGAGCGTGGATTCATTTGCCATGAAAAAATTCCTCCATTAACATTTTTACTAACAATAAACTTGGAGCGCACAAGCAGAACGACATATCCAACAACGCAAACAGGGATGAAAAACAAAGGAACATTATATATTTTCCTGCTACAGATACCCAAGTATTCCGACAATAAAATGACCAAAAGAAAAAGGAAAATAGTCCAGGCGTATAACCCTACAGGCTCTGAACATATGAACCGGTTAAATTTAATCATCTTCGACCACTCAGGAAGGAAACAAACCAACAAATAACACCCACATCCCGTCTCGGAAGTAAGAGAAGAAAACAAATTTTTCAGGCCATAATACAAGTTCAAGGATAAGTAATCCTTCCAAACATCACAGCTAATGTTCATACGATGCATCCAAAAGAAGACAACCCAGACCACTTTCTCGCGCTCCTTTTCCCCCAAAATGCATCAGGAGACAACAGAAAGCCACGTCCATATTTTGTGTTAACAGGCCCTCACCCACGGGCAGAGCAGAAGGAAAAAGGCACGCGAGGAAGGAGAGATTGGATTCGCATGTACAGGAGAAGGGACAGTCTGCAAGATTTTGCAACAACTGATCTCCACTGTGGTCGCGTGCAACCAGAACATCAGGATCAACACCAACGGTTCCTTGGGCTCGCCCTGTAGCAGCTGTCGCACTCAGCTCTCTCTGGGCCACTGATTTTCTGAGATAAGTTTACTTCTCTACCCTGTAGCTGCTGCATATCGCCAAAAACTTCCTCACGGCACTTTCCGAGGAGAATTTCAGTTCTGCGCTCCACTGAAGCTTCCTGTACAGCACGATTTTTGGAGACCCACACCCACCCTTGCAACGTCAGGCGACAGACCTTCATTTCACCATCAATGAATCCACTGTCCAGAACACGCCAAGGAGGAGCAGGTCAAAATGAGGTGATAGGGAAGAGAAAAAAATGCCCAAGAAGAAAACGCGCCCAACACCCACCTGCACGCATTGAAGGAGAATCCAAAAATAGATTATGGTGAAGAAAAAAATGACTCCACCGACTCCTCATGCAAGGACAGACATGACAGTCTAAAAAAATTTACAGGTTGGGTGGTTGGGAGGAGGCCAAGGTGGCAGTAGAAAAAGAATCCAATGCCAAAGGGGCATTACAAAGCGTAAGTGTGTTCTGTGATTGGACTTCTATGTTGTCTTGTCAAAAGAAAAAAAAATGTATTGTCCTTGATAGGTGTGAACGTTTCCGTGCTGCCCTTATGGCCATCCTTGTATCAAGTTGTTCACAGTGTTAGTTGTATCCTTGGTGACGACATGTTGCGTCATGTTATGTGTCGAGCAAGTCAAAAAAAAAATTATCCTGTCTTTTACTGTGTTGTTCGTGTGTGTGGATTTTCAGGTCGTTACACTTGGTATCAGAGCATAGGTTCATGCTCTTGAACCTATGGGCTGGATTGGTGTTGTATGGTGATGTTACATGATGGTGATGGTGTTACATGATGATACTACATTATGATGATGATGTTGCATGATGGTGGTAGATATTGGAAGAGTAATGTGCTTTAAGCGTGATGTGACCCATGTCGTAATTGTGATATTGTGAACACACATGATGGGTATGTCACCTTGTGTGTGTTTGTGATCATGTTGATGTGCTGGGGATGGGAGTATTCTCTCTCCTTCTTTTGGATTCTATGAAGAGTTCACGTGTGAATTACTGTTTGTGGCGTGTGAAAAGAATTATAATGTGGATGACATAGTGTTGGAGCATTGTGGCATATTGTGATATGTAGGTGTATCAATGTGTTGTATGACTAGATTGATGTTAAAAGAAATGAGTTGTATCATGATGTTTTTACCATGTTTTGAAGAAATGTGTATACCACCTTGTTATGTAGCAATGGATGTTATGTTGTGATGTACTATGTTCATCGTATGTATGAATTGTGTAAATATGTAATGCTTCATGTTGTGATTTGGGGTCATACGGTGAGTGTATGAACCCTATCGTATGGTGATTGCACTTTGGGTACAAAATGTGGTAAAGTGATGTGTTACACTCAGTGAATGTATGATTGTGATCTACCCGTATATGTACCATATGTAAGACGTTATGGTAGTTATGTGTGTGCCACCATTATGTTAGTGATGTCGTTGTATATTATGTTGTGAACCTTACGCTAACCGACCCTGAGGGAAATCGGTAGAAGTGTATGTTGAGAGTGAGGAATGGTGTACCATGGGTCAATAACTCGAGCCAAAACTCGGTTTAGTAGATAACATGTGATTCTTTCCTCTCTCCCTATGTGGTTGTATGTACGCAACCTAAGTGCAACTATGACTATGTTTAGCCTTGTCGAAGTGGTGGCGGGATGATTCAGATAGAGGTGATGATAGTTGTATTATTGATATGTATTTTGCGAGTAGAGGCTCGATGTTCCGAGTGCTAGCAACTCGTTGAGTACCCCTTTGGTGGCTAGATAAGGCCACACAGTTATCGTAATGTGACATTATTATAAGTTGATTTTATTCATAAATTGAGCTTTTTACTTTATTTTGTAAGGACCAGCAACTTTTCTTGATTTCCATGCTTTACAATTTTGGGAATTTCCTTGGTTTGTGGCACTAACAAGGGGATTTTGATACTAACTATGGCTATTTGGCCATTTATTTTGCTTGATTTTGGGTCTTCTTTTAAAATTGGAATTTTTACCGCCTTGCCCAAGGCTTGTACTTTGCCACTTGGCACTTAGATTGGATTTTTGTGCTAGTTCTATTATCGTGATGTGTGGAATATGGTCATGGGATGCACCATGGAATGGTTGGACCTATGGACCCGCTTTGTTGTATAGGGGTACGCCCAAGGAGTCTGAGATAACTAGTGGGTTGTTGAACCACGCGTTATTATGTCACTTGGGTTAGGAGTGTTCGAACTCTATGTGTCTTGGACCATAGGGTCAACCGGCCTCCTTGAGGGAGGCATAAGAGTTTGAGGGAGGCATAAGAGACTTGAGGGAGGCATAAGAGTTTGAGGGAGGCTTATGATATTTGTCTGTATGGTTGATGTTTCGGGATATATGTTGAGTTATTGTGATGTTTGGTAGTGGTCTTTTGATGTATGTGTTACTCATGTCAGATGGATATGTGTTGTGATGTTGTGGACATGTCATTGATCCCCTTGTGGACACTATGTACCTGTAGCATTTGTTTGGTGTTATGTGAATTTGTTTCATCGATGCAAATTGAGGAAATGTCTGGTGGATTGTAGTACTCTTTTGGTTGAGTATTTTGTATGTCAGTCATTGATGTGTGACAAGTACTATGTTATGTGGACTGTGCCTATTCTATTCCGTATTTGTGTAACCTTTTGTGGTGTTATACAATCTTGAAGTATATACTTGTGTGCTTGTGAATCCGTAGGGTCTTGTGAACCTGATAGGGTGTTGTGTTAGCAGTTCATGTTGGGCACCCACAATAAGGAATAAATCAAAACTCTTCAATGATGATATTTTTTAAAAGAAACTAAAACTAGAAATAATGATAATGGAAAGAGACTAATGAAATGATGAACAAGAAAGAACTGCCAATCTTCACAGAACATTGAAAGTTAAAATTTCTACCAAATGTTCCTAAGGTTACCTTGTAACCATGCTTTAATCAACTAAAATTTTAAACCATAGGGTGTAATTTCTCCTTTACCTGTTCTTGGTTACGTGCCATTTCCTTCCCTCTGTGTAATGTCGCATCGAGGACGATGCTTTCTTAAGGGGAGGAGAATGTAATGCCCTGTTCTACGTTACACCTGTTCATCTGCGGCGATCGAGTGCTAAGCATGGAGTGTCTTTGTGCCTTCGTCGACCTCGATTGCTGACCATTATGACTATAATTGATAATTATTTTACAAGCTGTAAAATGATAATAATGATAATAATAATAATAATGACATTATGATTGTATTATCGATCAACGATTGTATTTTATTATTACTTTCTTTATATCGATTGTTATCGATATCATCCTTTGTTATCGTTAAACTATCCTTTTGATTTGTTTGTCACTCCCGCTGATCGAGCCTCGTTGCGCAAATGAGGAAGAGTATGTTTTGTGGTGGCGCCACGGTTTGGGAGTGGCGTTCACGTAAATATTTCATTTAAGTACTCAACCCCGTTCTCCTCCTGGGTCGACCGATCCCTCAATCTTAGAATTGTTTTAAATTACTAATTTTAAATATGGATTTTTATGTCCCCAACCTACCTTGTCTCTCCCTTTTGATCTCCTTGTGTACCACGTTTGGCGTGGGGAAGGGAATGTTAATGTTTTTTGACTTTGTTTCCTTGGTTGGCTGGAGGTGGGTGGCTTTAATAGCCACCTGCCATTGCATTAAAAACCCCTGCACCCTTCTTGGCGTGTTCAACTTTCTGGTTGGTGGCCGCACATGCCCCATTTATTAAAATTTTGACTTGCAATTTCTTTGTCTTACGCCTAGCGCGTGAGTTGTGTGGTGAAGGGATTTTTGCTTGGTGTGGCCACTTGGTCTCATTTTTTTAATCAGAGCTCTTGCAGACTGGTTCCGTGTTGAGGAGGGGCGTGGAAAATTGCTGGAGATACGTGGTGGGTTCTAAATCCCTTGCTTGGCTACATTTCCCCTTCCTTGCTGCTGCTCCTTCCCTGTTCCAAACGTGCAGGAAAATGGAGGTTAGGCACTCTAAAAAAAAATGGAGTTTGGGCGCAGTAATGGGTTGATATGGTGGTTAGAAGAAGCTACAAGCCAGGCAGCAGGCACGTTACAGTAAGGTAGAAGCCTTTTTGAGCGCCTCCAACAAGCAGGCTGTCCAACTATGTTGCTTTACATGCTCGGTGATAGAATGCATCCTCGCATTCGGGATTCTCCTTCAAGGTAATTTTTATCAAAATTGATTAAGTGACAATAAGAGTGTTACCAGGAGACCTGATGAATTTTATGGCAAAGATTCTCTATTGAAACCTTTCCGCTTGTTTACGATGTAACCCATGGAAGAGGATCTCATAGAGGCGGATCTGTTTCATTTCAGTGTATTCATGAAGCACGATTTGCTTTGCTATTATATGAGCTTCTTCAGCGAGTCACTAAGTTGGTAGGCATAAGGGTTTCTGTTGGAATTATCACACCTTACAAGCTACAACTGAAATGTTTGCACCGAGAGTTTGATGTTGTCCCCAATCTGATGAAGGAAAAGGTTTATATATATATCATTACGGTAGATGCCTTTCAGAGCCAGGAGCGATGTAATCATTATGGTCTTCCTCCCTCGCCTTTTCCGGGGAAGCTTTGTTGTGTTTGAAACACCAGGGTTCGTGTCACTGCGTCGTTTCATGTCACAGGCTGCTCATATATTTGGGGGATCTGGCCCGATACAAGGATCTCTTTGCAGTGCAAAATGCAAGTAATCGTGTTTGGACTGTTACTGCTAATTATTCCATGCAAGCTGCAGCGCTCTGTCCCTCCTCCGGCAATGCTCATAACCAGTTGGCAGTGTTGGCAGCATACACTGGGGATGCACTAGGTGCAATTTATCATTACTGCCATAGTCTTGCAGTTTCTACTGGTGTTGTATGTAATTTAATTCTGTGTAATATCTCATGACCGAGCCCCATCGGATGAGATATACAGGACTTAAAGATTGAGTCAGCATGTTTGCACTTGTTAGAAACATTTCAATTGCACGGTGAATGAATCTTGCAACCATCTTTTTGAAGCGGTCCTCAGTATTGTTATAGTTTCTGACATTATCTCTAGCCATGTCAAAACTGGCACAAAGTATCTGCAGTGTGCAGCAACAACACAAGTGGAGTAATAGTTTATTGATCTATTGGAATTCTGCAGCCACTTCTGATTTGATTGATTATCTATTGTCTGCGAATTGCATGTAATAATGATGCTAGGGGTTAATTGTCTTGGAGTGGTTTTGAGACGTTGAACGTTGTAAAAAGGTGCATTATCGTAATTTGCATTCAACTTCGTATTTATGCTACAAAATCGACTTGGAGACTTCTCATTAAGAAGTGTTTAAGGTTGACTGAAGATGGAAGGAAATCACCGAGCTTTCAAGCAGAGGCAATGTGAAGAAGACATATGTGCTTGGGAGATTCGATCTGAGGATGGTTGTTGCTGGTCCTAGGGGCGGTGTCTGGAAACCTTCGAACTGGAGAAAAAGGCAAGATATTTCTACACTTTTTTCTTTGTTATTTTATTTAAAATTATTGTGAAATCAAACCACTTTTTCCTTGCATTGATTTGTCGGTTGGATGTCATGATGGGAGATTTCCCCTTTCGCTTGTTTCTTCTTGTTTTAGCTTTTATCGTTGTGATATGTTGGTCAAAAGGATGCGTGTGCCCTTTCCCTAAATGTTATGTTTCTCTTGCTCGAGTGATAGACCTTCGTCTGTTTGTTTATGTATTAATTCTTCTCTGCGATTGAGTTGCAACTTATTATGTTGATCAAGCTAGTATTTTCGATATCATGGAAGTAAGTTTACGATAACTATGAAGCTCCTCCCTAGCATCCAGGTTTGTCTTTTGATGTTTTTGTTAGACCCATTGCAAGTCCCTTTGATAACCTTTTGGCATCGAGAAAGAAAAGTTGTAGGATTGGGTGAGCAATGAGTGGGCTAGCTTGACTTAGAGTTTTGGTATTAAAGCGGTAGAATGAAAAGGTTTGTGTGCAATGTGTTTTTCCGTCTCACGTGTTTAGAATCTTATACTATCTTTCATCTTGTTTCTAGGCTTTTAAGGCCATCCTCAAGAAGTACCTTGACCATCCCTGTCAACTTGAACCATAACTAGCTTTTCGGATCAACTAAGCTGGAGGTTTCATTGTGCGAATCCAGTACCTCGTTGACACTAGAATAGTTTTGGTCTAATCCCCCTCTCGGAATTTTTGTTGATGGCGCTCTTCTATTCTTCCTAACTTGCATTATTTCTCCTTTGTAATGTTAACGCTATTAATTAATATTGGTCGGTTTTTATGCACGTAATTACCGTAATAGTTTGTGATGGAAATTTCCTTAAATGTGATTAACCTTCGGGAAAAACTCAGCTTTCATTTGATAGTCTTATGGATTCATAGCGGAAGGTTTTGTTTTGATAATGTCACTTAGAAGTTATGTTTGTATCTTTGTGTGACGGTTGACTGTGTTACCAAGGGTTGCCTTAAAATATGGTTGTTTTGGGAAATGGATAATTTATTTTAAATTAATCAAACATTAGAATTGTTGTGGAAGTTTGCAAATCTTTAGTGTTATAAAATTTTTGATGACATTATTGTATACTCTTGTTTGATGGAACTCCCTTCTTCTCTCGCGTGTTTGCTACTAGCCTGTAAGACTTTGCCCCTTCTTGGATGATTGGTAAATCTCTTTGTAGTTAATGGTCAAAACTAGTATACTTTGCCTTCACTTCGAAACTTATGTTGTGTGTATACTCTATTTGATTTCCGGTTTGAAACTCAATTATACATGACTTTTTGTGTTAAATTTTGGAACCCGTGTTTCCCCTTTCTTGGGCCGATCAACTTTTGTTCTTTTAGAAATATATTATTTTAGCCTATGCGTTGGTACCTTTGATAAATTTCTAGATGGTTGGTACTTTATATCAAATCGCACTCTTGTGATTGTTATTTAATTATTTACTTGGTGGGAATCCTGCTTGGTTAGATTGGTTATTTCTCCTTATGGGGCCAAGGGCCTTTCTCATACGATTGCTATACTTTCGTTGCTTTTACTCCTAACAGAAGTACATGGTCTCCTTCCTTTTTTGGCATGGTGGAAACTTATTATAACTTGAAGTGTTAATAGTGTTTAGAGGTTTGACCCAAATTCTTGTAATAAAGTGCTTCTTTTCGTGATATTGATAGATAATGATTATGGTGGGTTTGTGTAGCCTTATCTTGCTCAGTTCTCGTGAACCCGACTCTTGTAGAAAATTTGCTGCGAGATGGATTTTGTGTGTAGATGAGGGATAGATTTGTAGACTTTTGTCATCAACCTCGGTTGAGAAGTTCCTTTGCTCGAAACATTTTTATGTTGTTCAACTATTGTTAACGTCCAAAGTGGAAAGTTTAAAGAGGATTAATGTCTTAGTATAAAGTATTGTGGACTTTGTCTTCTCGAACTTTGGAAACCTTGTATTGTTTGACCATCATTGAAATTATAAGAAAATTTGGTTATTGTTGTTGAGTGACTTTGTTGGAGTATCAGTATTTTAAGAATTGATGTAATCTTGTTTTGTTCTTGTAAATGAGTGTTGCTACAACCTTGCCTTGAGAATAAATTTTGAGTTAAACCTTGATATGACTTAGTAATAAAGTGTCTTAAGTAAACTAACATAAGATTGTTTAATACTTCTGGAAGTTAAATTAAAAGTTGTATTCAAATAAAGTAACATAGGGGTCACCAACTTAAGAGCAAGAAATTCTTTAAGTAATCAAGTGCAAGACTATCATTGCAGGTAAACTTTATAACATGATAACCCTAGCTCCTCTAGTGAACATTATTCCTTTTATGGTGAAATTTGTAAAATGACCCTAAGGTAAAATGAACTGTTAGTTGTTTAAAGATGATAAGATTTAACAAGCCAGAGAAAACAAATTGGAGACCTCACCATCTTTCTCACCGCCATTTGGAAAGTAAATTTTTACTCCTTGTTAATACTTTTAGCGAAGCCTAAGTAAAGTTGTTGATAATTCTGGTTAAGAGCCCTAGCTTCAATTAAATACTGGCAATAACTAATGAGGTCCTAAAGATGTTTCATCTCGACCTTCTCCCTCTAACCCTTTTCAAGGCACCTTGTATCTCTTCTCTTAAGTGTGTTGAACTTAAAACCATGTTGTCTTGTGGGCAAGAACGAATCTTAGTAGCATTAGTGGTGAGCAGATGGCCTTGTGGAATTTAAATACTCCTTTTTCTTGATAAATGAATTAAGCAAATAAATGTCATAATAGAGAAGATTTAAAGATAATTACTCAGTGTCAAAGGAATAAACTTGGCTTGGCAAGTTGAATTATACGAATCATATCTTGAGCCTCCTTGAAAATGTAAGCTAAGAATTGCAAGATGTCCTTTTAAAATAAATAACCCTCAAGAATATCTCATTGTGGTTGGCCCTAACTGTAAGTGTGTTCTGTGATTGGACTTCTATGTTGTCTTGTCAAAAGAAAAAAAAAATGTATTGTCCTTGATAGGTGTGAACGTTTCCGTGCTGCCCTTATGGCCATCCTTGTATCAAGTTGTTCACAGTGTTAGTTGTATCCTTGGTGACGACATGTTGCGTCATGTTATGTGTCAAGCAAGTCAAAAAAATTATCTTGTCTTTTCTTTGTGTTGTTCGTGTGTGTGGATTTTCGTGTCGTTACGAGTTTCCTTGAGGCAATGCTAACATGTGCAAGAGTAACTATATCTGTGTCTATCTTTTGCCTCTTCTCGGGTCCTTGTTGGATAGTAGGAACTTCAACTATCTGTATTGGCCTCTTTAGAATAATTTGTTGCTGTGGTAATTTTTGACCACTACTACCACCATCACTAGAACCACCAACAATAGCAATACTAACATATTCATTGCCAACTTCTCCTCTTGAATTTTCAACCTGTGGCTAAAATGTTTGTTGAGGATTTGAATCCAAAGAAAAATGCATTGGATTACCACTTGTAGTTGTTGTATGCAGTGGTCCTTTCTTTGAAGGCGAAGCTCCAAGGCCTAACCTATCAGAACCTCTTCTAGGATGTACCTCTAGTGGAAGCCAAATGCCTTATCCTGTTGAACCCAAACCACCACCACTAAAACCCATCTTTTTAGCTATAATTTCCCATGTAGAATATGTATTTTGTTTCAATATTTCATTCGAGACTTGGTTTATATGATTTATCCCCCTTAGTAGGGTAACTATGTAATTCCTTGGAGTCAATCTCATCATCTTTGCTTTCCTCTACGGGATGCACTTCATTCCATAATTTGCTAAAAATTGCATCTTTTGGAATAGAACCGTACTCTTAAATAACTTTTGGATCACCTAGGTCCGCCTCATAGACTAGAAGGAAGTAATTTTTTATCTTGTCTAATTTTTATCTTGCAATTCATGATCTATATGCTTTGGAATTGGCATGTTTTAGAGGACTTTTTATCATCTTTTTCAAAAACAATTGGCCTATTGAAAATCCTCTACTTATTTTTATGGAGGTAGTTCAAAATTTGTGTTGAAAACTCTTGAAAACTAATTCCTTTCTCAATAAATTTTTCATCCATTACTTTTTTTACTTCATCCCAAGAGTTCTTGTTTTTCAATTTTTCTAGCAAGGGTTTGCTTTCATGTTGAATTTTAGCGGCATATTTTTGTTCGCCACTACATTTTTTTAATCACCTCACATGGGTCATACGGCTAGTGAGAGCCAACATCAAACTTTAAAATGTATAAAATTTCATGTTCCATATTGAATTCATTTGTCTCAAATGTGAACCCTCCATGTTAAAATGGTAAGGAATGAAATATGCTCCTCTTTTACTAAGTAAGAAAATATAGTTTAATTGTGCTTTTCATATGTCGTATATATTGCAAGAAAAAACCCTCTCTATCACTTGTATTAGTAATTTGTAAGGTTGTACTCTGATCGTAAAACATTAACACAATATATTCCTCCATGAAGTACCAATCAGTGTAATCGTATTTCTAATCCCAATTAAATGCAATATCTATAGGTCATAGGAAATATAGAAATTTTACTTTTTGAAATTTCTTGATAAATTGGAGTCTAAAAGTAGTCCAAAAATTGATTGTAGTCCCTTCGATTATCAAACATCCTTATCTTGGGGGTCCACTCAGTTAATGAATGCAACACTTTTGGTTGGCCCTCAACATCATTGTAGGGCTGAATTGCAAGCCTTGTTTCTCACAAACCATTCACCAAACTGCATAGAATTAAATAAAAAAGTAGGTAGTGAACCTAAAGGTCTTAGTGCCAGAGCCTTAATTTATTGTTAAGAATTTTTATGCATATATTTTGCAATGTGCTTAGCAAATTTTTATACGAGAAAAAAATGGATATTGTATACCATTTCGAGGAGGGTTACATCCACTTGGTTATCGTTATCTAATCCAAGGAAAAATAATAGAATAGAAATGGTATTCTAACCCATTGTTTAAACATATCAATTATATACGAAGGCTTCCCTTTTGGTATTGTTCCATCAAGTGTTAATTTTAGAAAAAATCATCTCTGTCATTTTGAGTGGTGGCATGATAATCATTAGCAATTATTTATAGGTTTATGCTGATGGTTCCTAAATCTTTACTTTTAAACATCAACACATGGCCAAGATTTACCTCGTAATGGAACACATTTCTTCTTCAATGCCATTTTGCAACAAAAAAATTCCATTGTAATTTTGGGCACATAGAATGACAAATTCAGGGCAGGGTAAAACCTCGTGGAGCATCATGCATCCCAATCCAACCCCCCATGTTATCCAACCTTTAAGTTTACCTGATGGGTCTGAACATTTACTTTCATTTTCCTTATTCTCAGATATGTATCTAAGTTGTGAAGTTCTTATGTCAATTACAAGATCATAAATATCATGATATTCATCAGTAAAACTAGGGTTTTAAGCAGTTTGGCGTATGGGATTTGGGTTTTACTTTTATTTTGGGATCCTATGGAAGTAGACATGCTTGGAATTTGGATTCTAAAATCCTCAACCATAATTTTTCAACCCTTATATTTAAATATTTCAAAGCGAAGGCTTATACAATGTTACTTATAAAAATATAATATTTAAAGAATCAAATACAGGATGACACTTACTCAAAAAAATGAATATTTTGAGTCTTACATGGTCTCAAAACTTCTATGAATCTATTCTTCCTTCTATTGTAGTATGCCTTCCTGAAACAAAATTTCAATAGATGTTAAATATCATACCGCTTAGCAATAGCACATCATTATAAATGATTACGTCTTTCACTATAAACGTCAAATTTAGTCTCTTTTCAAATTCCATTTAGTGGATGATAGTTGTCACTTCGCTAGGCCTATTCCGGGAACTTCCATTTGAAATGTGAGTGTGTCAGGACTTTGTCCTAGAATAGAGCCTGCGTCGTTGATCTTAATATATAGAACGATGCAAAACACTTATCGAGATGACTATGTGGTGGGATACTAGGCCTCCTCAAGGAAAAGGCATTCCGCAGACTCCAAGCCCATAGAATGAACCGAGTTTAATAAATTTGTATGTCTATAATGTCGGTGAGGTAAGGCAGAGTGGTAGTGAGGCATTCAAAGATACCACATGTCATTTTCATGTTCCTCTGTGTGGCTAAGTGTCACACATTCTGGGAACTTGAGCATAAATGTAAGGTGTGAACAAGAAGCCCCGATTATCGAATTGAAATGCCAATTTTGGGCCTTATTCTAGTAAAATTTGACAAAGGGTATTCACCAAACTAGTTACACAAGATGCACCATTCAATTTCTAACTAGTTTTTATATTTTGATTATTTTTTCGAAAGAACGAAACAGTTAAAGGGTCATTCGCCAAAACTAAAAACTAGTTATGTTGGTGCTCGAATTGTCTCGCCCCATTTTGCCCTTGAAGATTTATTAATTCATGACCTCTGTCATTTTATCTTTCCCGTTTTGTGTTTGGTCAATCTTTGTTTCCATTTTAGTCTTCTCTGGGTTAAAGATCATGTGTGGGTCCATATTTGTCTAATGGTTCCTTTGTTCCTCTAGAAAAGCTTTGTATTTTGAGTCTCCCATGCTCCGTTCCTTCAAAAGTCACGTTTTCCTATTTCCTCCATTTTCCATAGTCAAGATCTATTATCCCTACCTTTTTTTCCCTAAATACTCGAGGAGAAATGAGTTGATGTGTCCCTAAGGATCATGTTTGAGCCTTGTAATAGTTTAAATTCTTTGTCCTTGAAGAAAACCTCATTTTCTGGTTCAAATGGACATTTATATGTGTTTTACAGTTTGACAGGCATTTCTCCTAATCAAATTTACATCATTCAGTTGACAGGGAAACATGGCACCTCTTGGTTGAATGTGGATCAGCTTAATACTTCAAAAATTCTATAAAAAGCCTCAACTTTAAACTGTGTCCACATGGAGGAACGACACTCGTTTAAGAATCAAATTTTTGGTTTGGCTTTGAAGTAGCACCGGGAGGACACGTGGAGGACTGGCAAGAAAGAGACACATCGAGACTTCTGCTGGGTTTCCCATAACACAATTTCAAAAAAATCTAAGTCCAGAAACGAGGAGGAATGACGCCTATTTGAAGAAGCTCGCTTTTGGGCTTTACCTTGGAGTAGTGCCGGGAGGACACATGGAGGCTTCCACTGCTTGGCCTAGACTTAGACAAATTTTATGCAAATGGATACAGTTTGGCGAGAATAGGGACACGTGGCTAGCCAGCACTCGTTTAGGGTCTTCAACATGGGCGCCATCTATGAGAAGCACCATGCGGACACGTGGGGCACTCCGCTCACTTTACATTATACTTAGACTTTTCAACAACCAAAAGGAGGCGCTTGAAGAAGCTTGACAAGTGGCACCTTCCGCTGAGCTTCAAGCCTTCAAACAAATTTTTCCAGAGCAGGACACGTGGCGAGCCCGCGCTCATTCAAGATATCAAATTTTTAGGACTGCCTCAAGGTACGCCATGGTGACACATGGAAATTTGAAAATTCACAATGGGCAGGGAAGCGGACCATCAGAGGTGAATTAAAATTTTCACCTCTTTGCTTCATAAAGGTTAAAACATCAAAAGGGCCTGCGAGCCTGATGGGAAATAGTCAATGTTTTTACCCAGTCAACGGTGGAGGTGCGGACCCATGGAGGAAAATTGGAAAATTTTCCTTTTAAGAAAAAAGAGTAAAAAGTAAAAGGGGAAGTGGATTTCCGTTGGGACCCACATTGGGACACGTGTCAAAAGTATTTCTCAAGGGCAGAGCTGTGGGGAAACTTGGAAAATTTTCCTTTTTCCAAAAGAGAGTCAAATGGTAGAATTTTTCTGTGATTCCTTTGGGACCCACCTCAAGACACGTGTCAGGCCCACATTTTTCAGAAGCGGAGGTGCGAAGCAAAATGGGAAATTTTTCCATTTTTTCAAAAGGGTCAGAAAAGGTCAAAGGAATCCCCCGAGCCCATTTTTGGATCTTCCACGTGGATGGCCCACATTCAAAATCAAAGATCAACGGCTGCTGAGTGTCTAAATCTAATTTTCCCCCATTTTATCTGTGATACATCTATAAGTGTGAGTCTTCATGATTTCTTGTTATCTTCTACACGCCAAATAGAGGAGCGAGTTAATTTTGATATCTAGAGTTTGGTGGGAGAGATCTGGAGATGTCTTTTGCTATTAAAAGCAGTCGACTCTCGGGCCTGATCTGGTTTTCCATTTTCTTCTCCTAAGCACGCAAGGGGCCAGATTTGATTGATATGGGGTGGAAGTGGTTGGTGAATGGATGGAGGTGTGTTTTTCCCAAAAAGGAGTTGAATGTAGGAAGAAATCAAAGAGATTTTCCCTTGAGCGGTGGAGAATTTTATAGATCTAATTCTACGAATCACGAAAGAATCATGGCAAAGCTTTGGTGCATTTAAAGTTTTTGTCTTTTGGGAGGAAGGGGATCTTGTGTAAATTTTATAAATGGCACGAATTTTTCTTGCAAATGGTTGGGAGTTTTTGAAAAATATCGGGGCTGATTCTCTCCAGTAGAAAAAGCTTGATAGAGCCCATCCATTTAAAAAGCCATCTAGAGAAGCCTGTTTATCTCTCTCTATGTCAAATTTGATCATGTCAAGGTGGTTGCAAGTGTACAACCATTGAAAAGCTTTTGAGATTATTTTGGAAACTTTCCCTTGCTAATAAATTTGATCAAACTTTGAGTTATTCGGTGTCAATCTTTAGTAAAGTGTATTTATTTAATTTTTGAATGCATACGGGTAGCTTTTCTTGTTTCTATTGCAATCTTGTACCAAAATATAGTCTAATCACATAGGTCTCAATCCTTGTGATAGTGTAGTGGCATTTGCAATTTCATTTCTCAGAAGAGCCTTCATCTGGGAATGGGATAAACGGTTTAAAATCACTTTTCTTTCATTTTTTTAATAGAGATTATCTGTAAGCCTCTGGGTGTACCTCAGGCGTGACTTGGTTTAAATCTTGGTGCTTTATTGGGTCCTTTAACTTGATCCTTCATGACATAATCCCACAGGTTGTGTGAAAGAGTGCTGATCTGGGCCTCTATTGAAGCACATATCCTAATTGAGGAAACAATTTAACTTTTTGTGGCATTTTGTTGATTGAATCTTTCCATTTTGCATAATCTCTCAAGGATTGGTGATTCAAGTCCATCCTGTCTCCCCTCCCACCAAAATTCATTTTACAACAACCAATCCTAGTATACCCACATTAGACCAAAATCCTTTTACTAAAGTATGCGAAGAATGATCGGGGTCTCAAATGTCTTTAGTAACCCTTGCCTTCTTGTGAAGATATCTCCATGATCCGGAAGTGACAACTCATGAGAGTCAGATCTAGTGTGTTGATCATATTTTCCCCAAGGTCTTCTTTGTAAAATTTATGCAAAAAGAAAGGTACTGTATCTCCTTTCAAATAACAGAGGTTACAAAATAGGTTCTCTTACCTTGGTTGAAAGGCACAACCTAAAATAGTTAGGATAAGATCATATCCTTTTTAAGGTGCTACCCATCTCTCCACAAATCCAACTAACAAAGGGACAACTAGATTTCTCCCCGGCTACAAAACGACATATATTTGTGATCTGGCTACCTCTAAGCTCCATGTTGAATTAGTGTTGCTACTTGGCACGAAAAGGATAACAAATTTGGGTATCAACAAGTTACACGGATATTCGCCATGTGATTTCCATAAGTTTTTATAGGGGAGGGTTCCTTAAAATTTTCCCTATTATTTAGAATTTTTTGAGTTAATGTATGTTGACATGTGGCAAGTTAAGTAAAATATGTTGTTTTATTTCAGGACTTAATACTTTTTATACCTCCTAAGATAACTATATTATTGATATGTGGCAATCAGTGTATATGGTAGAATGCTCTCTTGATGCTACCACCCATAACATCATAACATGACATGGCCCCATAAGTTTGATGATCACTTATTACCCACTCTTTTCAAGTAGGTCATGTTTGAAAGAGCTATCAATTATTGGTACAAAAATGTAGATAGTCATCATTTAAGCCATGTTAACATACATACACATATATAAATGTTTTAGTTTTAAGAATCAATCCCAACAGTGCAATGGTCCCAAGATTAAGCCCATTGACCTTGTAGAGTGATTGGTCCGTGAGATATGCCATCACCTACTATTTGAGTCACCACCCTATCTAGTCAACAATCATTTACAATAAATATATTAATAGTACGTTTTAATGTGGAAGGTGGATTGAATCAAAATGTAGGGGATTGGAAGCTCCTCAAAATAATGGGAATTGTGCATGCAAGGAAAAAACTGAAATAGAGTTCTTGGGAAAGGAAAATAGAGGATTCCTTAGAGGAAATCGGGATTCTATCTCTGTTGGTGTGTTAGGAGTCAAGTGATATCAAAGGACATAGGACAAGGACACGGTGACATATGGACATGATAAACCTCCTAAAGAGAATCACATTTAGTAAGAATGAAAGTGAAAACAACCCCTTTTCTATTGATTTTTGTCTCCTTGTATACTTAGTTAATTAGTTTTTTTAATATTGGTAAATAGTTTTTTGAAAGGGACTATACCCTTGTGTACAAAAGAAGGCCTAAAAGCCGGAATAAGAGAGAGGAGCAGAGAAGCTGTAGCAAAGCACAAAAGTTACAGCAAAGAACATCGAAGCCCAGAAACAGCTACACAAACGAGACTTAACAGCAAAACAACGGCAAAAAAACAGCAAGCCTACAGCCAAGAAGCAGTAATAAAAACAATAAGGACCAGCAAAAGTAGTCGGGACTACTTCTTGGCCGCTTGATCAATACTCATCTTTACTCTTTTCCAAGCATGATACATGCCCAACGTGGTCATATGAGCAGCATCCGTCTTATCGAGCTCCTCTCTGGTTCTTTTGCTCTCTTTCTCATTGCCCCAAAGTGTAGCCGGGACACCGCTAAGATGTGAAACACTTCTTGCATGTCCTTCGATGAACTCCTCGATGGCCCTGAAGGCTGCAATATTATACTCATGCCTAGTCTTCATCTTCCCTAGGCGGGAGTCTAAGGAGGTCAGTTTTTTGTATATGTCATCAATCTGGCTATTGCCAATGCTCCCTTCCCCCTCAATGCTTTTTTTGCCTTTTTGCTTAGCAAGGTTTTTGACCTCATCCTTCAGCAATTTAAGCTCAGCCTCTAAGGCCTCCAATCTCCTAGAAGGGTTATCCGTTGGTGCCGCCTGGGGACTGGCACTACTAATGTTCAGCAGATCACGAGCAATGTCTTCCAAAGGTTCATCCCCCTCAGCAGTAGACTCAAGGTTGAGTCTCCTAGAAGCCCTGGTGACACGTTTAGAGGTAGAGACAGGGTGGGTGGCAGGGGCAGCAACAGGAGGAAAAGAAGGAGAAGCATGAGCAGCCGGCAAGGGGGTAGCAGCACCGAAGGCGGGGGCAGCAGCAGGGGCAGCAGGGGAGACAGGACTGGCAGCAGCGGAGCCCAATAAAGCCGGGCCGGGAGAGGAAGGGAGACCGGGGAATTTAATAAGGCAGTGCTTGTGAATAAGCAAAATAAGCCCTTGGTGTAAGGTAACCACCCGAGAATGCTTCTGGAACTCCAAAATGGAGCGCTCAAGAGAGTTTAACAGATAGTGAGGGAAGCAAACCAACCTACTCCTACGAAAGTGATTCAAAAGGCAAGGTGCTTGGTAGGGACGAGAACAAACCCGCCTTCCAAGGATATGAAGCGAATCATCATGCGGGTGACTTCATCATACGGAGATGGAATTGAGTTAACAAGCGAGACCGCGGTGTTGAATATAAGCTTCTCCTCCTCCTCCACAAATCTTCTCTCTTCAACCTCTTTGATAACCCTCTTGTTGAAGAAGCGGTATCCTTCCAAGCCGAGGCCGGTCGCTTGGCTATGAGTTCCTCATTAATAAGAATTTTCGCCCTCCATATCGACTACCGTCCTCTCATTCCACTCCTTGGAAAAGTGAACAGAGATGCTTTGATCATGTCCTTGCACTCTTTCCACAAAGTTGGTGAATCCGCCGATGCTAAGAATGTTCCAGAGCTCAGTGTTTTCTTTCCAGTCAGGGTCCGCGCACGGCTCAATCTGGCAGGGAGGCCCTCCCATCTTCACAATGATGTGCTGGTTACAACAATTTTCAGAATACCTTTGGGCGTTGAGAGTGGTTCGTTTCTCACTGTTGCGGGTCGCATAAAAATGGGAACTGTAGCCGTTGGTCCTCCCACGAGCTATTTTGTATGATTGCGATCGAGCTGCGTGGAGTCGCGCGTGAAAACCCTTTCCCTGTCAGCTTTCACCTTGTAGTTATCTTCGGTTTTCGCGGAGCTTGGCATCCGAATATCAACAGCTATTGTACCTCCCGCGTGCGCTGTTTTTAAATTTAGACAACTCCACTTGAAGTTCCTAAACAAAATCTTGCTATCATTTGAAGTAGATATCATTTGCCACGCCAAATAAATTAAAACAGCACATGTGGAAGAATTTATGGATTTCCTCCAAAGATTAAGGCATATCTCTAGAGATTGTTTGCGTGTGAAGGTCTGCATGTATGTTGTTGTGAAGCGATTAGGGATACTATCATTATCCCAAATAGTGAAATTTATATTAATGCCATAATTGGCCAATGCATCGGCGAGCTTGTTTCCCTCCCTGTAAGTATGTATGATTCTGATCTTTGTTGAAGGTATGGTGATGCTTATGGATTCGAGAGATAAAATCTTTGATATTCCAGCTAGGAGAAGAGGACTGATTAAGCAGTTTAATAATATTAAGGGAGTCCCCTTCAACAATGAGGTTCTGGATATTTTGGGCCCGTGCAACTCTTAAACCCCAGAGAGCAGATAAAGCTTCTGCAAAATGATTGGTTTGGATTCCCATTTTTCCAAAGCATATGCAGCAATCAAATTACCTTTATGGTCCCGTATTGCTCCTCCTCTAGCTCTGTTCGGGGTTCCCCTTAGAGGCTCCATCAAAGTTTAGCTTGAACCAATTGGATTCGGGGGATGCCATTTAACCAAAGATCTATCCACACTATTCGGGGTTGCTCCAATATCCGATCGCCAATTTGATAAGATGTGCTTTTCATTTTCGTGGTAACAATTGTTCTTGGGAGGTTTAAATCCGCCATGTCCTCTTTGATGCCTTGGGAGATCTTGCCGGTGAGTGAATTTAAAATTTCGCTTCTTATTTCTAAAACGATATTATTTCTATCCTTCCAGATCCTCCAAATTAAATGCGGGATGGCTAATTTCGATTCTTTTGATAGCACAATGTCCGAATGGTGGGTTCCAGATTCTTAGTTAATTAGTTGATAGATTCCACATGACAAAATAGTGTGTGTATTTCAAAAGGAAATGAATTAAAAAAGAGGATGATTGATTTTTATTCTTCCATATTGGTATTTTGGTAAATTTTACCAATTCCATTCTTCATGTTCATGAATATGCTTTTGCAACATATTGCTCGTTGAAAGACGCAAGGGTTTAAAAGTAAAAACAAATAAGAGCACTATGTAATTCTTGTAACCCACAAATAAAAACCGAACATTTCATTGCAGATAACTAAAACAATGAGTAGAACATCGTTCTCAATACATAAAATGCACCAAGCAAACATTCTTTTGTTTTTTACCGAAACCCAAAAAGTATTTCTATTCACATTCTTTTGTATTCATTCTTGTGAAGTCCAATACAAATGAGATTATAAATATATATATATATATATATATATATATATATATATATATATATGTTTTCTTTGTCATTGATATCGAGCTTTTTCATGCATTCATGTTCATTTTCACAACTAACTCATAGTTGATCGTTGGTTAGATAATTTTTATAATATCATTGATCAAACTGGTTGAAAAATATCATTTGTTTTTCGATGAATGTGCACTACAAGACTATGGGTTATGTATCCACATTTTTTCAAAATTTATTTGTGAATGAAGAGTTAAATATGTGAATATGATTTTGTGGACTCCACCCACAATTTTGTTGTGGAAACAAAAAAATGTGACAAAACATGTGGAAATTTTACAATCCCAGTATTTTTGTAGTTTTACATTTAGAAATGTAAAACTACAAAAATACTTCGGGATTGTAAAATTTTCACATGTTTTGTTACATTTTTTGTTTCACACCAAAATAGGTGGAAAGTCCAAAATTGGATCTCACAATTAAATCATGGCAAATTTATTGATGCATAATTCTATTATGGGAGGCACCGATTTTATTTTTCAATAAAAACCACATGATTGTAAATTTTACATAAGAATGTGTTATTCTAATAAATTAAAATCAAATCATGATTTAAATGATGTTTTTGTTCATAAAAATATTAAAATAATTTTACTTAAATGTGTAGTAAATTACATGCAAAAAATAATAATTTATTAACTAAGAAAAAAATTCTCAAATTCAATATTTCAAAAATAAAAAGTGTATATCATTAAATATCAAGAACAATGAATTTACTAGACATAAAACTACCACCTTATTAATAATATAACACAAACGTGTAAAAGAATTAAACAAACTCCAACAATTTGTTCATACTTAAAAGACAAAGTGAATAATTTAGTGACCATTTTAAAGATGAAATATTGAAGTATTCAAACTCATCATAAGAATAGGATTTAAACTATGATTAACTTCAAATCGTTGTTCTCTTTAGTAACATTCATTTTATCATTAACAATATTATTTGCTAAAATAGTAACAATTAACAATTAACTACATTAAAAGAGATAAACTTTGAATAACAAACCAAATGTACCTAAACAAAACATTTTTGTAACACCACCCAAAAATGTCACCTAAGCCCTGAAGTCACATACATGAAACTACTAGAAAACTCATAGTAGAAATTGATAAAAAAATATTTTTAAGTATGTGTTTGTTCTTGGATATTTTTAATTTAATTACATTCATTCACCATTTAACAGGATCCTCAAATTACTTGATCAACATGAGATACACAAAATAATTCTTTTTATTTTCACAATTCATTTTTCGATCATTCTAGTTTACAATTCAAACAAAAACAAATGCTTTTTTCTTTTCTTTCTTCACAATACAACTTCAGTTTTACAGTCCATCTCTACATTCATATCTTAACAAAAATAAGCTTTGTTTCCCAACTTGAAAGGAAATAATTACAAGGCTTTTTTTTACAATACAATTGTGGTACAAGTCAAATGATCCATGGCTCCAGTAAATAACATCTCTTAATCTTGGTCCTCCTTAACATGATCATAGCACAAACAAAAAGGGAAAGGCGACGCTCTCCGCCCAACCTTAAATCCAATAAGAGGAGAAGCCTTCCTCATTATTGGCCCCGAGCCCCAACCAAAGAAGAATAGGGAATGTTTGCAACTTGAAAACCCACACAGAACACATGGCTTCCACACTTAAATAAATTTAACATTTAAACAATTACAATATCTCACAATATTACAATCATCATCTTCAATAAATGAACCAATATATACAAGAGTAAACCAAATACAAGGGCTTCAAACAAAGCCCAACAGAGACAAGATAATGGAGGCTTCTCCTTATGCCTCCCACGTGGGAAGAGAGGTCCACCCAAGGCCTCCGAGTGCACTATCAATCAAACACACAAACACTTATCACTCCTTTCTTTTTCCTATGCAAAATAACATGTTAATTTCCCTTTTACCTCCACATAGGTGGAGCTCTCTCCCACACTCCCTCCACAAGCCTCACTAGCTCCCTTTTTCCTCCACAAAATCTCTCCATCTCTTTCTCCCACACCATCCTATGGCAATCTACCCTCTGCCCACAAATTTCAAACAAAACATGCACTAAATTTGAAACAATAAACAAGAGAAAGAAAAAAATGAAATGGAGATCCTACCTCTCCATGCCAGCTCCAAACTTGAATTTTTCAATCCTTATCTTCACAAACAAGCAAGAAATCCAAAAATCCCTTCCAAGTTCCAAGACAAGCTCCCAAGAAGAAAAACCCCCTTCTTTTCCAAAATCTAACCACTAAAAGAAGTGTGTAACCCCAAAAAAAAAAAAACACATGTATAAAATGAGAGAGAAGATGAGGATGAGATGGGTCCCCATATGATGCCACATCCCTCTTCTAAAATCCACCTCACCTACTCACACATTAAACCCATGAAAATTAGATTATTTAGAAATCAAAATGAATATAATGCACAAAGTGCATAGTGCCCAAGTTGCACATCAAAACAAAATAGAAGTTAGTGGCTCAAGGTGGAGGGTGCATTTCATGCCTCTTTACATTAAAATAACATGACTAGGGTCTACATGTGACCCCTCAAGTCATGGGTAGTGATGGGGAATGGTCTAAAGGAATGGGGATGACTCATTCTTGTCCCCATGCCTTCTAAAGTGACCCCAAAGCAAAAATCCGAATTTCCCTTAGAGATAAGGGTGACTCACATAGGTAATAAAATATTAATGTAAAAACAAAGGGGAAAAGGACAAGACCCTTTCCATTAACTTCCACTTTCTCAAAAATCACATTAAAATTACATTAATTACACAACTTTACCCCACATGATTGAGAATATTACTTTACATTAAATAAAGATGGCTCTCCATTCACAACATTATAATTATTCACAAAATGGATGAATAAAAGAAATAAACACAACATTAATATTACTAACATTATATGCCAACAATAACCATCAACTAAAAAGTAAATAAAAATAAAACACATAATTCCCAAGGCCACATAAAGGAGATAACCCCCAATGGGTAATCTCCGCACAAAATAGAACAAGAACACACACACATTCACACACACACGAGTTGTCAATTGGCCCTGTTGCAAACACTTGATATTCTTCCATGGTTGGTCCCCAATCCCTTTTGATGTAAATAAACATATTGTTCCTGCAACCATAACAAAATACCTTTCTGGCCCTTCGACCATATTAGCAATATCGAGAAACAAAACAACATAACAATAATAAGCATCATTTCAATTAACAATTTCAAACACTAAATAACAACACTACCAAACACAAGGTTAATTTCATCATCTGATTATCACCATAAACCACAACAATCTATAGTACCATCATATAATAAAACAACAATAGCGAACATCTATCAATATATGCTAGAACGAAATAAAATCATAATGTCCTAAAAGGTCTATCTCTAACCAATAGTACCCAAAATCATAATATAATAAGCAAAATGAAAGAGTCTCCAATCAGTCTATAATAAAACTATGATATACCGGTGTTCTAGAAAAGTGGGCATTACATTTTCAATGGAATATTTTATTAGTTTTGCATAGTAAGTTACCTAGATCTAAACCATATACCTCGTGTTTTAAGTTTTTCAAATCTCTTGTGATTAACAATACAATATACTAAACAATTAGGAACATATTAGAATGTGTATTCATAATTAGTGTTAAAGCTACAATTTTGTATCCATGTTGAATATTTCCAAATTGTAAAAAATCATATGTGAGGCCTATATTTGAAACAAACTTCATAAAAATGGCACTTATGGTAAGAAATATTAAGAAATTACAAATTAAAAAAGTGATTTGTTACGCCACTATTATTATTATTTTATAACCTAATTTTTTTTAATTAATCCTATTAATAAGGGCCAACAATCAAGCACGGTAAAAAAGAGAACACAATTTTTCTTTAATAGGAAATCATAACAGGCGTTACGGGGGGGCCAAAGAATGGCAATAACGACACGACACCAGCAAACACGACGAAGAGGGAGAAGGTTGAATATTCCCTGTGACAAGGGCGAAGCCCACTAATGATCGACGGGCACAACTGCGTTCCACGCTTAGCACACAATTGCCAAAGTATGAACAAGCATAACGACGAATGGGGAATTACAAATGCCAAAGGGGAAGTTTAAGATGTGGTTGATTTTGAGGGAGAAAAACATAAAAGGAGGAAGAGGGTTGTAGAAGAGGATTTTAGAGGGATGAGAGGGAATTGGGAGAGGATAATGTGGGGTTGAACATTTTGTGGAAATTATCTTTCTTACGAGGATGAACATATATAACATGTATATTTTTGTCAATTGTTCGAAAGAGAAAGGGGATACGGTGTGCTAGGGCATCATGGAAATATAGTTTGGAGACATTTTAGAAAGAAAGGTGTTGTCAATGAATACTTCAAAGGCAAACTTGCATTTTTGGTTCAATCTCAAAGTCAACATATGTTTAAAAACTACAATTTTGCATTGAGGGTTCATTATGTTGTCGATTTCATGCTCATTTATGATTATGGTTTCTCTTTAGATTTCAAGAATGTAATTAAGGTTCCCCCTCATAAACATTCGTATTGAGCCACAAAATAGGTGTGGGACATGATGAAAGAAGTAATGAGTAACATGAGACATCAAAATAGAAAGCAATATCGACCTTATGAATAGTGGTGTATTGTGTTAATTTTAAGGCATATGGAGGGGCCACTCGAGACAACATTAATAATTTGTCCAGAAGTTGTATGGCACCATAAAATCGATCATACACAACTGAATGCAATGGAATATTTCGGAAGGGAAAATGGAAAAGGGGGATTTTCTATTAATTAAATTTTATCTTTTAAAGTGTACTTTTCGGTTGGACAACATTTAATATGTTAGATAAGCTAAAAAAACATGAATGGAAACTTGGAAATAAAAACTATGGGAATAAAATTGTTGCATGGCTCACACCTATTCCACATCTCTTTTTATGCAACCAAGTAATTTTTTTATGTGTTCCACTATATCATCTCATTCTTTGATGCATTACTTGGGTGGATGAATTTTTTTGCTTAAAGGGGCCAAAATATAAAAGAGGAAAACTTTAATAGTTGATAAGGTTAAAAGCATTACATTTTGGGAAAACGCCTTTGGTGTAATTCCATCAAAGGCGCCAGCGGTGAGGGCCATTTTTCAAGGAGTGTATGTGTTTCATGGGCATTTTTGTTGGAATATTTTTTTGAATCCTTCACCTGACAAGTTCAAATCTGTTGTGTTTGGTGGATTGTTATTGTGGAATCTCTACAACATGGCATGATAATCCACCAACAAGTAATGTGAAGTGAGTTTCACTCGATGTTTTTAAAATGAGTACCCTTCTAGACGTGTATGCTAATTGTTGCAAAATTGAGGTTGCACACCAAGTCTATGATGAAATGTCTCAATGTGACATGGTCTCATGGAATGATATGATATCGGGTTATGCACATATTGAAAACCTTGGTGAGGGTATGTACACCATTCATATAATTTCCTAATGGAATGTGGCTTCTTGGAATGCCATGATTGTATGCCTAGAAGAATATGAGGTTTTGTGAATTAGGTTTCATTAGGTTTAACAAACTCTCTTTTTCCATATTCAAATATCCTCTGCCATCCTATCTCCACCATCCAAATATCTGACAAGTGTCACCGATCCTCCACCCCCATCCAACTGTGACAACCCCTTTTGGTGTAATAAGAGTAATGATATAAATAGTAATAAAACAAGGTTTCTTATTTGGTGAGGATGGAAACTATTATATAGAGAGACGGTAATTGATTATTTTTAAGTTTTTCTTGTAAAATGCATTGTCCAAAAAACAAGGTGTAGTAAATTTTACACAACACTATAATATAAATGATGATGTTCTCTCTACAACTAATCAAACCAATACAACGATGTGATATATTTTATATTTTAATGAAATTTAAGTAACTTTCCTTGAGATCTTTGATATGTGTTTCGCTCAACCGTAATTTTTAAATCCCTCTGTATACATTGTCAGAACACATAATAAACATCAATGTTGATGCTTTGACGTGATCACATTTCATCTTTGTGGAATTTTTATCCTTGCAAGGGGTTGAAGCTGTGATTTCATTTTTCCGAGTTTATGTGAAAATGTTGGGCACTATAGTGAAACACTAAATATAATGGAAAAAATGGGTAGTTTGGTGGCGATGTGGAGAATCTTGTCCGCTTAATTTTAATGTTTTTAAAATCCTATTTTTTTCCAGTTCTATTCTTTAATAAAAATAATAATCCTCGAGCTAGAGTAGCTAGCACCTATGCCTATAGGGACTCGAACCAACGACCACCCACAATGAAATTATGTATATCCCCGAGGCATATTACACATGGACTGTTAAAGTGAAGCATTATTGTAGGAATCCCTGGTATTTGATGAGAAATCTTTCACCGCATCGTGTGTTCCTCTTGTTCATGTTCATTCTTTCGAAAGAAGCTACATTGCAAACACTACCGGTGATAAAAATAGTGCTAAGGTTGAAGGCAAACAATGTGTTTCATGAAGGTGATTTCAGTAGAGCGGTGAAATGGAAGGCCGAGATTATTTTGTTCAACATCCATGTACGTAAAGCAATGATAGAAGCTATCCCCACCCTTGAATTTCTATCACACGTTAGCCGCTTACCGGTCTTTACCACAATAAAAACTCATTCAAGTAATAATAAGAGTAATGATAGAAATATTAATAAAACAAGGTTTCTTTTTTGATGAGGATGGAAATGATTATATGGAGAGGTGATGGATTGTTTTTATTTTTTTCTTGTAAGATGTGTTGTCCAAAAATCAAGGTGTAGTTTTTTTACACAACACTTTATAATATAAATGATGATGTTCTCGCTACAACTAAGCAAACCATTACCAGGATATAATATATTTTATATTTTAATGAAATTTAAGTAACTTTCCTTGAGGTCCTTGATCCGTGTTTAGATCGATTTGTAATTTTAAAACCTATGTGGATATTGTCAATGACATATACTAAACTTAAATGTTGATGCTGACGTGCTCCCATTTCATTTGTGTGGAATTTCTATCCTGTGAGGGTTTGAAACTACCATTTCATTATTGGGTTTATGTGAAAGTGTTTGGCACTATAGTGAGACACTAAATACAATGGAAAAATATGGGCATTTCATTAATGCGTAGATAATCTAGTCCACGTAATTTTAATGTTTTTAAAAGCCTATGTTTTTCCTAGCTATGTTCTTTAATAAAAAATAATCATCCCCGAGTAAGAGTACCTAGAACCTACGCCTATGGGGACTATAACTAGCAACCACCCACAATGTAATTAAGCATATCCTCCGAGGCATATTCCACATGGACAATTAAACTGAAGCATTATTGTAGGCGTCCTTAGTAGTTGTTGGGAAATCTTTCGGAAGGCCAAGATTATTTTGTTACACATCCATGTACGGAAAAATGCAACACAAACCATCCCTTCCCTTGAATGTCTAAAGACTTTGTCACCGCTAACCAAGTCTTTCCCATGAAAAGAACGCTTTCGGTGTAATAACAATAATGATTAAAATAGTAATAAAACAAGGTTTTCTGTTTGATGAGGATGGAAACTATTATATGGAGAGGCAATGGGTTTTTTTATTGTTTTCCTATAAAATGCATTATCTAAAAAGAAAGGTGCATTATATTTTACACATCAATTTATAATATAAATGATGATGTTCTCGCCACAAATAAGTAAACCATTACTAGGATATAATATATTTTATATTTTTATGAAATTGAAGTAACTTTCCCCAAGGTCCCCGATTCGTGTTTGGCTCGATTGTAATTTTTAAAACCTATGGACATTATCAGTGCACGTATACTAAACATCAATGTTGTTGCTGACATGGTCCCATTTCTATCCTTTCAAGGGTTTGGAATTGCCATTTCATTATGTCGGATTTATGTGAAAGTATTGGGCACTACAGTGAAACACTAAATACAATGGAAAAATATGGGCATTTTAGTGGCGATGTGGCGAATCTGGTCCGCTTAATTTTAATTATTTTAAAAGCCTATTTTTTCCATGTTGTGTTCTTTAATAAAAAATAATAATCCTTGAGTCAGAGTACCTAACACCTACGCCTATGGGGACTGAAACCGACTTCCACCCGCAATACAATTCAGCATATCCTCTTAGGCATATTCCACGTGGATAGTTAAAGTGAAGCATCAGAAGCAGTGTCCTTGGTAGTTGACAAGAAATATTTCTTTGGTGGGTGCTCCTCATGTTCATGTTCATCCTTTCAAAGAAACTACAACTCCAAAAATTGTCAGCCGATAAGAACAATGTTGATGTGGTGGAGAACTATCTGGGCATTTGATAGGTTCAAACATGGCGAAAGCATGCAATGTGTTTCATGAGGGTGACATCAACGAAGTGGGTGGGCAATGAAATGGAAGGCCAAGATTATTTTGTTCAACGTCTATGTATGGACAACAACAACATAAGCTATCCCAACATTTGAATGTCTAACACATATCAACCGTTAACCGTGTCGTTTTCGGATATTAAAAATGTTTTCGGTGTAATAAAACACCTATAATCGCTTGAATTTTTCTTGTTGTTGCTTGAGCTCTTCTATTTCAACCCACCATCAAAACAATCTCAATCTTCGATTTGTCTACGCACTTAAGTACCCCCAAATTTTTAGTCGAAGGAAAAATAGATACATTTGATGGAAGTGGAGTGGGATTTGAAAATTTGGACACAACTATAAAATTGATGACCTTTTAACATTTGATATTACTGGAAGTAACTTCTCTCCACACTAGTGTTGCTCTTGTCGTAGGAAAGTTTAATTTCTTGACCTTAGCATGGGCCCATAAAGGACATCAATGTTTAAATTAGAGTAAATGAAATTCATTAAATCCAATCAGTCATACTCTTCTATGCTTATGAAAGGATTGAACGGGTATTTCTAATTTCACGAAATCGAAGATACAAAACATGGATATTGGCGGTCTCGGTGGATCTGCGAAGGGTGTCGACATACTTTGGACTATGGACTCGTTGATCAATTTGTCACCCGTCTGAGCCCCCACCCCAACCCACCTATGACATGCCTTCGGCGTAAATATATATATTTATAACCTTTACATTTATGATCAAACAATAATAATTTCATCATTCGCACCAGATGACAAAAATATTTAAACAACGGGTGGGAATTTGAAATAGTAGTCACATGTGACAAGTAATCCATAATGACCGCCATGGGAATGGATTTACGATCTCTTATTTGGAAAATTAAACACTACTAATGTTTTTTTGATTGAAAAGCATAACCATATATTAATAATGAAGTACAATGCTAATCATACAAAATCGGGTGGAAAAGATCACACCCCATAAGCAGGATCAAAGTAGCCATAAAGGCTACGAGTAGCAAAGTGTCATGTCAACAGACGCATTTTCAATCAAAAAAGCTTAAAACAGAAAAGCCGAGAACCAGAGAAACTCCAAACATGGAGCTAGGCAGCAACAACAAACATGGAGGAAGGTGGCGGTGGTGGTGGGCTCTTTGGATGGTCACCCCAACCACCAAGAGTAGTATCGGGGTGTCATCAGGCTACTCCCAGCCATCAGTTTGCTTATTGTTCCTCCTCATTTCCCCACTGGGAGGGTGAGATAGCAAGAGAAAGCTATGGAAACTTTGACTGGTCGGGCACCTACCTCCCGGAGCCACCACTGCCAGAGCCACCAACCAAAACCCCACAGCAAGCGGTGAGTCCAAGACATTGGTTTGAATTGACTCGAAATTGAAGTCACAAATAATTTCTTCATTTTTTTGGTCCACTTCATAATTTCATTTACTCGAAAACAAAAAACATTTATTGCAATGTCTATAAAAATTTATTAAAATGTTGTACAGCCACTGGCGTGGATTGGTTCATGACAAGATTTGGAGTCGAAGTAATTAAAGTTGGAAATTGGAATGCTGGCAAGTGGCGACTTTGACAAGTGTGTAAGTAGTAGCTGTATTATTCAATTTAGAGAATGGATATTAATGGGCTCGGTTGGTGGTGGCCACTAGAGGTAGGTGGTAGTGGTATCTTGCTAGCTAGGAGCATAAGAGCCTACGCGAGATAATGAATGGCGCTAATGTCCCGAGGCGCAAGTTCCCAAAACCCATGCCGAAGGCTCAATGCTAAGCGGCTAAGCCTATTAATACTAGTAAATTGACATATATGAAAACTAAAAACGGTCAATATTTAAATGTAAACGTCAATCTAATGGTTCTAACGAAAATAGCCCATCCTTAGTGACGGTTGAAAATATAAAATTGTTGTATTTTATGGTTAAAATCCCAAAAATGTCTAAACATGCGTCAAATTTAACCCCGACTCTACCTCAAGATCACACCGATAATGTCCAAATTGTTTGGATGACAATGATGACGACCACATGGATAAGGGCTTGTGGTCACTTCCAAAGATTGATTATCCCATTAGAAATAATGAACCACCTATAGAAACATCATGAAAAATCTAAGAAAATACAAGAAGCATAAGGATATGATAGGCACCTCATTAATTACGCCAAAAGCATTCCCTCTATGGGAAAGGCCCTTCCATTCGTTTCGGTGACTATGTTAATTTTGATGGCCGTTTGGACATTTGATGTGCATTTTGACGTTTTCCTTGTTTTACATGTTTTCGAATGATGTTTTCCCTATTTTGCATGTTTTTGCATGCGAAATTTGCATGATGGGTTCTATAAAGAATAAATATTTTTTAAAGCCTAGATCTCGATATGCTTCTTTCATGAATTCATACTTAGATTTACAGTCACCAATCTCTCCATGGCTGAAATGAAATGGGTGGTTGTGGTAGGAGGCGGAGTTGCAGGCGCCCATGCCATCAGATCTCTTCAATTCAGAGCAGATGTCACATGGATTGATCCGTATGTGAATTTTGCACCAAACCCAATTCAATGATTATTTTGCAAATGGTTACTTGGTCACTAGCAGTGTTTTGAGTGTTATAGATACAAAAGTTGTCAGAAGACCCTTGATTGGTTAATATCAAAAAAGGACAAGGACATCGTGGAGGAGGCTTGCTTTATTGTTTGGGAATTAAATAAGCAGCAGGTAACATAAGCTAGGGAAAACACTCAAATTATTCCTACGGTAATTTTATTTTATGATCCAATATTAGGGTACTCCTTTATGAGAGGAAAACAACAAACGTAATCTAACAAAATAATTGAATGTTTTAAATTTGTTAAGTTTTCGTGGTATTTGTAAGCCCTAACTAAGGAAAATAGTAAAGGGAATGGCTCAAGACTTTACATGGTGATCCCAGAAATAAGCCATCATCAGGATAATTTTATTTTCATCTTCATCGTAGGATTTATTGATTGTATCACCTGAATAGTAGCAATTGTCGCTTTAGCTCCATACATGGAATCTATCTCAGTTTTAGTTTAGCATCGTCATCGAATCTATCTCTACATCACTTATCAGATTTATTTCTACATCTATATTTTCCCTTCTACTTCATTGTCTTTCCTAAGCTCTTTTTTAACAAGGCAATTATCATATAATTGTTTGTTTCAAATATCATCTCATTCTTTGGTTTTTTTCATTTTAAGTTTTCTTATTTCTCTTCAATGCATGTGTTTTTGTATTTATTATTTCTTTCTTATTGCAGGGAAAACCAGCTGCCTTAAAGTATGTGAAATTCTAGAATGTTCGCAGGTTTGTCCTTTGCAAAATGGAATACATGTTTGTGGTATCTTCATTTGATGCTATTGTGGGAATCCATCTACTTTTCAAGCTCTTAGAAATTTTTGTAACATTCTGTTGTTGTAATTGCATAAATTGAATTGGACCAATTTGACCATATTTGTTGAGGACAATCAAGGTGGCACCGATGTTATTAAAGTTCAGAAGCTTGTCCTTTATGGTAGCACGTAAGTTTTACTACTTTTGATGGCTTTTTTAAAGCATATGTTACTCCAAAATTATGAATACTATTGCTCCATTAACCCTTATCATTAGTTAAACTAATTACATAGTCACCAACAGATGTGGGTATGGAAATGTGTATGGTTATGGCTACATTGTTTTCACTATCAGGATATGTGGGTAGTTGGGCACATCTGATCAATTAATATGTGCATACTCGACGAAATCTGAAACTTGTTGTATGCTAAATTGTCCACTGACATGCTTTTTGTATGTTAATAGAAGACTTAAATCACATAGAGATCTTGGTCTTTCCCTTTTCCCATATTATAGATGTCAATTTTGTTTTTCAAGGTGGGTTGTATTAAACTCTCTTTCTGGCTTTGGATCTTTTAAAACCATGATCACTTAGCTTTCTTCTTTTATCATTGTTGAAGTTTTATCACTGGCCTTAAGAAGTTAAGATCTTGGTGTTGAGTTTTGTAAAGATCTCGTTTATAAAGCATATTAAAGAATCCCTTGGAGACAATCTTTCCGTAGAGATAATAGTATGATTTCTATTTACCTATGTTACTAGAAAGAAAACACCCAACAAATTTCAAATTCTGAAACTTGTTTTCTAAGAAACCCGCATTACTCAGGCCATTTTTAGGTTGGGACAAATGGCCACCGAGTCAGTTGAATGCAGAAAACCAATTTCTCATGTCTATGTAAACATTTTTTGTTTTCTATTAACCCTTAATGATCACTCTGAATAAAGTTATGTCTTGATGGTTGTAGAAAGTTGAATTATGTTTAAATATTTTTAATATGATAATAGCTATATAAATTTAATAATTATTGTGCATGTATAAAAATATTAAAATTGTAACCTTGAAATCTCTGTATTAAAATTGTAACCTTGATTTCCCGTATTAAAATTGAAACCTCGATGTCCCTATTTGAACCTATTTCAGTCTGATTTCTTGTTTCTCATTACAAGAACAAAGTGCTAATTACTGAGATCTCTAATTGCGTGTACATGGAGCATTCCAGAGATAATACTTTTTGTACCTAGCTGGATACAAGCATGAGTTAGTTGTTGCATCGCAGATGGCTGGTAAACGCCTTGTAAGTAATCCAAATTTGTGTACTTTTATATTTTGAACATCCTTAACTTTCAAGAAGAAAAGAAAATAATGGTTGAATTTTGTCTGAGGGAATTTTTGTTTGCAACTTTTTTCAGACAGACAGTGAGAAGAGTACTGCACCTTTGGATGTGGTCACACTGTTGGGGAATGCAGTCGGCAATGAATGCAAAAAATATGGAGATTTTGAGAAAGGGAAATTTTATCAGAGCATGCAAGATATTCTCAATAAGTCCAGAGCTTCAAGGATTCCATTGTTCATGATATTTATTATGCAGTGTTGTTTACTGTTGAGCTTAGTAACATCTATTTTAATTTTTATCTCACTAAAAGACTAAATGTTTCATTCAAGAGTATGCCTTCCTCATTAAAATATTTCATTAGCTAAGAAGCTAACAAATTCTTCACACATCCTCTAGATCACTGAATCAAAGAAAGACAAGACAGATGGTTCAATCACCGTGGGCATATATAGTTCTTTGAATAGGTTGAAGCTTGTGGATATTTTTAGTGGCAAATATTCATAATTTGGTGAATATTCCATTTTTGGAAAATTTGAAAAGGTGATTTTTTAGAGTAGGTCAGTGTACTGTTCGCCTAAAATTTCTAGTATAATGTTTTTTAGGGGTCGGCTTCGCCTACCATTGAAAACTAATCCTATATAAACCTAGGTAATTCACCTAGTAGTATACTAGTAACTTACTAAGGTACCATCTGAATTACTTGTAAATTACAAGTAGACAAAGTGTGGATCAGAGTCTTAGACTCTGATTGTTATATATTTGCAATACGAAATTTTCATTGATGCGTGACAAGGAATATTTTCATTTCCAGATAAGTGACAATATAGTGTTGTTGATGCGCGACAAGAGAAGGTGTTGATGCACGACACGTGAGGGTTGTTGACACACGACAAGGGAGGGTTGCAGGTGGGCGATAAATGAGTTTTTTTGATGAGAGAAAAGGGGGTTGCAGATGGTTAAAAACAAAAAGAATTTTTTTGGAGTTGGACGACAACAAGGTTTGTTGTCGCACAACAACAAGCCTTATTATCACCCGACAAAAGCCTTGCTCGGCGAACCCTATTGTCGCACGACAACAAGGCTTGTTGTCATGTGATAGCAAGGCTTGTTGTCATGTGACAACAAACCTTGTTGTCGCATGACACCAAAAAATGTTGAGTTCTCCCCCTTAAGAAAATGACAGGTGAAAATTTGAATCTAAAATCCTGGAAAATTTGCCTTTCCGATGAAAGTGGTTTGAGGTATATTCAGTCGGGATTTTCCACCTCCAATTTACCAGAGGTTTCTTAAAATGAACCCTGTTTGAAGCCTTGTGTGGTCATAACAACATCTAACACATGAAAAAACCCTTGGGCAAGGCCCCACCTCTGGTTCAAATACATGGCAGAAGACTAGACTCCTCTCAGTTTCATGTTTGACATTGTATGCTGGTATGTGTTAAGCCTGTTATCATTCACAAATAGCATCATGCAAATCACACAAGAGATATCAGATGGGTTAAAGAGAGAGAGGTGAATGCATCCACTAATTTCCATAGCATTTTTCAAATGTTCTATTTAGTTTTACCGCAACCTGGGTTCTTCTTTAGCCCTTTGTCTCACATCTATTTTCTCACTCTTCTTGCATCATCCCACCTTCATCATAGATATTTTAAGGGGTTTTCACCATTTGTTGAATCATACCAATCCCTACTTAACCCTTATTGATGTGTGTAGTAAAATGACATATGGTTCAATCACCGTGGGAAATTACTCCCTTCATTGCATATTCCTATGTGTTTTTGCTATATAAATCAGGGTTAGTGTTGGGTCCCTCACCCAAAGAAATCAGACAAGGCATGGCTTGTCAACTAGACGACACCACTCATTTGACCTTTTCTACATCAAACAACACCACAAATTTATAAATTTAATGACAATGTGTTTCTAGAAAGCCAATTCAGCCTTAACAGAGTTACTTTGGCCTTTAGACCCACAACCAAATCCATAGGAATCACCACAACAATACCAACATAATTGTCACAACTAGATCTATTCACACAGTTATGATGATCTCCTTTATTGGGCTGGTGCATATTTGCTTTCAGGTGTGGTTTCACACAATTCCCCCAAATAATTACAAACCACATCAACTACAAAAGTAATTAACTATCAAAAGCGGTATCAAATGTATTCATGTTTAGTGCCAAAAAATTGCCCACAAAAGGCTAACTCTCATGATATAAAACTTGCAAATGTACGGAAGTCTTCATGTATTCATGTTTAATTTAAATAAAATAGTCCATAAAATGCTACTAGTCACAATATAATATTTACAAATGTATATGTATAAATTTGTAATGATTTGAAATGCAAAGATAGAACCTTTAAATGTAATACTTCATGTATATTGTTACACTTACAAAATCAATTACACCCTTTATCAACATCAACTACAAAAATAATAACTATCCATCTAATTTAAAATATATATATTGTTTGGCATTCACATTGCATTGTACACATGCGATTGTTAGTCTTAAAATATTCTCGATGAAGAAGTTTGATGCAGCTTTGGTCACATGTTTTCATGAGCATGCATGCATATCCTAACATGTTTTAAAGAATTTGTAAAGAAGATAGTACATTTAGATTGTCTACATAATATTAGGTTGATTTAGGTTTGAAACTAGATGAATTAGTTAGAAATATTTTGCATTTTTTTCCTCTTCAAAATTGGGTTTGTACTCTTACCTCTAAACAAGATCCATCAATATGGCATGATAGATCTATATAAATTATTCAGATTTATATGAACCTATGTAATAACTTTATGTACTTCACTTTAATTTTTACACTTTTGAATCTATTTTCTCTCTCCTTTTCTATTTTCAGCCCAATTGGATGGATATAAATATATTTCTAATAGAAAACCTTAGCTCCCTTGCACAACCTATCAAATTGAAATTAAATGGGGTGTGTGGGAAAGAAAGCGGGTGAGTGAGGGAAAAGGGGGTAGAGTAGATGTGGGGGAGGGGTATATGCTTAAGAAATTTTGGGTTGGACTGGCCTTGGGAATCCCCACTAATCAACTAAACATTGCACTAAATTATTATGTGTGGAATGCAAAACCGAATGCGATTATGTCACCTAGTGGAAGCATGATCATGATAATGCAATATCTATGTCTTAGTGCAATAATAAACAAAATATAAACCATTGAATTGTGCTTCATAATTATCTTTGTACAAGTAGAATATATTGAGAAATTAAAACAATTAAACTAGTACAATGTCCTTGTTGCATGAGTGATACAAAAATAAAGAATTGCCTATTACATGAGATCATACAAGAGTATTCAATTTTAGTCAAAATGGACCCAATATATTACACCATATTAAGGGGTGTAAGGGGTTAAAGTATAAAAGTTTGTAAAAATATATTGGGGGTAGGGTATATGGTGTGGTAGGGAGGAGGGAGGGAGGAGGAGTAGTTTTGGGGTAAATGAAAAATCCTTAAAAATACATAATTTTCATTGTCTTTTCAAAGTAGTGGTGTGTTTGTTAAAGAAGAAACTTGTATTTTCAAAGTAATAACACGCCATACCTCTCAATAGATAGGAAATCCTTCTGTGTATCGTTACTAAGGTATTTTTTCATTTGATTTGATTTATTTTCGAGAATGGGATTTCATGAAGATTAATAAATTTAACTTAATGCAACCACACATGACCCTTCACATTACTATACAAAGTTTGATTAGTGTGACAAATGTAGATAGAAAAGAAAGGAAGAGAGACATTAAATTATAAATATTGAGGGTTTGTACTTTTCGAGTCCAATATGAATTTCATCAAGGTTTTAAGTGGAAATATAATTAAATTTTGTGAAAATGTAAGTTATTGAATCCAGGAGGTGGAAATTAAGGGAGTGTAAAAATGTCAAAGGGAAAATGGGTAGTTTGGATATATGGTAAAATAAGGGGTATTTTATAATTGAAAATTTGTATTGGGAGGGGGTGTTAATAATTTAATATTGTAATATATATTTGAAAATAGGGGTATTATTTAGTATCCTACAAAAACATTTAATAGGCCATAAATCTAAATATTGAATCCTCCATGACTTGTTGTCCCATGAATTGGCCATGTTGCTCTTGCTTATGGATGTGTTTGACCTCTTTATGAGTTTTTTTATATATAGGAGTTTCTTACTTTGAAATTACAACCTAATGGAACACAAAATATGACTCGTATACTACAAACAATTGAAAATAATAGTAACAAAAAGACCGAGACCCAAATAGTAGTGAAAATGTTCATAGGAAAAAATCGTAAGTTGTGGGACATAAACGAAAATAAATCTTACCTACAAGTGTTTGATCTTGTCTTAGGTTCAATATTAATAAGATACCCATAAAAATTCATAGATCTATGTGACTCAAGAAAAAAATATGAAAAAGAAAAGAACCAAACATATTACACTCATAATCAAGCCATATGACAAAAAAATGACTACATTGTATGTCACTAGGTGCAATTTTGTTGTTTGATATCTCCATACACACAATTCACTAAAAGAGCCATGTGAATTTTCATGTGTGCCAATTTTAGGTGTCCACGGTGAGATAATGTAATGTTAATTGGTACTCGATTTTTCCCAATCACATGCCAAGTTCCGTTAGATGGTCAATTATTTTGATCAAGTGTGTGAGTGAAGAAAATTGAGTCTTGTTGAATCAAGTGTGAAAATTAATGTGAATTGATGCTTGATTTCCCCTACTACATGCAAATTTGAATGATGTATATTCTTAATTGGTTACATTAATTTCATGATGATGGCCAATCAATCCCCATCGATCAATTACCACAATGTTATAAAAATTAGGGTCGATTAGCCCCAATCAAGCCCCATGTTGAACTAGATGATTGATTAGTTTGATTGGGTATGCAAGTGAGGTAAATTGAGTCTCATCAAATCAAGTGAAATTTAATTCAATGAAAATCATTGCTCAAGTTGCCCAAATCATGTTCCAATTTGAACAAAATGTTTGATTGGTTCTATTGAATGTGTAATTTGGCCCAATCATGTCGGTGATTTATTTAATTTGAATTAAATATAATTGTAGAGTAACCACCATGTAACAAATGATGTACAAATGAAAATATACAGTAAACACACAAGAAAAATAAAATTTATAATATGAAACCCTAAGCAAGCGAGGGAGTTAAGAAGACTTAACTCATATCCACACAATCTGTAAGTGATCTCGGGAAGGGTGATTCATGTGATTTGTAGACACAAAATCATGCGCTTAGGCACCGTTATCACCGAATCACAGCACCCCTGTGTTTATACAAGTGCATATACTTGAACTCACGGTGTGATTGGATAACATGGGTACTATCTCCAAGTTGTGGGACTTGCTACTTGAGATAGACCTCCAGAGAAAGCTGGTTCTTGCTCCTAAACTACCTGCCACAATCTACTCTAATGCAGGATAAGCTAACTGTTCTAATCTAAATTTCCAAGGGACCAGGGAGAGAGAATACATAAAATGAAAGCCTACACTAAAGTGGTGATACACTAGAAAAGGAGGGTGTGAGAGTATTCTCCAAATGTGTGAAATACAGAGGCAAAGTGCACACTAGAAGAGGTGATGACAGTTCTCCATAATCTAGCAAAATGCATTCACAACAATATTCCAAGCATACACAATGATAATGAATCCCTGCAAGAACATAATAATAGACACAATATTCTTATAGAAAGATTAAAGGGGCAAGAAGAATGCAAGAAAACACAGCAGGGGAAGATACATCCACAAACTGATATTTTATTGCTTCATGATATGCACAGTTCAATCTATTACAAGATAAGGGCCTGGATCACCATGCAAGGAGTCCACTACAAGGGCCTACAGCACATTGGATTCACAAAGAAATTTTGATAGAGCTTTGCTATCTGAAAACTCCCCCCCCTACAATGAGCCCAACACTCCAATTTATAGAAAAATGAGAAGGGAAAGAGAAGGGAAAATGGAAATCCCAAAATCTGTCCTTCAACCACCTGTAAGAGGCATTAAATGGAGTAATATGATTATAAATTACTTAAAAAAGGCTCCCCATACTGTCCCATGTGCTACAGCAGAGAAAGAATGATGACCATGCCTCTTAATTGCACTCCCAGCTACCAAATAAAACACTGTTCTAAACCCGGCCACATTTTCTTAAAAATCTCAATCAATTTCTGATCAAATCTAGAATTTATTGATTTTTGTGCATTGGACTCAGAACCATGATTCCAACGGTACCAATTTTGTGCAATTTCGTTGAGAAATGCAAAATTTATGGCCTTCTGAGTGCGGGCAACTATTTTGGGCCTAGCAGGCGTTTTGTCATTTGACGGGAATGAGCATTAACTAACTGGAGCCGAATATATTTCTCTTATTTAAATATATCTACCCTCATAAAAAATAATAAATCTAGTTTTTGTGGCATAGAGGACATCGTGCTCGTTCCAGAAAGTCCAATTTTATGAAAATCGGAGCTCGGAGTCAAAAGTTATGGCCGTTTGAAGTTTCCGGACCAAACGTTGACTTTTCTTCCTTGCTGTCGGCCGCTTCGGCTTTCCGCGTCCCACGCGTCCCTTTGGCCCAGATGTCCCAGTATGAAATTCCTCTGTTTCGGCTGAACCGGCTGGTTCACGTCCACCGCGTACTCTTGTCCCGCTTGTCCCGGACTGCTTGGGACAAATTCTTCCGATTCGCCCGGTTCGGCCGGTTCACGTACTTTTGTCCCAACTGTCCCGGTGCGAAAGTTCTCATTTCGGCCGATCCGGCCGGTTCGCGTACTTCGCGTACCTTCGGCCCAACTATTCCGGGCTGCCTTAAGTCTTTTTGGCGACTCGCGTCCTCGCGTCCCTACCGCGCCAGATGTCCTGCATCACTGCTGTTTGTCAGTTAGTCAATCTTTCCACTTTACCGGCCGATTTGATTTCCGCGTCCCGCGCGTCCCGACGTCCCACTTGTCCCAAATGCTGCGCAGACCACTGGCGGCCTTTCAGCCGGTTCGCGCCCAGATGTCCCTCATGTCCCGACTGTTGCGAGGACTAGGACTTAGCCATTTTTCATGATTTTTTCTGGCCCGAGCTCTGTTTTTTGCAATTTTTTCACCTTTCCTCAGAACTTGCTCTCTTCTTCTTGGACAGGGGAGTTAGAAAAAATCTAAGGGGACCCTAGAAACATGACTTTTTGCCCTGACTCAATCTATTTTCCTGGGACTTGAGAATTTAATGCATGTTATCAAATTTACCCTGGGGGGTGAATTTTGGATAACATGCACATTTCTAGGTCCTAAAGGATGTTAGTATGTACTACTCCTAATAAAAAAGGAAACCTAAGCTAAAGATACCAAGGGACAAGGGATAGAAGGAGAACATAAATATGGAAAACTAAACTAAGGAAGGTGATAACACTGAAAAACTTGGGATGAACACTGTTTGTTCTAAGTAAAAATGAAGGAGAAGCTATAAAGGGAGGCGGACATGCGTAGCACAAACCATAATGCATTCACACGATTGATTTCATGAAACATAAAAGGAAAATGGAGCTAAGAGGATTTAAAATGGCACAACAAGCACACAACGAAAGGGAATGTCAAGAAAGAAGAATACAAACAAGTTAAGCAAGAGAATAGCCAAAAAACAATACTTTTATTACTTCCAAGAATGCAAAACCTGTTACAATGTTTTATGAGGCCAATATCCACGTGCAAGAGATAGATATAGAGGTCTGCAACTCAAAATACAAAGATGGAGAATCCTTAGCAAAATGATAGAAGATTAAAAATATCCAACCCTTTACAATGAGTCATGCTCTTACATTTATATATGAATTGGTGAGATAACAAGAGGAGAAGGAGTGAAAACTTGGATTTAAATCATAACCACCAACAACAAGTAGTAAATTCCTACAAATCCACTTACAAATATGTCAAATGTGCTTCCTTGTGTCTGTTTTGCATGTAGGAGAAGGAATGAGGTGAAATCTCTATCAAATCCTATGGTTGGAGCAATCAGATCTTGCATTAATGGCATGAGGTAAGTTTTCCATCTTCTCACCTACCAAATCCGGCCAAAATTTGAATTTGAATATCTTGCATTGTAGCCCACATCATCATCTATCAAATAGGACAAACCATGCCTTATTCTAGTCTTTGCCACAAAATTTATGACGATATGAAGTCTGCATGTCGCTTTGACACATAAAGACATGTGGTACTTTAAGGATGGTTGAAGGATGACTAATTTTCCATTCACTTTATCATTTCTTCCACATGTAAAGTAATGATTTTTGTTTAATATTTTGTGCCCATTTGGTACACTTTGATTGTTTGTGTGTAACACACTCAAATATTGACACATAACACGTGGCATAGAAGGGAAAAAGATGTGCTAGGAATAGGAAGGTACGAGAAGGAAAACAAATGGAAAGGGCACACAAAGGCAACACACATGGGAAGAAGGGAGAAAAACCTACCGAGAGGAATGTATGGTAGAGGCACAATCATTACAAGATGATGTGCGAGAAGGGAGGAAGGGGGCTTGCAAAAGTGCTAGGGACTTAGCTGATTTTTGGGAGCAAATCTAAGGCACACACGCAAGGTGCATGAATAACTAGGAAGAATGCGAGTGCATAGGAATTGGGTTCAAGGGAAGATGGAACAAATATATGAGGGAAGAGGATAGATGGAAGGTGAAGAAGAGAAGAAGGGCGTGCATGAGTGCACAAGGAATTTATGTCGGTGCGATAAGCGAAGTGCATGCAACCTATAGCGTAGAACCTTCAGAGCCAGAATGGGGATGTAAGTTGTCCAAATAACTAGGGGAGTTATTTTGGATAATATTTTGGTGAATTTCGGGATATCTTCCTGCTAGATGAAGGATATCAATAGCCTGGGGCATCCATTGGGCATGGAGTCTGCTATGTAATAATGAAATTATGATCTAGAACCTTGAAGAACTGCCCCTAAAGTGACTTGATGAAAGATCTTTGAATTTTGTTCTAAGTCCTGTAAGGCGGTGGAATTCTTTGGAAAGTGAATAACATCCTAGAAGCAACAAAACAATGCACACAAGAAGTACGCGAGAAGAAATAACTATATACAAAAAAAAATGTAATGCAACACACTTGGAGGAATTGAAACTACTCTAATATATACAAAATGATGTAGCAAGCTTAATGGAAGTGTTTAAGATAGATCCCATTGACTGGGATTGATAGCGTGCCTCCATCAAGATGAGATAACTCAAAAGAGTTAACCTCCTTACAAAAATTAATAATATATGGGCCACTCCAAAGTGCATCAAACTTTGAATGATGCCTTGGTTTGGCTCTGTCAACATCCCATTTTAATACCAAGTCCCCAACTTTAAAAGATTGAGGCCTAGCCTTTTTGTCAAACCACTTCTTTGTTGATTGATCATCCTGTTCTAGCCTGATCATGGTAGTGTTTCTTGACTCTTCAATTTTAATTAGCTCTGTCATTCTGATTTCTCTCGATTCATGCCCTCAAATTCCAGTTGATGGGAAAATGATAACGAATTCAACTCAAGTATCAAAATAAGTGTAGCCTCCTTTCCATAGACAAAATTATAAGGCGAAGTTCTTATTTTCTTCTTCACTATGATTTTTTCTACCTAGAGCATGCGCGAGACCTTTTTATGCCACTATCTTTGGCTGATGTTCATTGTGCACTTCATGATCCTAATCAAGTTCTTATTTGTAGACACTTCCAAACCATTACATTGAGGGTAATAATTGGAGGAGGTCTTCAAGTATATGCCAAGACTAAGATACCAATATATTATTTTGGTACCAAGGAAGGCTTTTGCATTATCTAAAATGATTGTCTGAGGGACGTCAAACCTTGTTACAATACCTTCAAGAAAATTGAGGATGACTGACTCAGTTGATTCCTTGATCACGACAGCTTTTTTCCATTAGGTGAAGTAATATATAGCTGTCAGTACCCATTTGTGAGAAATTCTTGAGGGAGGATTGGTCATGTCTATGAAGTCAAGACCCCATTGAGCAAAAGGTTGATCCACTTGTATTGGTGGAGGGGAAGTATTGTCAATTTCTTATTTCTTGCAAAGAAAATGCATTATTTACATGTCATGACCCACTTGTGCACGTCTATGAACAAGGTAGGCCAAAATACTCCTTCCATTATAATATTTATTGTTGTAGTCTTAGAAGAGAAGTTTCCTCCAGAGAATCCATCGTGAAATTATTCTAACACTTTTTCATTCTTCGCATCATCGATACACCTCAACAACACACCATTAAGATTCTTTTTGAAGAGAAGGTCATCAGTTAGAACATATGGAATGGATTGCAGCCTTAGATATATTCTCTTTGCTATGTTTAGACCAAGAGGATATGTGCCCTTGAAAATGAATGTGATCATGTCCTTCATCCGATCCACGTACACTAGGGGCTTCATTCTGCTCAAGATCTCGCATGTGGGAGAACTTCATCCAAAAATAATAAAATCTCAAGTTCATCATGTGCATCCTCATCAAGTTGTTTATAGAGCTTGTTGCCTCTTACCAAATTTTTGGCTTTAAAATTCACATCATACTCCATGATTTTGGTCACTCATCTTACTCTTTTCTCATTGATTGATGCTCCCATGATGAAGTCTCTTACAGTAGAGTGAGAAAATAATACCTTGATATGATTTATGGAGAGCATAATTTTGAACTTCTTAAGAGAATATATGATGGCATATACTTTTTTCTCCATGTGATTATATTTCAACTCATAATCCTTGAGTTGTATGGTGAAGAAATCCTTTAGTTTCTCTAGTCCTTATTCATTTTCTTGTGTTAGGACAACAACAACACTTGCATCAGCGCTATAAGCATAAAGGATGAAATACTTTGAGTAGTCGGGTTGATGAGTGTTGGCGTGAAATAAATTTCTTGCTTGATCTTGCTAAATATCTCTTTACGTTCTCTCTACCGTCCCACACGAAGGCTATTTCGTTCTTGATCATAAGGGTGATGATCCTTACCAATCCTACAAAATTAGGAATGAAGTTCCTATTAAAGTTGATTTTGCTGAGGAAGGTCTATAATGATTTCTTGTGTGCCAAGTAGGGAAAGAGCCAAGATGGTCGATATGCGCTTAGGATCAATTGTGATGCCATCCTTTGAGACCACATGGGCTAATAAATTTCCCTACACCGTTGTGAAATTAAAATTCTCTCGGGTTAAGAGATACCCCAAACCTTCTACTTCTCTCGAAGACTTTCTCTAGATGTGCCATGTGATTTGCGCCCTGCTTTAAGAAGATAGTTATGTCATCTATGTAAACCAAGATGATTTCATTAATGTAACCTTTGAAGGAAATTTCCATGGCGCAGTGAAAGGTTACGATTAAATTTGACAGATGAAACAACATATTTTGATATACATATGTCCCCACTTGGTTGTAAAATCTGTTTTGAATCGATCCTCTTCTTTGACCAAGATCTGATTGAAGTCAGAATACCCATCTAGCATAGAAAATCTTTGCATTCCAGCCATAGTCTATAGAATTTTCTCCATAGAAGGAAACTGATAATGATCCTTGAGGGATGCCTTATTCAAATCTCTCAAATCAACACAGAGTCTAATTTCACCATTCTTCTTGTGTAATGGAGCAAGATTCACAATTTAGGTAGAGTATTTGAGGGGAAAATGATCTTTTCCTCGATGTGTTTAGACAACTCTTTACTCGTGAAGGGCTCTATTCTTGGAGTGAATGGCTTTTGCTTGTATCTTGTGGGCTTGATGTTGGGATCAAGGTTAACAGAGTGTTGAGAAACACTTGGATCAAATCCTTTAAGGTCTTTATACTCCCATGAAAATATATCTTTGTATTTTTTACACGAGATAGGTGAAGGTCTACTCTTCATCATATGCGCAAGATTTACCGAAACAACTCCTTGTCATGTGCAATAGTGATTGAAGCTGTAGTCTTCTTGTACCACATGTATATAGTTTTCTTTACCCTTGAACTCATCATTAGGGCTGAATATTTTCTCTAAGGTGACAAGCCCTTTAGGAAATTTTTTTCTTCAACTAGATCACTTGGTCACCAAAGTTGTTATACAAGTCAGCTTGCATACTTGAAGAGAAATTAGTTCATTCTATATAGAACTGGAAAATCTACATCTCATTGTCAAACACTTTCCATATAGTGTTGATGTCGGGAATGGATGGTCTAACTACCATATTAACATGTTGTGTGTTTATTTTGACAAAGTCCTTTGCGGGAGAGAACTTCAAACTAAGCGTGGCCATCCGATCGAGTTCTTTTTCATCTTTCATGGCACCACCGAAGATTTAGAGCATCAAATCTCTCAAGGAGGTCCCAAACTCTTTTTTTATAAGCTATGTGAAAATTATTCTTTGTCACGCACTTTTTGGTGGCCTAGTGGATAACCAATTTTGTGTCCCCAAAGATCTCGCAATGCCTTAATGCTTTTCTTCTTAGCAATAACAAGAGCATGCACCAATTATTCATATTCTGCTACATTCTTTGGAGCATGTGAACCTCGCAACCTATGCACAAATAATAACTTCTCATCCTTGGGAGAGATGAGAACAACACCTATGCCCACACTATTTTTGCTTTCGGATCCATTAAAGTACAACTTCTACAAACTATAATTTTCTTTACTTTTCTTGAGCGCATGCAAAGAAGACAACTTATCCTTGTAGAATGCAAAGAAATGCAAAGCCCGAGTTCAAAAGCTTCAAGATCTTTAGTGTATGGACCAAATTTTGGTGCCTTTCCAACCACTCATATAGCACTAATTCGGGTAGAGGAGGAGGAAAAATCTGCTCTTTATAAAAAAATTCTTGGCCTTCTTGGATCAAGCATTTGGCATGGAGAGGAGATGGGTCATATCACTAAATATGGTAGGAAAATATTGGATCATCTTGTATGGTAAAATGGGTACCATACCTTGTTCTTAGTAACACTTAAGACTACTAGAAATAGTAGATATAGAAGTGTCGAAGTCACCAAATGTGTTGAAACAAGCCTCTAAAGGTTGGAAATCACTAAGTCACACACCAAAACTTAGTAATGATGAAATTTAAGCTTTCAATACTAGTCCCACCAGGTGTGCCAAAAATTGTTGGGCTCAAACTTGCACCCGTATTAGATCAGGTTGAACTCGGTCATTGAGGTAAAAATGGGGTTGTCTACAAATTGTGGGACCTTGCTCACTTGAGAAAAGCCTCAGAGAAGACCGGTTCCTCTACCTATCTCTACTACTACTCTTGCTACTCCTAATATAGAAAGGGAAACCTTAGATAAAGATGCCAAGAGACAAGGGATGTAAGGAGAACATGAAAATGAAAAACTAAACTAATGAAGGTGATAGCACCAAAAAAATTGGGATGAACACTATATGTTCGATTGAAAACGAAGGATAAGGCAAAAAGGAGGCCGAAACACGTAGAAGAACAAAAATACATTCACATAATTGATTTCATGAAACACAACATGAAATTGGAGCTGCATGGGATTTAATATGGCACAACAAGCACACAATGAAAGGGAAAGACAAGAAAGAAGAATAAAAACATGTTAAGACAGAGAATAGACACAAAACAATACTTCTATTACTTCTAAGTATGCACTGAGTCAGTCACAATGGTGTATGAGACCGATATCCACATGCAAGAGCCAGATCTAGAGGTATGCAACTCAAAATACAAAGATGTAGAATACATAGAAAAATGATATAAGATCCAAAATGTCCAACCCTTTACAATGAGTAGTGCTCTTACATTTATAGTTGAATTGATGAGATAGGAAGATGAGAAGAGGGAAAAATTAGATTTGAATCACAACCACCAATAATAAGTAGTAAATTCCTACAAATTTGTCAAATGCGCTGCCCCATATCTTTTTAGCATGTAGGATAAGGAAGGAGGTGAGATATCTATAAAATTGGGTGGTTAGAGAAATCAAATCTTACATTAATGGCACGAGGGATAGGGATAATTTTAGTGGAAAATATTCATAACATGGAAAATAATTCATTATAGAAAAAATTGAAATGACAAATTTTTCTGAGTAGGTCAATTTCTTGTTTGCCTAAAATTTACAGTATATTTTTTAGGGTCGACTTCACCTACATTTGAAAACATCTCCTATAAAAACCTACCTAATTTGTTGGGTAGTATGCTATAACTAGTACCTTACTAAGTTACTACTAGTTGAGCTACCGACATATCAAATACCATGAACTTGCATACTCTAAGCACTAGTGCACAGTGCAGATTTGTTTACTGTTTAGTAGTTTGCAGTCAGGTGACAAGTGTTATTTTTTTATGCATGACTAGTAATATTTGATGACACATGATAAATTTTTATTGTGGATGGGTGACAAGGAGATATTACTGATGCACAACAAGAGTTTGTTTGTTGACACTTGACACTATTCTTGTAAACGTACAAATGTATTGTTATCAACGCATGAATTTTTTTTATCTAATGCACGACAACGATATTTGTTGACGTGTAACTTATTGTATTTGCTGACACGTGACAAAGGTTTTATGTGGATAAGTGACAAGGAGATATGCATACGTGCAACAAGGGTTTGGTTGTTGATGCCAATCGATACTACTCTTACCGATGGATGATTGTATTTTTGTTGACACATGATAGAGTTTTCCTCCGATGTGTGAAAAAATATCTATTGATGCGTGACTTATTATATTTACTAATGATGCATGACAATAGTTTTTATGGATGCGCAACAAGGAGAATCAACCGACATGTGACAAGGAGACTTAACTCGACACACGACAAGGAGACTCAATCTGAATCCCGACACAACTAATGTTAACAAACGATAGTTATCTTGTTGACGCATGACACAATCCTTCTCTCGATGAGTGACAAGGATATTTTTTGATGCACGAATCAAATCTCTCGACACATGAAAAAGTTTTAACTTAGTTGTTCGAACAATGGAAGGTGCTAGTGCTCAGAATGAGAAGACCCAAAAAGTAACTAAGAAATCTCAGAAGTCCCTATTCAAGTATTTTGGAAACTTTGCTACTACAGATACCACAAACACCAACACCCATACAACTACCACTGGAATGAATCAGAGTATAGATTGTGTGGAAGGTAATATTGAGGTGGACATGTATTCTTCACAATATCAACCAATGACACCTATGATGATACCATGCCAGATCTTGAAGATATACCTATTGGGATGCCCGAGCTTGAATATATTCCTATTGAGGTGCAAGCAGGAGTGCATCAAGATATCACACATACAAATACTTAGCAAAATGGAACTCAAAAATCAAATGCAAATTTTGGTTCACAAAAGAGGAAAGTAGGTGATTATGGTAATGCTCAAAATTCTACTCATGAAATTCAAACATTAAAAATGAACAAAAATATGTGGACTCTTGGGAGGACATACAAGTTTGATTGGGATACCAAATTTCCATTTATCTAACCTATACAACTAGATAATTCAGAAGAGATCCCATACGAATATACATTTACAATATGTACATGCAAATTAGGAAAGCAACAAAAATGCAAATGAAGCTGGAAAATATAGAGAAACACTGTGGAAATTAATATTTGACTATAACAGGAGGATGACTAGAAAATCAAAACACATAGGTGAAAAACTGAAAAAGAATGCATGTATGTTAAATACACAACAGAGTATGAAGCAAAGTAGAAAAAACATATACATCTCGTGGAAAAGGGAGGAACGATCACATCACAAATTGGTAAGATGAATCAATCAAATCTACATGCAAAACTCATACAGTTCTCTACTTTATTTCACATACTTAAGAAAGAAAGACTAATTTTGGATTTCCTTGATTTCAAAGTTGTGTATCAATATAATGGAATGCACAACGTTCCTCGGTCTCATTGGTATGGCAGTAGTGCATGGGAAATGACAAAATGACTTTCAATGATAGAGAAGGAATATTTGAAAAAGAATGTAAAAAAACCAAAGTTTATCTCTCTTTCAATTGATGAAGTGAAAATAGTCGACAAAACTACATGGGTATGTATCCATGTCTATACTTTATAAAATCATATGAGGACACATCATCTGCTGGGTGTTATGAAAATGATTGAAAACTATAATGCCAAAAACCTACATAAAATAATTGTTTCTCATTTGAAAGATATTGTTGGAATGTCCGATTATGAAATTGCTAGGAAGTTGGTATGCGTTGGAACATATGGTGTAACATTCATGCAGGGGTCACCAAATGAGTTGCATGTTAGATTGCAAACAAAAGTGGCCCCTTATATGCTAGCAATTCACTGTATGGCTCATAGAATGAATTTAGCGTATAAAATGGTAAGCAACTATGAAAATGTTGCTAAAGTAGAAGACCTTATAAGAGAACTTCATGCCTATATGGCAAGCAGCCCAAAGCATTTTTTGAGTTCTAGAAATTTGCAATTGGAATTACAGATGGCAAAAAAAAATTGAAGGATGTTGAGACAAGATGGATTTATTTTTATAAACATGCATGTAGAGCTCGTGAAAAGTATCCTTCATTGGTTGGTTTCATGCACAAATATATCCTCATGAAGTTGATATGGCGATGGAATTGTTGTTCCATTTAACTCGATTTGGAGACATTTCTTACATTGGTTGGTATTCTTCCAATGTTGTAGGAGATAAATACACTAATGAATCATGAACATGGGGGATTAATCTATCTTGTGGATTTTATATAGATGATAAAAATGGTATGTCCAAATCTTGATATCTTGTACACTTCCCAAGAGAGCTTTGATACACCGGTTTTTTAGAATTGGAAAGCTTTATTAGATCTTAAGAATCCCAATAACTATTTGAGATTTAATATCCATGATCACCTCTGCATCAATGTTAATGGGAGGTACATACCACTGCACATTTTGCAAAAACATCAAGATATTACAGGATCGGAAAGAGAAGAAGTTCTTGTGACATGTAATATCTTTGATTCTGTTATAGTTGAAACAAGAATAAAGCTTAGAAAAATTTTAGAATCCTTATCATCATAAATTAGAGAACGTTTCTCCAAAGATAAAATTCTTGAAGTAATGGGTGTGATGAATCCTAATTTTTAGAATACTGAAGGTGCTCGTGCAGACTATAAGAACACATTTCCATAAATCCATGGGTACAATAATGGAACATTTCACAAATACTTCATATTTCAAGGGTATGGAAATCAAAGTTATAGTGAATGTAGATTTATTAAAGTCTCAATCAACAAATTTTGCAACAATGAGGAACCAATATAAAATGTTAGACGAACCTTATGAGAGTGGTGCTATTACAAGGCTCTGGTGAGGAATCTATCAAAGTACTGTCTTACAAGAAAATATCAGTGAATATTTCAGATTATATGAGTTATTCCAAATAAGGATTTTGGGGTCTGTGGAGGATGAAAGAGTTTTCAAGTGCTTTATCATTTATAAAATCGAAACTAAGAAACATGTTGGATAAAAATATGGAAAGTTACATGAGGTGTTATGTTTCTCGCTACTCCTTGAAACCTTTCTTTTCGATAGAGCAATTGCACTTTGGAATTCCCTTTCGATAGAAGAGGTTAAAATAATAAATCTACAAGTACAAATGTTCCCAATGATTAGACTGGAATTGGTGTGTTTTCACACTCTACAGTAAGAGAACATCGACTTTGAAGAAACTATTGATAATGGATTGTTTCAGCTTTAAAAAGGTATCTCATTGACCTTACTTTTATTGTTTGTCACCTTACATTTTAACTGTGTTTATTTATTCAATTTTATATTAACAGATTCATATATAATAGTTTGTAGTTAAACATAAAATTGAACACAATTGTAACTCTACGAGATGCAAATATTTAATGAGGAGGCTTTTTAACTTATTTTGTTTCAACACTTATTATCATTAAAGATGTTACATGTATATATATTTACATTTATTTAAATACAATTATTTATAAAAATCTATTTTATATAATTACTATTTTGGATTTTTTGAATACCAATTTCCATTCTAAAAATTTGTTTGTTACATGCATTTTTCGAATACTAATTTGTAAGGCCTTCAAAGTTCAAATCTACATATTCTTCCACTATTATACACTTCTAGACTTCTACCTATGTACAGACATGCACAAGTTCTCATTTACATTTTTGTTAATCTTTCTATTTAATTTTTTTTTTTTTGTTACATGCATTTGTCGAATACTAATTTGCAAGGCCTTCAAAGTTTAGATCTACATATTCTTCCACTATTATACTCTTCCAAACTTCCATACTTGCATTGTCCAGACATGTATAGGTTATCATTTACATTTTCTTTAATCTTTATGTTTCTTCCTTAATCCACTCAATCATTATTTCATCTTTTTTTCTTGAAAACATGGGTTGACATCCATCCGAGGAAGCTCTCACTTCTCGGGACTGACAATGTTTAAGGAAACTCACCTATCTATATACTAATCCATTTTTGTGTTGATTTTTCTTGAATCGAAGGTCATCTAGCATGCTACGAAGGATGATTTCTCATTTTCCTTCCATATGCTTTGTCACAGCCATCTAAAAGACAAGAGGTAGCTTAAACCCTATCATATGACATTGCTTGAGTTTTTACAATTATGTTTAATTTATTTTTGTATTTGCAAAATGCTTTGATGAAGTGTTTGAACTTTTTGGGATGAATATCAAATTACATGTAAAAATCACACATTCAAATTTTACAAGTAGAGAGAGGAAGATTTTTCGTATTAAGATGTTTCGTCATAACACATTCCAAATTTTCTTAAAACAATTATCCATTATCATCATCCATGATCATTCTTGAAGCTAAATCTATGTCCACATATAATTCATCATCATCCATATATATTTTAATGTCATCATCCACATCTAATGTCATCATATCATTGATTCATTACAAGTAGAGAGAAGAAGATTTTGAGAAGATATAAATGTGAAGAAACTTGATACAAAGTTCTAATTTTACAAGTAAAGAGAACAAGATTTTACTGTATTAAGATGTCTCTATCCTAAGACATTCCAAATTTTCTTAAAATAATTATCCATTATCATCATCCATGATCATGGTTGAAGCTAAATCTACGTCCACAAAATTCATCATCATCCATATCTATTTTAATGTCATCATCCACATCTAATGTCATCATATCATTGATTCATTACAAGTAGAGATAATAATATTTTGATAAGGTTTAAATGTGTAGAAACCTGATACAGAGTTCAAATTTTACAAGTAGAGAGAAGAAGAATTTTATTGTATTAAGATTTCTTTCCTAACACATTCCAATTTATCTTAAAATAATTATCCATTATCATCATCCATCATCATCTATATCCATTTTAATGTCATCGTATCATTAAAATAAGAGAGAATAATATTTTGAGAAGGTTTAAATGTCTTTGTCATACCACATTCCAAATTTTCTTAAAACAATTATCCATTATCATCATCCAGATTCCATGATCGTGCTTGAAGCTAGCTACTAAATCTACATCCACATACAATTCATCATCATCCATATCTATTCTAATGTCATCATCCACATCCAATGCAATCATCATTACAAGTAGAGAGAAGATTCTGAGAAAATTTAAATGTGAAGAAACCTGATACAAAGTTTGAATTTTACAAGTAGAGAGAAGAAGATTTAACTCTATTAAGATGTCTCTGTCATACCACATTCCAAATTTTCTTAAAACAAATAATTAACCATTATCATAATGCCATCACATTCATATCAAACATAAACACCATATACAATCTAGAAATTCTATATATAATATATAACAAGATATAAAAAAATCTAGATTATAAAGTATTTCAAATTTTCAAACACCATCACATTCAAGTTTCATACTTCAATATATAAAGTATTTCAAATTTTCAAATTTAAAGTTTCAATTTTTCAACCCTCAATCATGAAATTTATCCCCAGAATAAACTGGCATCTTCTGTACCCCTTTTCCCAATGGCTTGCCCTCATGTACTCTTTGCTTGAATAATCCCATAACTAATCAGATCTTCCATAGCATTGTTTAGATTCTTTACGATTGTTTGTTCTTCCTTTGTCACATCTCCATGGGATACCAAACTAGCATCTGCAGATGCCTTTGTTTTGAACAAAATTTCAAGGTCGAAACCATTCTCTTTAATTATCCGCTTTAGTGTATTGTTTTATAAATGTTAACTAAAAAATATTTTCTTTCATCTTCATTCCCGTGAGATAAATCTGTTTCTTCATGGTTTCCAAGTGAACTTGGAACACCTTTTCTTATCTCTTCAAATTTTCATATTTCAACAACAAAAAAATAGTGAGTTCAATTAAACACATTACTAAAATAAGAAAAATTCAAATTAACAAAAAATATTGTTTCAAAGTGATAATACTTACGACTGATTTATCTCTTTCAACATTTGTAATTGCCATCAAATCCTTGTACTTAGACCATTTTTAAAAATATGCCTAGGCTTCAATACTAATATTTTCCAATTTTTTAAATTCTTTATCTAAAGTATTGTCTTTATAATTGTTTTTATACATGAAAATCCCACCTCTAGCTTGGGTAAGTAAGGCATCCATCTTTGTAGGATGATTCTCGGGATCAGTAACGTATAAATTGTCCCTTTGCCAATAATTTTCATAATGAATTATTATCTCATTGATTAGTACTTTTCCCTTCTCTCCCATTCTATGAGTTGACTGATATGAGGTACAATAAACTCTTGGACATGGGATTGAAAATCATAACCAATCAAGTTCTCTAAAGGAAATGATAACAACTATTCACCATCTGTATCTAAAAAGATGATGCCGATGGAGAGGTATGGGGGCTTTCGGGTTGATCATCATCTGCTACCTCTTTTTTCCTTTGGGTGGCCTGATCCTATTTGCGATAAAATAAATCAATATTCAAATATTGAAATCAAAAGTGAAATGTAAAAAAATTTGAATAAATTACGTTGAAATAGAAATATACCTACTAGCCTTGAATCATCTCACATGTATTGAAAAATCTTATTGGGTCATTGTTATCAATGCCCAAGTAATATTCATCTAAAGTTATATTATTTAAAACTGATACGCCGGTTGTGTTGGGAAAGCCATCAAGAGAGAGGGTTGGAATTTGAAATGAGGAGGCAATGTTTAGTGTCACTAGGGGCCAAAGGAATTGACATGTGTTTACCAATGCTTTTTTTTCCCAAACCTTTGGTTGGCATTTTGAATCATAATGGTGGAGGATGTGGCGGTGCCGCTATTTGTATAGATGGCAAAGGACTACAATGTACTGAAAAGTCTAAGAAAAATCAACAAAATCATTACTAAATCATATAAAAAGTTAAACTATGCAAAAACTATGAAATTATATGAATTTTTTTTCAAAACTTGAACTAAAGCAATAAAATCATACCTTATTATTGAGGGGTAATCTATCGTTGTACTTGAGTTGGCCGTGTTGGAGTAGTAATTAGTTGTGTTTGAGTTGTGTGTGGCTAGGATTGTTGAGTAGGGTGTTGAGAATTGACAATTGCACGTGATTGAAATGAGTGAGTTAGAAAATACGGTTGAGAAGCACATGTATAGTCCAAAGTCCTTGTAAGTGCGATAATAGTCAATTGCATGTCAATTCAATATGGTAAATGGTAAATTGTAAATAGAAAATGGTAATTTGTAAATAGTAAATGTTAGGGTATTACATCTCTATCGTTTAACTAATGAAAATGCTTGAGGGTTCGATGATGAGTGAACTTCCATTATAGATTACGAATTTGTTGATGCCTCAGGATGTTGTTGGCCTCTTCCTCTTGATGCAACTTTTTTCATGGAAGGGCCTCAAAAAATATTCTCTACATACGATCAATATTTAATCATATTCCAGAAGTACATAATGTTAGTATTGCATAAAGATTCAATCAAAAGTACATAATCAAGACAATAACCATACTAAATTCTAATGTCAAAATATAAACTATATACCTATTGTTTTTAAAATGGAATTGACAAATTCTTCATTGTATCATCCATGCAAGTAGGAATTGGTTTTTCTTTTAAATTAAAAAGAGCCTCGTAATAAAGGCCAAGGAGATAGTTTGTGGAGTGAATAACTGGTTTTTCAGAAAGTGATGCATTTGTAATGTCATCTTTTATTTTATTGGATAAAAAGGTACACCAATTAAATTTTAGCTTTCCAATCATTGCAAGAATGTATGTGATAGCCCAGTTTGGTATATCGGTTTTCCGACCCTACAAAACAATTATGGCTTTAAAGAAAGAAATCATGGCAAAGCAAGAAAGTGGTGCGCAATTCCTGCATATCCATACCTCGTCTTGATGTATTGATGTGAGTTGCAAAAATTCATTTGAATTAATATTAATTTAAATTGTATCAAAATAAAAAAACTTTCGAATGAAAATTGAAAACATATTACACGTACAATCAACATGGAAACCAAAAGTAGATTCGAGGTAATTCTTATCATTTTTATGAGGGTTTCTTTCATTGTTATTATGGGGGAATATTTAAATGGAAGGCCTATCAACCAATGGATATCAGTTAGATCGACACTAAATTGGAATATACGACCATCATCCACAGTAACAATAAAATTACCATCTTCTGTATTTTATGAGGAGAGAAGGTAGTTTAGAATGTCATGATCAATCTCAAACTAGGGCATCTTAATGATCCCATCAAAATCACATGCATTTAGAAAATCCTTATATTTTGTATTCATTTGTAAAACTGTCTGAATGTGGGGGCACAATAACTTCCTATATTGTATCTTTCCCTTGGGTAGGGCTTGTGGGTTGACCAATGCCTCGTTAACTTGATTTTCCGTTGGATCTTGGTCTTGATCTTGGGTTGCACTTGTAGTATCCATTGTACTTGAGCTTGATTGGAGTATATTTTGTTTGGTTTTACCGCTAGTGGAGTGATGTACGATTCCTCTTGCAATAAGTGTTGGGAGAACGGATATAATTTGGGAGCCAAGAAGTGTAAATGTGAAAATGAGGGGCACTAGGGCATTTATAGGAAAAATTAGGGTTTCTTGAGCCTTAGGCGCACGAAAATGAGACTCTATTGATGCATGACAACAACACTTGTTGTCACGTGTCAACAAACTTTGCTAATGCATGACAAGGTTGCACATCAGCAAATTTTGTTGACACGTGATAACAAGTGTTGATGTGCAAGCGCCAACAAAATTTGTTGACACGCAATAGCAAAACTTGTTGTCGCACATCAAAAAAATTTGTTAATGCATGACAACAACACTTTTTGTCACACGTAAACAAAGTTTGTTGATGCATGAAAACAATACTTGCTATTGTGTGTCAAAAAAATTGTTGTCATTCGAAAACAAGTGTTTGTTGTCACACGTCAACAACTCTCTCTATCATGTAATAATTAAAGTTTGTTTTTGTCATGACAACAAGATTTAATGTTGTGCATCAATAACGTATAACACTCGTTGTTGGGTGATAACTATGCATCAACAATGAACAATGCCTATTTTTCTGCGCCGCATAAATTTTTTCCTCAAGGTGCTCACTCTCACTCAAATAATATCAGTGTTTCCTTCTTAAAATTGGAAAATTCACCTTTATGCAAAACAGTTCAAGGTATATTCGTCGAGGTTTTTCCACCTCCATTTTACTATAGGATTCTTAAAATGAACACTTATGTCAATATACAATAAATAAAAAGAGTCATCGGTGACTCTCGCCCTCTTCTAGACCGCCTATCCTAGGGCCCAGAGGAGGATGTAGTTCCGACGAGATGACTCGGCTAAGGTTACAAAACTCTACTATACTATGGGCTACTACACTCGATTTATCTAATTGAAAAGTCCTCTAGGACCTAGATCTAGACCAGCTCACATCTAATTGATCAATTGACATCCCTCTCTTTCTATTTGGAACTACCTTATAGTAGGTGGCCTTGTAAATAGGAGGCCTCACTGCTAGCCCTCATAATATCTCGAGACATCTTAGCTACTATAGGTGCTTGTAATAACACATCATGCTCTCTATGAAGTAGGTTAATCAGCCCAAGCATATGTACATGTGGCATCTAATTGATCTCTATCTACATTAATAGTCTTCTCATGGGCCTATGTTAGGTCTCTCTATACATTAATGGCCTCCACATGTATCATTGGACCGCTACCATAGGCTCGTAATTTGTACCATCTAGGTAGCCATCTACTAGATCTATTAAAACTAGGTAGCACCATCTCCTCCATGACTTGTTTGGGCTCTATCCTAATCTCTCTCTCGAGTTAACAACTTGTAACTATGCCCTGTCTTGATCTCTCTTACATGTCACCTAGAGCTTAATGGATATGACATGTTGTAACTACTATTGTAACGCATCTACCGTCCTCCATCTCCCCCATCACCACCACCTCCATCATATCCACCTCCCCCACCTCTCGGTGGACTATGTGGTGGGCTAGAAACTAATCCATGCAGTGATACTCTTCCAGAAGTAGACCCTATGGTGTTGCTCTCTGCATTGGTATATGTTGTATAGAACAAGAACTCCACTGGTATGCCAACTCGGGGCATCTACATCTATCTAAAAAATGGTATCTATCTCTTTTTATGGCCTTATGCATCATCACCATCATCATAATAACCATCATCATCATCATTGTACTCCACGGAGAGGTAACTTAGGCATCCTAGGCACTGCGGAATGGTAAGGCGGTGTGGTAACACTTTAATAAACCATGAGGCATAATCGATGTAACTCTAGGATCTTTGATATGTCCCAAAGGGACCCATACCTATGGCACCATCCCATCAAAATTGGCTTGAGCTTGAGCTGGTTGAATAGGTAGCCCCATGTCAAATATCTCAACTACCCCGTGTGCATACCACATGTCAAGACTTGGTACATCCTGTACTACACCAAAATGTCTCTAGCATTGGTCTACCCTATAGAACTTTGTAATATAGCCCCGACTACCAATCAAAAAATGCTCAACCATGGCTATATTGAGCTCATCTCTATCCTCACTCACTGATAATATCAGTAAGGCCTCCACACTATCATATGTTGCACAATGTCATCAAACTACCTGCGATAATGATAAGTATCACCCATGTGCCCATAGATATCATCTCCAATGGGGACCCATCCCATGACTGAAGGCTCCTCCGGATCCCAAACTCAAAGAACACCTATAGGGTGACCAATGGCTATGTGGTCCCACACCCATATATGCAACAACATAAAGAGGGACCCACTATCTTCGAGACCATGGTATGTGATAAGATGTAGGTCCCAATATAAATGTGCTAGTATGCACTAGCCTAAATAGTGTCTCTCACCTCGGAATAAACCCCGTATCATACCAATTAGGAGAATTGGAAATGAGGAACCTGTCTTGTTAGTGAGAAAAAAGCCACTGACAAGAGCCATCAAATATATAGACATGTGATGAAAACTCAGGTCTACGATGCATCGGTGTAGATAAAATGTCATACCTTGATGAGGTATATCATCACGTCCAAATACCTTAATAAGGAAGTCTAAAATTTCCCCATCCATACTAATATACTCAATGACCTCTCCTCGAGATAGGTACATGAAAAATGTGATAATCATCCTTGAAATTAACTTACATATCTCCCGTGGGAAGCCGAAATAACTAGCTCTCATTGTGTCATCACTCTACCAAATCTATAAGTATCCCATGATCCATTATGATCAATGGCATTCTAGCTATGTGGTCTAACCCCATCACCTCCAAAGAATATCTACATCTTCTATCTATGATATCAATGGAAGCTCTCCTCTATGGTCGCTAGACGACCATGCAGCTCCCTCATCTGTAGTGATGACAATCATCTTTGTAAAATAACATAGAATGTGTTAAGATAATTTTTGTTCTATCTTCTACTTATATCCTAACAAACCGAGTCAAAACTCATCTACACTATCCTAGTCAACCAACTAATATTCTTCTAAGTATCAACTTTCCTCTCTTCAAGACATGTATTCCCTTTCTAGTGTGTGCACACCTAAGATGCATACACGCCATTTTAAACTCTTGCATGCTCATATTTTTGTTTTCACACACCCCTAACAAACCTATTCAACTTGTGTGTATACATCCCTTTGGACATGTGCGTGTAGGGTTTTTGTGTGTGCAATCGTGCGCATCCATTTCTTGCTAAAATACATAAGCGCTAGTTTTTATACCTACACATGCATGCACACATAAGTTTTACATGTGCACATACACATATACATAATTTTGATGTGTATGCGCCCATTGACGCCTACATGCCCTGTGGTGCATGCACATGATTTCAACTCCCTAACAAACCTAATAAATTATATTAAGTGCAAACATTAATTAGAAAGGATTGGGTACTCACAAACGGCCCATCGTTGTCATCCCGTAAGTATTCCTAAATGGTTTCATTCTCGCCTCGTGTGCCTCGGACTCGTGCCATCTCTCTCATCACTTAGAACTCACTCACGCAAGTAAAAATTAGCAAAGCTTTGGTAATAAATGAATTGTTTGTGATTGATTTACCCCCTAAGAGAGGTATATAGGATATTTTGACCTGTTGCGATGCCTTCTCACTTGTTGTGATGGAAAAAAACATGTCGCTCATCTACCGTGATCATTCTAATTTCCTCTATCACTCGTCACGATAATTATTTTGACTAAATAATTATTTTTAACCCTTTTCAACTCGTTGAGGCATATTTTTGCTACTTGGCGCTTTCTTCTCCCCTGGGGCATTTTTTTATGTTTTTAGGTGATCTCTCCTATTTTAAAATTATTCTAATGATAAAAATATTAAAAATTACAAAAACATAAAATCAATTAAATTTTTTTTAAAAAATTAAAATTCAAAAATCACAAAAATTGGTAAAACGTTGGTACACAACTGAAGTTTGTGTCTCATCCATGGTATTTTTATCATATCTGACTGACATACTCACTTTCTTATGACGTAAAAATCACTTATCATCCGGATTTACCTCCCATCAACAAATCTAGCTTGATTATATTGTCTGTACTATTATGGCACATAGAAATTTCCTGGTACTATTGCTTTACGCACAATGCTTTATCATTGGACATTGTGTCCTTCATCAAACTCCCTCACATATATCATTTCTTAGGGCATCACTTTTTACCCTTTTCCTTTTTCAAAAACATTTGGGAATGAAAACTCAATAACAAAACATTTGTGTAACTTTCTTAAACATTGTTGGTTTGAGTATGTGTGTGTGTACTTGTTTCCCTGTTAGGTCATCTTGTTTACTTCTCGTATTGCATTGCATTTTGTATGTTGCATGGAGTTGGCAGTTTAGTAATGGACATCATTCGTGTTATGGATTTTCATGTCATTTTACACCCTTGTTGTATGCTTACAAATAAGGATAAAGGATGAAGATCTTTAGCAAAATGATGACATGTTATTGTTTATTATACACACTAGTTCACTGATAGCTCAGTATCTCTTTTTTATCATTATTCTCCTCTATCCAATCCCTTTCCCATTCCCTTTCTTCTCTTCACACTATTCTTTCTTCTGTCATCTTTTTGATTTTCCATCGAGTTCTTCCATCACCCCATCGACACTTGAGGGGGCATCCATCCAATCTACTAATTTTTCTTCTACCCCTTCAAAATTTTAGTTGTTTATGATTGTCTACTTTCTTTGAAGTGATGTTACTTACACCACCTCAAAGAGGGAATATGTAGACACCTATAATTTTGTCTATGCAACTTTATTATTAAAATTGCACTAACTATCCCAATACCCACTAATTGACTACACTATGCTAGTGAATTACCCTTTCTAACCTCTTCTAAACCCCTAAATCATGCTAATACCATTTTAAATGGATTCTACAAGTCATTATCCTATTAATTATCCTATTTAAGGATAACTAAACCTTTGTTGACTTTCTAAAAGGAGACTTTGCTTTTCAAATGTCATTTTCACCTTTCTAATTTGAGTTTCACTTGAATTTGGCGTGTTTGGAACGTAGTCCCAATTGATTCCAAAACATCATTTTCCTCCTCCTAGGATTGAAAAACTATATATACAAGCATATCCCTCCCCTTTTGGCTAAGAACACTCCCCGGTTTTAGGCTAGGTTATGCCATTTCTAGATTTAGTAGTTTTCATTATTATTTGAGTTATTTTCTTTAGTATTACATCTTTCACCAAAAGAATTCGGTAAATAGAGAAAACTATTTGAAGATTAGAACACTCAAGAAAGCTTCAAATCTTTCCAAAATTCAACAATGAACCATCAGATTAGAGCTAAGCAAGAAACTATCTCTTTGCATGCATATATAAACTTGAAATAAACATTCAAACCCTAGCATATCTAGATATCTCTCTACTCCATGAAAGCTATGAAAGATGAACCTATTGAAGATCCTAGCAATCAGTTATGCTTGTTTGATCCTCAAGAATCTTGAGAGTAGAGTCTCCCCATTAATGGCTACAAGGCCAAATGGTTCTCTCTATTTACCCAATTCTTTGAGTGAAAGATGCAATAGTAAAGAAAATAGCTCAAATAACAATGAAAACTACTAAAATCTAGAAATGGCATAAGCTAGTCTAAAAATGGAGGAGTGTTCTTAACAAAATGGGGAGGGGTATGCTTGTATTTATAGGTTTCCAATTCTAGGAGGAGGAAAGGGATGTTTTGGACTCATGTGGGACTAAGTTCCAAAAGACCAAATTCAAGTGAAACTCAAATTAGAAAGGTGAAAATGACATTTGGAAAGCTAAGTCTCCTTTTAGAAAGTCAACAAAGGTTTAATTATCCTCAAATAGGCTAATTAATAGGATAATGACTTGTAGAAGCCATTTAGAAGGGTATTAGCATGATTTAGGGGTTTAGAAGAGGTTAGATATGGTAATTCACTAGTGTAGTGTAGTCAATTAGTAGGTATTGGGATAGTTAGTGCAATTTTAATAATAAAGTTACGTAGAACAAATTATAGGTGTCTATAGTTTTAATCACTAAGAACAACTTCTTCGCTAAATGTGACGAGTGCATAAAGCTTAAGAACAAATGTGCAGTGACCTTATGTCTAGAAACGCTGAAACAAATAGATAAACGCTAGAAATGGCACAATGATTACATTCAAAGTTTTCGTGAAACTTACTATGCACGTAGAGTGCAATCACAACAAAATCCTAACATTTATTTGAGCATTGTGCATGAAAAAATAGAAAAGATGAAAATTGCAATACCAAGGATGGGAAAAAATGCAAAATCAATAAGAAATTTTATTAATCTCCCCATCACCTTGACTGGTATCTTTGACACATGTGCATAAAACGGGGTGTTTTGGGAACTTTCATCTCCCTTTTGTTGAGCAAGGAGAAAACTTCACAATAACATCATTGGCACTATGTATCCGAAAGCTAGAAGAACCACTTACAAATTAGTATGGTGATTTTTATATAGTAGTGGGACATCAAAACACCCATTACATGATGCACTATTGCAAAATGATGCATATGACAAGTGTAAGGAATACAAGAAGAAAAATGAGGGTGCTCATATAACTAATATTGTAAGCATTGTTCAAGTTCATTTAGAAAACAACCACCAACTCTCTACTTGCAACTAGATAATGTTGCAAGTGACAACAAAAATCACACATTGTTTGTGTTTACATCCATGCTGATAGCTAGAAGGGTTTTCAACATAGTGTATGTGATTTTCCTTCTAGTGGGTCACACGCATGAAGACATAGATGGGACATTCGGCCAATTATCAACAACATTGTGTAAATTGGATACATTCTCTTTGCCACAAATAATGGACACTTACAAAACATGCCAAGAGGATTCCAACACATTCAATTTGTACCTTATCGAGGAAGTATATGAATTAAGGCCTTTTTGGAACCACACTGCTAAATGGTAACCATAAGATCATGGGTATCAACAAACCAAAGATGTTTAAATTTTATGTCAAAGACAACAAGCCCATCATGGAGTTCAAAGAATCAATCTTGGAGTCCATTTGGTCATACTCAATTGAGATCTAGAAAATAGTTGATGGGAAACCTTTCTTTCCTAAAGGGGATCCTCCATTGGCACCCTTCAAAAACCCAAAGAGATGTCAGACATGCAAATAGGCATTCAAACATACATCACACACTAGTAAAAGAGTTCAACAGATGTTAGAGAAGCATTCTATGTTCCGAAGATTGCATATTGGAAAAATGTTCTACGTTCCCTAGAGAATCCCTTTGTCAATTATAACATGATGAGAAGAGATTTGTTTTGGCCAAAAACAATTCAGGATAGCACAATGTATGATCAGATAGTGGGTGCACCATGTCTTGACATGGATAACTACTATTGTCAAAATTTCCTTTCAAATAAGGATATATATGTTGGACCTATTTGTGATAGACCTCGAGAGGAATTCAACCCAATAGTGGATGTGAATGTTGGGCAGATGATACTAGTAAGACTAGATGATGATAATGTACCTATATGGATGGGCAAGGAAAAACTAAAACTAATACATGATGTTCACACAAACACTCAAAAGGTAAGGGTACACTTTGGTAGGAAGCCAAAAGAAAAGGAAATACAAAAAATAAAGGTATGAGGAATGCTTGTTGAAAAATAAATGGTTGCAAAAATCAAGGGAAACATCAGATATTGATATAGACAACATCATCTAGGCATGGAGTCCAAGAAAAACATGGAAAGGATTTCAAATTAAAATACCGAATCGTGGTCATGAAGCTATCCAACAATACCTTACACAAATTCAAGAAAAATAATTAATACCCTTGCGAGGGATCAACTCTTATGTAATTTTCTCGAAGGATTGATTGCATATGGAAATACATCTTCAAATCCATTTCCTCAAAACAAATTGTTTAATGTAATTCTTAACTCTTTGTTGTTCTTTATGATTTACATAATGGAAACGCATAAAAGTAGTTAACTTTATCACACACAACTTGCATATTTACAATATCATAGTATTTTTATATATATTTATATAAAATTATATCATAAATATAATATACATAAAATATTAAATAAATATAAATTTGAAGTATCTCAATAACTACTGTTTTCTACTTTTAAAAGGGAAATATTGTAAAATTACCATCATGTAAAAATTCCTTGACATGTATAAAAGGCCGTCAAATTTAACCCCGGGTTGACGTAACTTTGTGGCACCTAGGCTTATGTAACTTTGTAGCCACTAGTTTTATGTAGCTTAGTGGTGGGTAGGCTTATAAACTTGCATATCGGTAGGTGGTGTAACTTCCCACCGCTAGGATTATTTCGCTTCAGATGAATCTACTCTTGTATAAATTAGTGGCCACTAGGATCATGTAAGTTAACAACCTATACACTTATGTAAGATAATGAGTCATCAAGATTATGTAAGTTAACAACCTACATACTTATATAAGATAGTGACTACTAGGATTATCGTGGTACTATGTAACTTAGAGGCCGCAAGGCTTATGTAACTTAGTGGTCTGTAAGGAAAATGTAACTTAGTGGCCGCAAGGCAGATGTAACTTTGACCCCGCTAGGATGATTTCACCTAGCATGCACTTTCATCATGTAAGTTAGCAACCGCTAGGCTTATTGAAGATAGTGGCCGCGAGGCTTATTTAAGATAGCGCTTGATTGGCTTATGTGGGGATTCAAATAATAACAAACTAGAAATCCTAAAATAGTGAAACTAAAATCCAAAAATCAGGATTTATAAATTGGATTACAATAGTGGTTATAATAAATTGGATAGGATTTAGTCCATGTAAACCTATTCTGAAATCTATTCCATATTCCCGTTATTGTAATTGTGAATATTAGAAATTTGTCTTGAAAATTATCGTACTTTGTCATGTGAGGTATCACACGCGCATTGCGTGTGAGGGATCACACTTTGATGTTCCATCCATCGCACTTCAGCATGGGAGGGATTTCACTTCACACATGTGAGGGATCATAATTCGACGTGCAAGGGATTACACTTTGATGTGAGAGGGATCACACTTCATCATGTAATGGATCACACTTCATCATGAGATGAATCAAAATTCATAGATGTATGAGGCCACGACTCTCTCACACTATGATGAGATATCATTGTCACATCTAAGTGCGAGTTTTCAAACTTGAAATTGTGCTCACTTGCACATTGAAGTGCAATCACCAACTTTTGGCCTCCCATTGGAGTCAATATTTGAATTTTAGCATGTAAGAAAAAAATATACGTCGCAACGACCGATAGACTATACAAATTTTGAAATCCATAGGGGAAAGAAGCCAATGACTTTGAGTGGTAATGTGTAGTATAGTACCACTAGTTGTAAAAATTGAAGTCAACAGTTATAAATTATATACTAAAATTTAGAAAAAAGGTAGCTAATAACAATTAATAAAATCAAGTCACATGTACAAATCAGCCAATAAAAATATGTAACTTTGACCTCACTAGTTTGATTTCACCTAGCATGCATTTTCATCATGTAAGTTAGCAATCGCTAGGATTATTGAAGATAGCGGCCAAGAGGCTTATGTAAGATAGCATCCGCTTGGCTTATGTAAGATTGTATACATCAAAATTCTACATTCCATGTCCTAGGTTCATTTAAAATTATAAACAACTCGTTAACGGTATTCTGCGGCATTAGAATCATCCATGACCTCTTTAATTAATTCAATGTACTCACTTTTCCCACATCCCTAAAGTCTAAATTTATTGAAATTAATTAATTTAAATAAATTAAATGAAAGATCCTACACCTCACCCTCATTAACTCGAAACCTCGCTCAGACACCTCACTAACTAATTAATTAATTTACTAACCTTCTAAAAATGCAATTTAATCTCCTTTAACTAATCCATAACTACCTAAATCATAACTAACACAAAGTTTTGAGAAATCAAACCACTCTTATCCTAAGTAATTTGAAGTCCCCCTATCCCTTACCCTACCTAACTCAAAACCCTCCAAATCCACTTCTAAATGGAAGGAAAATCATCCTTTAGCACTTAACTAAGGATTTTCTGTGATCGTGATTTTCCTAATCATCGGCGATCTATATAAGTTGGGTCTCACCTTCTTTTAGCATATAATTTTCGTGTGTTATAGGTAAAATTTTCTCATTTTCAAATTCTCAGAGATCAATTACCTTCCACGATGCTTTATCAACATTACGCTACTCGAGTCATCAATCTAGTCATCGCATTGTCCATTTTCATCACCGGACCATCCTCGGTTATTTGATTCTCTTTTGGTCAATCACGCAAGGTAATCACCGTAATTTTTATCATTAGTATCGGGTAATATCACACATATTTCATTGATTCTTTCATATACACACTGAAAATTTTCTTTAGATCATAGTTTAATTATATTTATCTTTGATTTTTATAAGCTGTGTAAATTTGTAGCAATCGCCAGTGATTTGCCCAATTGTCGACAATTCATTCTCGTGGAATATTTTACTTCTTCTGCAAATCTACCTAACGTTCTTTGATTTTTTTTTCGTTGTTTGCTAACTCCTTGTCCAAAGATGGAAGTTTCGAGATGACATTAGAGGTAACAATTACCCTCATGCTGAAATTGGTGCTTTTTTTTGTTATTCTTCATCCTCTTTACTTGGAGGAATACGAGCTACTCCACAATCTCAAGCTATGTGTTATTCAAGCACCATTCAACCTCCTTGAATCTATCTTTGCTTCCACCCAAACATATCAATGAGGCAACCGAAGCATTATGTGATGCTTATTATGAAGCTCGAAGACTCCATGAATACATTGCACAATATGAATGTGAATACGAGACTAGCTTAGACCTGATAGAAGAAAATCACACTGCACCTAAATACAAAGACCACATCCACATTAACATCTCCAAAGACCGACACTACATTAGCCTACCTTTTTGACACTCCAGAATAATCCTTTTATTTCTTTGTTGAGGAATATATCTCTATCCCCTGACTCTTACTCCACCGAGGGGAGGAATAAGTAATTTATTCTCGTAGCATTTAATGTGTCGAAAATATGTATACGATCATGAATCCGATCTATGGATCTAGATTAGCTATTAGTCTTTTATGTATGTATTTACATCTAAATAAGTGACACAATCGAGTCATAGTTTCTATCTTAATCATTGTATTGCAACTTTATTATCAATAAAATAAATTAATTGTCTCTAATCGGTTGATTTCCATCATGGGAGTCTCTAGGATTCTTGAGACTGGATTTTGCTAGAAAACCTACCCCTTTTATTCTTCTAACATTGTTTTGTTTAAGTGTGTTGTTTTATAGGCTTAATTGTAGGAAAATAAACCTTGATTTATCATCTTCCGCAATGCACAATATCATACGATCCACATCGTAGGTATCCTGAAACCCCCTGCTATACTAAGGTTGCGTTAGGTTTTTACCCCTTGAGATATCAATAGCACCAAAGGTAAAGACCGTGTTCAAAATTATAGCATGCCGGTGGTACCTTATCCCTTTTAACTATTTCATTTACCATTAATTTGGTGGTATTTTTATTGACTAGCAATCATCATCAATTGGCCTAATCGCTCACGATTCCTTATACTATTTTTCTATCATCTCATAATCAACTTGTTATTTTTTATTTCCTTTTTTGTCCCTTTGATTACATGGTGTTTCTCTATGGAAATTGTGCCTTTTGGATTTGCTAAACATATGCTTTGTAAATTGCTAGAATTTGAAATAAAATAAATAAAAAGGAACACTTTCATGACGAGTTTTAAAAACAATATTTTAATTTCCACTTTTCATCTTTGTTCGCTTGTCCTCATCAAAATTAATATGTCACTTTGGGACTTTAAAATGAACCACTGCATAATCCTTGATTATCTAATTTTAATTAGGTAAGTAAATCACTGCATTCACCTATATTTCCCTCACACAAAACCAAATCACTATCAAAATCTAAAACGCATTCAAAAATTTCCCACCTAAGTGAAACTAATTGGGATTTCATCACCCAATATGGAAACTGACTTAGTGTTCTAGCCGAGTATAATCACCTACATGTTGATATATATTGGCTCAAGACCGACTTTATTATCGTAGTGGGACCATGAAGTGAGGGGGTAGGCCTCAATACTACACATGTATCGGTATCGGTATAGAGTTGGGCCTCACGTACCTATGGGTATATCAAGGACTACACCCTTGAGAATACCCGAAACCATCCTTAGACAACTACTTTGTAGGACCCCTATTAGAAATCTTACACATTTCATTTTTCATAACTACTCAAGATAACTATAAAACAACTCTCTTTTTTTTTTGCTTGATTTTTGTAAAGCAAGACATCCTCTTGTTTTCCTTATTTTTGGGTCTTTTTGTATGTTTTCTTATTATGGTGCTTTCTAGACATCAAGTTCATAGCTTGATTCCGAAAACATGTCTACTCCACCTATATATCAAAAAAATCTTCCATTTTGCACTTCGACACCTTTAACCTCAAAGCAACAACAACTTCAAGGTACTATCTGCTGCACACATCTAACCCCTTCTTAGACCCCCAAAAACTTGGCATGAAATAGGATCAATTATAGTAACACAATGGGATAACAACTCTCGCATTATCCACATCGGTATCATAACCAAATCATTCCTACACTGGATCATAAGAAGAGGAATGCTTCCTTTCTTCCAGTCCTCAAGCATCTAAACTTCCTTTCTATAATAGAGGAGACCCCATTTTGAGGAAATGTTATATTTAAATCCCATTGATCTTAATGCATATCTAATAGAAAGGAATGTTTATATGTAACCATTCACACCTCCATCCATCCAAGACACCGATAATTAATCCTCTCGCCATTACAGGCCTTATTAAACAAAATTAAGACCCTATTGTCAAATAGTTATATCCATACACTTCGATTTATCCTAAGACACCAAACAACAAATCAACCTCGGGTATCTCTCAGCTCTATAAACCCATTTGAAACATCAAATGAACAATTTTCCACTAGTTAACCTAAGGCATTTGAGGTTTCATCAGCTCCCGTCTATGACCTTCACATTATCTCATTGCAAAACACATATGCTCAGAACCCACATCTTCACCAGGTCCTTCTATAGGATCCACACCTCCTTTAAATAATGTCACTACATCATCGTCCACTCCTCCAGTCACCTCAAAATTAACAACAAATCCTTTGATTTTTATCGCTCCTTCCATAATTATGCCTTCCCAACAAAGGTTATTAATCCCATCCAAAACATCACTATGTCCATTCCCATAACAACACCATTAGTTAACACTATTGCTATTATTATTACACATATTGGTTCACAATACATGCCACAACCTTCACAAATATTGATCTACGTACCTCAAGTATGTACCTCAAAAAAGCATCCTAAAATACAATATCCCACAACAAATATTTCCACAACATGCACCATATTTCGATTCTTTGGCTATATATTTTCAAAAACACCTACATATTCACAACCTCTTATACATCCATTGATCGTCTTGCAATATCAATATGTTCAAACCTCACAACCTATCACTTCACAACAAAGATCCTCATCCCATCAAAACATTCCACAACACAACATCCTTCATCATCAAAACATTCCCCAACAAAATCAACAACACATGCCCCAGCACTAAGTATATCAATATAACATTCCAAAATACCATATCCCGCAACAAAACAACCCCTATCAAGCATAATGTCCCATATCAACATAACATCCCCTAGCAGTAACATACCCTACTAAAAACCATTCCACAACAATATCTGGTGTATTCATAACACAATCGGTGTTCATATCAACCTAGCTCATCCTTACAACAATCAACACAAGTTGATCCTCTTCAAGCTCTTATAAGCCACATATCTAGTCTATAAGTCGATTCATCAACATCCAAGAATGCAATCTCTTATGATCAGATTTGCATTGAGCCCGTTCACCCTCTATACCATACAAACCATATCCACCTAACTAGGAACTATCAAAACATACTATGTTTTATAACAAAAATATCCTCAACAACAAATATGTTCTTTCTCACAAGTGTGTTATCTAATAGCTCTTGATCGGGACCTCGCCGAGGACCTTTCCCATGTCCCACCTTAGAATCGTACAACAACATTCTACAACACTCACTATTATCTTTCACACAACTTTCACAACTTTTCTTAGACCACTTTTCCATAAACATAGCCCATAAAATCATTATCAATTATCTATATGCCATTAGAAAATTTGAAGATGAATCCATCGATGATTTTTTTCCTATTAGAGGGCAACTTCCAATCAACTATCCCGTACACTACCACAGACCAGAGTTAATTGAAATTTTCTATCACACATGTGCCAAACATATTTCATCCACTTTGTAGATCCAATCATTCCAAACTTTTGATGAGGCTTTTACTATGACCCGTAAACTAGAATTGCAAGCGCTAGAGGATGGACGGGTAAAAATTTGTCATAAGAAACCAAAAATTGAATTCCCATCCAAGCCACCATCCAACTCATATAATTCTAAGTCAGCCACCAATTTCATCATGGTAAAATCTTCTCCTAACGAAAAATAACCACCGAGACACTTTCACAACAACACAACTATACACCCATACCGAGACCTATGGCACGCTTTTGATAAATTGCTCACCTCTAATGTAATATCACTTCCACCCATTCGACTCATCGATATATTAGTTTCAAAACCCATTTGGTATCAAGAAAATGATTACTGTAAATACCACGGTGGTCAATGGTCATGACATTGAAATATGTCACACATTCCACAATGTGTTTCATGATTTGATCAACAAGGGTGACCTTCACTTAGCTAATCCAAATGCACCCCCAAATCAAAGTCTCGAAATATTTAAACTACCATTTCCAAATCACCCTTCTTCCTCCGAGAAACCACAAACCATCATTCTTCACACCATTAATATGGTAACTAAAATTGAGCATGTCCCTCTCACTACCTCATCACTTAGCGAAACAAAATTTATATAATCAACACCAACACTCAATGAGTTTGAAACCATGAACATAGAAATTTCTCCTATTAAAATAATTTCTCAAAGCCATCCTATATCTCCGTCACCTACTAAATTAACACCCATAGAGTCAAAGCCAAAAATGAAAAGCTTGAAATTACCGAAACACGCCTGCTACTAAATACATTCTTGCATCCTTGCCGGATGTTGTTACCAAACCCATACACATGTCCTCTACCACAACTACACTAGTGCTTTCACCTTGGTTTGAAAATATAATTTTGAAACCACTTGAAACATTCTTGGCACAACTACCCCAATCCAAGCCAACCATGGGATGTAACCGTCCTCAATCTATGAAAATAAATAGTCCGAATCATTTGGACAACACCATACAAACTCCCCCTCCTTAGTTAGCATCAACTTTGAAAAATACACCTGGTTCATTTAAAAATCAAGAGGGTATAGTAATTAGGGATTTATTCAATTCGTTAGAATTCCTTATTATGATAGAACTTATTATTTCCGTGGTATTCCACCTTTTCATCCTTCATTTCATCCAAGAGGCATACCCACTTTTGGAGATCCTCTTGTCATGTCATAACTAAGACCTATGAGACCTCCGAATTAACCATCACTTAGGATCCTAAGAAACATTATTATCTTCCTCTAGATCCGGATCCTCAACATGATTCTTCTTCTATCATGCTGATTAATCACCCTATTATTATAGGGGAAAATCCATACATCAGGCCCCCATCGTGAGTCGGTATTCCACATCTATTATCCTACACTAGGAATCCACACCTAAACCTCACCCTCTACCTCCTACACAATCCATCTATCCTCCACTGCCTTCCACATCCACTTGTTGTAACAGCCAAAATTCCTCTCGTGATTTCTTTGAGTAAAACCATTCATTGCTAAACAACTCGCTTCACTCGCTCTCAAGGAAAATGAATACCTAGCTACATTCCAAACCTAAAGGACATTATGCGACCATTTTGGAAAACTTATTACAAGAGTCACTCATCACATTACCACCTCCTAAGCTGTCGATCACCATGGGTGGAAGCCCACCTGGTATGACTTCGATAATTTCTATTATTACCATAGAACACAAGGTCATAACATAGAGGAATATAGAGCCTTTAATTAGAAAGTTTAAAATATTTATAGTTCACTCTTCCTTCCTTCTCACACAACATTGACATCAACCTCAATACCTTTAGAAGAGTCTACCCCTAAAGCATCTAATCACCAAGTCAATGTTGTTCATGTCACCACAGGCTCACAAAATTATGACAAAGAGCCATCTGGTTCTAAAGAAGGTGGAGAATTCATTGCCATACCCCCACCTCCAAAATTATAGGCCTCATATGATAAACCTAAAGTATTTATTTTATTGGCTCCTAAATAACCTAATCAAATATCAACATCCAAATCCAAATTCTCAATACAAGCAACTACGCCTCCTCTCACCACAATGCAAAAAGTATTCATTAAGCAATTACACTAATCCCCACTAGGATGTTGCTTTTACGAACATGTGAAGACATCACCAACTCACAAACAAGCCATGTTAGAGTCCCTCTAATCCATCATTTTCCCAACCAATGATCTAACCCCTTTTACAAATTTGTAGGTTCCTAAAAGCATCTATCACCATCTCATTTGAACCATCTGAAATTCCCTCTCTTAGACCAGAGGATCATGACCTACCACTTTTCATTATTTCTCAAATCAATGACATTTCCATCAAGAGGGTCATGATTGATAGTGGTGCTGCCATTAACATCATATCCTCCCTTTCCTTTGATAAACTTAAACTACCCAACATTGTTATTGCTCAAACTTTAGTTCTATTGCACTCTTTCAATGACACTATCACACCTACTATAGGCACATTCAAACTTATGCTCAATTTTGGTGTTAAAACTCTACCCGAACTCTTCTACATTATAGAAGGAGAGTTTCAATACAACATGCTATTAGGATGCCCCTAGATAAGGACCATGCGTTGTGTTCATTCCACCCTTCATCGCTGTCTCAAGTATGAACATGAAGGCCAGACTTTCACTATCCCTATTGATCTGAATCCATTCACCGACTACTATATGATGTATTTCATAAATGATGTTCTTATACCTACATCCATGCATGAATAATTCGATCAAGCATCTACTAACACCTATATTCCCTATTCTATATTTCTAGAAGATTCTTCTCTTGGAAAATCCATGAAGTGCCTCACACTTGGGAATATCTCATCCTTATGTTTAACTCTATCCCTTCACCAAAAACACATGGTATTATCGAAAAACAACCCATAAACAAACCTAACATAGGAGATATTATCTCTTATGGAACCGCTTATCTTAAAACTAATATTTTCTATAGAGGATGTAACCATATTACATCTCAATTTATCAATCCACATCACACCATGCCTTTCACACTAGATTTCAAATCCTCGATAATCCAACATTCACTCATATGTATCTCCATCATGTGTGTGGAGAGGCTTTGGTCTTGGGTGTCATGAATAAGGGATCCATGATCATCCAGCTCTATGTTCCCTTAAACCTCATGAGAAAATTGGTCTTGGTTATAAGAACCCGTTCCTATAGCATATGAAACCAATATGTCTAAACAAACTACATCCATAATTATTTCAATCGTAACAATCACCCATAAACCCCCGAAGGTCCCATAGACACAGACGATGTCATACCTATTCCACCTAACATTATTTTAATCAATGTTGTATCCTTAGGACCACTCACATATCAATCCAATCACTCTACTAAATCTTTACCTCTTGTTTGGCCAAAAATGGTTGAAAAGACTTATCTACCATAGATATTCTTCATTTTTAGGATGACTAGGATATCCTATCTCATATAGGATTTGAGGATCGTTATCTTTAGAAATCCCTACCATTCGAAGAATCCACTCTTATTAATGAATACACACTTGAAATTAACTCAGGAACACCTCAATATCCTCACATATTTAAGGTCAATCAATCTCTTAATCTACAAGAATTAAATGACTTCACCTTATTCCTAACCAAATATCATCAAGCCTTTTCCTGGTCATATAGTGATATTCCTAGGATTGATCCCAATATTTTCATACAAAACATCGTCACATGTCCTAATGCTAATCTGGTAAAACAAAATCTCCGTAAAATGCACCTACGTATAGATATTCTTATCAAATAAGAATTACAACGCCTTTTAACTTCCAATTTCATCATACCCATTGACTATCCAAAATGGGTCTCCAACATCATCCTAATAAATAAAGCTTTAGGAAAAATTTGTATCTACACAAAATTCAGGGATCTCAATCTTGCTTATCCAAAATATGACTTCCCTCTACCAAACATAGATCAACTTGTAGATCTAACATCCAACCACAAAATGCTTTCCCTCATAGATGGATTTTCCAGCAATAATAAAATTCTTATTTCCCCTTATGATCAACACAAAACCACTTTTATCACCCCTTGGGGAACCTTTTTCCTACCATGTCATTCCATTCGGTCTCAAAAATTTCGGGAAACATACCAACGCAATGACATCCATTTTCCATGATCTCATTCATAAATTTTTTGAATGTTACGTCGAAGATCTCCTTGGGAAGTCTAAATCACAAAAGGATTATCTCAATGTCATTGAATAAATCTTCACCCATCTCATCCAATTCTATCTCCATTTGAATCCTACAAAGTGTGTTTTTGGTGTCCTCACCAAAAACTTTTAGGATTTATTATATCTCTTCATGGAATTGAAGTCAACCCTACAAAAGTCAAATCCATCATCAAAATGCCTCCACCCTCTAATCTCAAGAAACTATGCAAGATGAAAGGAAAATATAGTCCATACAATGTTTCATATCACAGCTTTCTTGCCGATGTCAACAATTTCATCATTTGCTCCACAAGGATGTAGTTCTTCATTGGGATTTCGATTGCCAAAAATCCTTTGACGAAATCAAATAATATCTATTTTTTCCACATGTACTTACGCTGCCTCATGAAGGGGAGCCATTTTATCTCTACATCTTTACCTCAGAGCATGCCTTAAGAGCCATTCTTGCTCACCATGATAATCAAGGTCGTGAACAAGTCATGTACTACATTAGTCACACGCTCCATAAATAAGAAACACATTACTTTGAGGCTGAAAATTTGTGTTGTGTGTTATATTTCGTTACTTTAAAATCGTAACATTATCTCCTCAATCACAAGACATACGTCATCATTGTTTTTAATCCACTTAAATCCATGCATGCTAAGCCATACCATAATGATTGCATAACTTGATGGTTGATGCTAATGATTGAGTTCAATCTTGAAATTATACTGCAAAATCCCATCAAAGGTCAGGCCATTTTCAATCACATCTCCAAAGCACCTCTTCCAAATAATCAACCATCCCATGAATACTTTCCTAATGATTCAATCAATAACATTAATGAATCTGATGATTCTTGAACAGACTTCGTCCCCATTAAAATGACCCTCTTCTTTAATGGTGCTAAATTTCAAGAAGGTGGAGGGGTTGGTGTCATCATCATACCACCATGGAATATTCCCATTCCCTTATCATTCAAACTCAACTTTGAATGCACTAATAATATGGTAGAATATGAGGCCTTAATCATGGGTTTAACTATTGTTATTCTCCTAGGTGTCCATGATCTGGAAATCTATGGAGATTCATAACTTGTCATCATTCAAGGAAAAGGAGAGTATCAACATTAAAATGGGGTCCTTCAAAAGTAAAAATCCATTGTCAATTTTCTCCTTGGTGCATTCAACCATTATACCATTCAATGCATTCCACGATCTTCTAATAGATTTGTAGACACCATGGCATCTCTTGGGTCTCTTGTCCCTTTTGAAACAGAAAAATCAAAGGATAACACCAAAATGTTTGTGATAATCCAATGCTTGGATCATCCTTCACATAAAAATGAGCTACCATCCATTGACATCATTGATGACAACTCACATGATCTTTCGTCCATGAAAATATATGATTACCTTTTTTAGTGTAAAATCCCATTAGATCTGTCACAGTCTATTAAATGCTTGTTTCTCCAACACATCACCCACTTCATCATCATAGATAGTATCCTTTATAAATGAAATTTTGAATCCATAATACTATGATGTCTTAAAAAACATGAGTCAACCAAATAAATTGAATAATTCCATGAAAACAGTTGTGGTGGTAATTTTAGTGGCAAAGCCATTGCTAAATGTATCATACGGCTAGGGTATTACTCTGCCAACTATCACCAACAACTATTATGTGTATGTAAAGGAGTGCATTAAGTGTCAATTCCATTCTGACCTCATTCACATCCCTAATCAAGCATTACAACCCACATGGGATTTATGGCATTTCTCTCAATGGGTATTAGACCTCATTGGCTTGATCAATCCAAAATCATCTCAACAACATCACTCAATCATCACTACAATAGAATACTTCACTAAATGGGTTGAATCAATCCCTTTGACCTCAAAAAAATTCAGCCCCATCATCAATTTCATATATCAAAACATCATATGTCGCTTTGGCATCCCACATAAGCTTATCACAGACAATGGAAAATCCTTCAAAAACAAGGAAGTCAAAAATCTTTGTGACAATTTCAACATCAAACTTAGCTTTTCCTCACCATACTACCCCCAAAAATGGAAAAGTTGAGGCCTCTAAAAACTCAACAAAATCCTCATGAAAATTGTAAATGATGTAGGTAGGAACTGACACATTCAAATCTCGTTCGCTCTCTAGGCTTATCGAACCAACATCCACACACCTACGGGTGCTACATCCTATTCACTTGTTTATGGCTCTGAAGCCATTATGCCTCTCGAAATCCAAATTCCATCACTATGCATATCTCTCAAGTATTTCATTCCCGATGAAGAATATCGCTAGGACCTTCTAACACAACTAGAATTGTTGGAAAAAATGTCTAGCAACTCTTGAACATCATAAATTTTATCAACAATGTATCAGTAGGGCATATAACAAGCATGTTAAAGAAAATGAATTTAAAATTGGTGATCTCATGCTTAAAGAAAATAAAAATGTGACTACATTAGATCGGAGTAAACATGGAAATTTTTCCCCAATTGGATTGGCCCTTATGTTATCACTCACAAATATGGGTCGGAGAATATCACCTCGCTTCCTCGACAAGGAACCAAGTGGAACCCTTGAATGCATTGGTTATGGTATTTCTATTGTTAAGTAGTTGACCATCATGATGTCATTTTTAGTCAAATCTTATTCATTCTTCCATTATAAACAACAACTACCATTGTAAAAGAATCACTACACCTATCCATCAACATCACAAACATGGGGCATGTGGATGTAGGTTACATGTGCATTTATCCCCTCCTTTAAAATGGCTTATTCCAAGGTTTTTCGACCTCAACTTAACAAAATGAAATAAATCCATTGGATGTTAAAAATATCTCGCTATAATAGATTGATCCCTCGAAGGACAGTTATTTACAAGAAATGTAAATTATCAAAAATAGACTAATCCCTCAAAGGAAAACTACCTATCAAATCATGGACCGATCCCACGAAGGATAGCCATTCAAGTTAAAATAATAAAAAATGTAGACCATACCCTCAAAGGATGGCTACTCATATATAAGGCTTCCGCATCAATCAAAATTCACAATATAAAGCATACAGGAAGTTTCCCGCATTGATCGCTTCCTTTAAATAAGTTATAAAAAGTTGGGGCATCAATTCTCTATGAATCCATGAAAAGAATAACCCTTTTCCTTATAACACCTTGCATTCAAATAACCTCTTTTGTCCATTACCCTAATAAAAATACATTTTTACCCAAATCCATTGTGATTTTGCTAAACTGTTCATCAAGCGGTTTTTATTTTATATTTGAAAGGATATAAGTGCAAGTATAAGCTTAAACCCATTGTATATACACATCAAAATTTTATATTGGGGAATTCTTTCCACTCTTACTTCATTTAGTTTGGTCACATTTGTTATTTTTAACACATTGATCATACCTTAATATGCCAAATTAAACATCGATTAAAATAACATTAAAGTATCAACACATACATCTAAAATACACATGACAAAACAAAATGGCACAACATCATAATCACCATCATATATATATATATATATATATATATCAAAGTCCATAATTTATAAATGTTTGTATAATCAAAATAATGTCATACATAGAAAAAGGGCTTCCATGAGCCTATAAACAATCATGTAGTAAAATCCATCAAACTAGGATCAAGAGTATCTCCTACTGCATGATCACCACCATCGGATCCTCCCTCACACTTTCTCGCAATATCACGGGCCTAGTTGTTGTTGTGGTGGCCCCTTAGACAACTACATGATCTACATATAAGGTTACATCAAGATAGTTCTTAATCACCATATCAACATAATAATCTCTCTTCTTCCACATAAGATCATAATACACCACTTAAACCATTACTGAGGAGGTGCCGCCAATGCCCTCTCAGACGTATCATCACCGATAGTTTTGTGCTAGAAATAGAAGGCCCGTGATCCCCAATGACTTCCTGGAAGTATCTCTCTCGACTCTTCTAATTGTCTCTATTATAATACACTTGTACAAGTTTTGTCTTAATCCCGTCACACTCTAAAATCAACCCATATCTCTCTATAATGAGAGTTTCCCACACTCTCACTAAGTCATCATGATCTCTCCAAGTGGTATATCTCTCTGCCTCCACTATGACCTTCTCGGTCGTCACTATAGAAACATCTGGAGCTATAACAACACCAAGCTCAATCCTCTCCTCATCTTCCTCACCTCCCTCATCTTCTCTCCTCTTCTCAAGCCCACACTTGTATAAGTGATTGGGCTACACTCTCGCTTCCCTAGTCCTTTCAAAACTCATCAATGAACATGACCACCAAGCAAAAAAATTTGGGGTTACCCCTGCATCATCAATCGTAACCACATGACCCTCCTCATTTGGACCCATCACACCTAACATCTTGATGATGATCGCATGTCCTACCACTATAGCAAGTGGAGTCTCAAAGTATCCCCATCCTCTCACCTATACAAAATCGGGATCCTCGGGTATACTCTAAACTAGGCCAAACCTGTCTCTCAGACCGGTTAAAGTGTATCAACTCATCCTCTCTAGATCTATGGCCCTAAACCCAGATGTCATGTTGTAAATATAATAAATCCCCGTAAAAATTTATCCAATTAGGAAATTCCACATATGTCCTCCACACAACATAACCAACCCGTAATCCATATATCAATTACTGTAATAGGTAGGTCCCTCGCTTTCTGGCCCGACCTAAACTCTCGGCTTCATCTCATGAAACCACGGGTACCTCACATTAATAACACTAGGCAATCCAAATGGATGAGCAATGGCAATGTGCTCATGGGCCCAACACTGCAGTAAAAATCCAACATCAATCCCATAGTGTTTATGGGTTGTCTAAGCCTCGCAACTCTATATGTATGTGATAACAATGTAGGGGCCCACTCAAAGACTATACGGTGCTCCATCATCTCTGTAACTACCCCCACCATCATCCATGGGAATATCTCATAACCTCAACTGGCAAGTACAAAACGAGAAATACCCAACATCATCATAGTCATCTGTGGGTAACCCGCTCTCTTAGACTTATATAGGGCCTAATAATAAAAAGATCCTAAGGATTCTCTCACACCTCAGGCCTCATCTTTGTATAATCACCGCATCGTATATGATCTCTCTACATCTAAAATACAATAGATAGCCCCTCCCAACCTGGAATTTCGTGATCCGATAAACATCCTCCAAGGTGATGGTCATCTCCCCTGTAGGCATCTAAAAAGTGTTGGTGGAAGGGTTCCACCTCTCTAGCAATGCAAGTATCAAGTTACGGAACCTATGAATCCACTTGTAAAATATCATTCCAAAAATTCCATAGCCTCCAAATGGTCCCAGTCATCATTAGAAAAATCCTCTCTGACCTCATCTAACATCAAGGGGATACGGTCTTGGATGGTCAACTGAGCATCCACCTACAAAACACAAATACGAAAGTAAACATTAATAACATCGTAATTTTTTTAAAAAATATATAAACATTTGAAGTCACAAATTACTCTCATGATGTGAACCTAACATTCATACATAGATGACATAACTTTAAACATTCCAAAAGTCAAAAATTGATAAAAAACCATAGTTTTTACTAAGAAACACAAATTGTTTTGATTATAGGTGAATCATGGCGATTCACCTCAATCACTAGCAATTGAAGGAATCACCAATGATTCTTGTAAATCTGATCTAGGGAATTTGCGTGCCCTAATACAACCCCAAATCCTTGAAAAATTGCAAAAAATCATTAAAAACAAACAAAATAACAAAAAAACTTACCTCTGTTAGAATGGACTTGTTTTTCGGCTCAAAGAGGCCATCTCAACAATCCTTCCGCTCTCCAAACATTTTTTTCTCTCCCTTTGAAAATTTGTTGTCGTATATAGTGTAAAAGTGATAAATAAACAATACATTTGGGTATTTATACCCCAAGTTTCCATGCAAATGAATCGCTAGTGATTGTGGCGATTGTCGACGATTCACCCAATCACCGACGATTCCCTTGTTTTAAGCTTCCATGCCTACATTTCCTAAGAACATGTCATTTTACCCTTTGCACAAGTGTTCCATGCTTCTAAAAAGGTTTTAGCCCTTAAGATCTTTTTCAAAACAACATAGTCATAACATTGGGACTTGTCATTCGTCATGGGAGATGAGCCTTTTACCCCCATCACTTGGTTTCTCTCTCAAAAAATTTGGAAAGAATCATATGTCTATAGGTGTGGAGCCCTTTGGCTTCCATATCAATTAATTCACCAAGATCCTACTTTGAACCCCCTCCGATTAGGGAAAGCCTTTTCAAAACAAAAACACATCGGTGCTCATTTTTATTATGCTATAGTAGAATCACCCATACCGACACAACAATTCTCATTGTTTTTGTCTAATGATTTGTTAAAAATTTCCAGATAAAAAGGGTAAAATGTAGAATCGGAATTCTACATTCATTTTCCCAAGTTCATTTACAATTATAAAAACTCATTTACGGTATTCCGTGGCATTAGAATCATCCATGACCCCTTTAATAAATTTAATGTACTCACTTTTCCCACATCCCTAAAGTCTAAATTAATTGAAATATCCTACACCTCACCATTATTAACTTGGAAACCTCACTAACTAATTAACTAATTTACTAACCTTCTAAAAATGCAACGTTACCTCTTCTAACTAATCCTTAACTACCTAAATCATAACTAACACAAATTTTTGAGAAAGCAAACCACTTTTATCCTAACTAATTTGAATCCCCCTATACCTTATCCTAACTAACTCAAAATCCTCCAAATCCACTTCTAAATGAAAGAACTAAGGATTTTCCATGATCACCGATGATTTTCCCGATCGTCGGCAATCAGATAAGTTAGTTCTCGCCTCTTTTGGCATATAATTTTCATGTTTACAGGTAAACTTTACTCATTTTTCAATTTTATCGAGATCAATTACCTTCCATGAGGATTTATCAACATTACGTTTCTCCATAGTCATCAATCCGGTCGCCGCATTGTCTATTTTCATCACTGGACCGCCCTTAGCTATTTGATTGTCATTTGGTTAATAACGCAAGGTAATCACTATCATTTGTCATTATTATTAGATAATATCGACACATTTCATTTATCGTGTCATATACACACTAAAATTTTTCTTTATATCATATTTTAATTAGATTTTTCTCGCTTTTGTAAATCTGTGGTAAATTTGCACCAATCACCAACGATTTCCCCAATCACTTTGGTGATTCTTGTGCAATATTTTACTTCTTGCAAATCTACCTAACCTTACTTGCTTTTTTTGTGTTGTTTTCTAACTCCTTGTCTAGTATGGAAATTCCAGATGGCATTAGGTGGTAATAATTACCCTCATGCTGGCATTGGTGCTTTTCCTGTTATTAGTCATCCTCTTTATTGGGAGCAATACGAGATGCTCCATGATCTCAATCTCTTTACTATTTGGTAAGCACCATTCAACCACCTTGAAGCTATCTTTTATATCACCCAAGATATCCGTGAGGCAACCGAATCATTCTAGGATGTTTACTACAAAACTCGAAGATTCCATGAAGACCTTGCATAGTATGAACATGACTACAAGGGTGGATTAGACCTGACAAAACACTATCACACTACACCTAAACATGAAGAGCACAACCACATTACCATCTCCAACACCGACACTACATTATCCCATCTTTTCAAAAATTCTAAGGAATCCTCGATTTCTTTGTAGAGACTATATATTTATCCCCGTCTCTTACACCACTAAGGAAGAGGAATAAGTAATTGATTCCGTAACATCTAACGTGTCTAAAAATATGTATATCGGCCATGAATCTCGATCTTTGGCTCTAGATTAACTATTAGTATTTTATGTATGTATTTACATCTAAATAAGTGACATAGTCAATCATAGTTTCCATCCTAATCATTGTATAACAACTTTATTATCAATAAAAAAATTTAATTATCTCTAAGCAGGTTAATTTCCATCAAAGGGAGTCTCTCGGGCTTCTTTGGGACTGGAGTTTACAAGATAACTTGCCCCTTTTATTATTCTAACATTGTTTTGTTCAAATTTGTTGTTTTGTAGGCTTAATTACATGAAAATAAACCTTTATTTACTATCTTCCATGGTGTGCAATATCATACGATCCACATTGTGGGTAGCCTAGAAACCCCACGATATTGAGGTTGAGTTAGGTTATTACCCCTTGAGATATCAAGGAAAACAAAGGTAAATACCATTCTCGACAAAGATAGTGGACACTTGGCTTATGGGGATTCAAATAATGACAAAATGGAAATTCTAAAATACTTAAACTAAAATCCAAAAATTGGGATTTATAAATTAGATTACAATAGTGACAAACTTGGAATCCAATAATAGATATTGAATCCAATATTAGCCAAATTGGAATCCAATAATAGCGATATTAGAATCCAATAGTAGCGATATGGAATCCAATAATAGTTAAATTAGAACTGAAATAATTCTAATAATGACAATATTGGAATCCAATATTGCTATTATTATATTCCAATAATAATAATAATGGAATCTACTATAGACAAAAAAGGAATCCAATATATGTAAAAAGGAAACGAATTTCTTCCAATACTCAAAATATTGGAGTCTCAATTCACTGGAATATATCCCGATTTAGTGAAGTAATCATTTACATCATATATATCTCATCAATAACATCGAAGCTACATCATCATGAAAATAAACATACAACATCCATGCTAAGCTACTATCATCCTACCATAGCACCAATCGGGCAATAGGGCTTCATGTCCCCCAAAACCAATATCAAAAATTAAAAATGTGGACTATCATAAGTATCTCATCAAAATCAATGTTTTATTAGTTAAGGATATCTCATAAATCAAACACATGTGATAAAATCATACATCATAATAATGTCCATCATTGTATACATGTAAATATGTCAAAAATGTCAATGTCCATATATAATGTGTCTAATCCGGAGGACCTTTTTGGGACATTGGGAGTTCCCCATAACTCCCTAAACCATAACAGAGTGTTAGATAATTTCGATAGTTTTCCGTCGGTACCTTAAATGTAGAACATGGACTCCATATGCTCAAGTTAGATTCGATCAAAGTTTGGTCAACTATAGGCCCAGCAGGGTCAACTGACCAACGTGGTAGTGACATGTGGTGGAAGTAGAGTGAGATCACGGAGGAAAAAAATGTGGTTTTACGACGTCGGTCTTTAACACTCGTATCCAGACGGGTGGTTTTGTGATATTCTACCATGTGGTGGGGCCTCATGCCACCACGTGGCCTACCACCACAATGATTGGGCAGGTAGACCGAGCCAACTCAATTTGGAAAAGCTCTCTATTCCACATGGTGAGTTATCTATTCAACTTGTCAAGATCGTGATTGGAGGAACAAGTTCATATGGCTCAGAAAGCTCGTTATTTACATTGGTCGAGTTATTACCACTTGGTGAGATATTTTTGAAGGCCGAGTTTGTTGTGCATATGGTTCAAGCCACTATGTGGCCATCTACCTTCATCACCACCCAATTCTAACTCACCGGTGGATTGTACATACTAGGCCACATGGCCCTCAATATATATGCCACCACCCACATTGTGTTCCTTTAGAAGTTCATACGTGGTAAAGGGAGATGTGGCCCAAGCCACATATGGTCTAAGGTGGTTAATCCTTTATAAAGGCTTTAGTAATTCAAAATCCCACGTATGTGGATATTAACCACCCCCATTAATATATGAAGGCCCATGTATGTATTAATACCACCAGTGAGCTTTTAAAAGAAAACCCATGTGGAAAGCTTGAGGCGGTGGTTACATGGGAGAATGAAGATGGACCGATTAACCAAGTTAAATGCCAAGCCACATGGTAAGGTTTATATTATCAAATGATAATTTTAATGAATATTATTTACGGTGGTAATATTCCTATAATAGCTATATGCTATTATTTACTATGCAAATTATCATTCCATGGGTATGTGGATATGTAAATGTAAATAATGGAATCTCATTATAGCTTAGTGCTATTTTAAAAAACCCCGCATGTAAATTGTAATACCACATATATGTGGTAATTAAAACCCCTAAATCTAATAGTCGCCAAAAATAGTTGTGCTATTATGGAACCAAGTGTGGTTTAGCCTATAAAAAGGTTTATAAGGGTATATATTGAAGTTGCAAGTTCACTCCTCGGAGCATAGTCTCCTATTGTAAGGACATAGGCCAAAATGAGTGCTTCACAAGTTTCTCTAAGTGTGTGTAATGCCATAGGACATAAAAGGGTAACTTTATATATCATTTTATAGAGGGAGTTAGGCTCAAAATTAGCCTTAGATGTAAAAGGGGAATATGTTCAAAATTTCCCCATACTCCTAGTGATATATTTATCTTCCATTTTGGAGGTTTATGGATCTTTGTTTCATTGTATGGAAGTCACATCAACATTGTCTTCAATCCGAGTCATCATCAAGTGTGCCTCTCATCCATGGAAGATCATTAAAGACATATACTTCTACAACGGTCATCGGCAATCGAGATTATACTTCTTAAGCAGATGGAGCAAAGTGTGTCTTCATAATTCCAATTATCTCTTGGATCATGGTCACTTTTATTTATTTGGTTCAAATTCATATGCAATCGACTGGGTATGTGATCAAGTGGGTGGAATCCCTATAACTATCACAAGGGAAGAATCCCTATACAACTATCATTTGGGTATCAAATAGACATGTTCACTGGTATCCACATATTGATTCATTACTTCATTATACTAGTTTATATTTAGAAGCATAATGAATTGGTTCATATGAACTCGAAGACATAGGCAATGCCAAACTCCATTATCAATTTTTGTGCAGTGTGTATGTGTTTCATTTTACATTACATTTTCCATTTGAAGTTGATAACATCTATGGACTTTAAAATATTGCAGTGCCTATAGGGGTCTGTGAAAGTTACAAAAATCACCCCTATTTATGGATCGGTGTCTCTTTATAGAATCATCATATACAAAGTAGGCCATCATGGGAATCAATAAAAAAAGTGCCTTCATATTGATGCATGAATCGAAAAGATACATTTTTTCATATACATCAATAAAAGGATTCAACTATGATTCTCTCCCATATACGGATCGCCGAGTCTACCACCAGTGGTGGCATCTATTGTGGATCCTATGGATGTGGCATCGATGGCACGAAGATGCCTTCTATATGAAAGGACCCTATATGGATCTCACGGATCGCGATGGCCTCATGATCGGGATTGTGACCAAATTTTAACTAACTAACTATAATTTAGGGCCCTCGATCTATGGGCATATCTAAATGCTATAACATCATGTAGTAGGTGGCCTCCCCAAGTGCTTTAGCACACTAAAAATCATCTCTAACACTCTACCTACTCCTCCTCCCGCCTCGCTAGAGCATATGACGCTACGCTCCGACACTAGATAACTTAGCCTATAATAGAGCCCTCTCAATGGCCCACTATAATCTCTTCGCAACCATCTAATCTTTCTTTGTAATAATCTGATCTCTCTCAAGAATGACCGAAACTATTGTGTTATAACTGTTATAGTTGCTACCGCATGAAAAAAGCTCATCGTCCCTCCGGGTGGACTCTCCCAACCATCCTCCACATATGGGACTCTATGGTGGATTCCCCATCCATCTCCAACTTTGTCTCTACCTCCATCTCCACCTCCTCCATCCCGCCCATCCCCGAGGAATGTGTGGTTGAATATCTATGCACAAAGTGGTCAAAATCTCATATGTGGTATCTCGAATGTGAATCTGTGAAACTTGTACATTAGGAGCTATCGGTTTTTCTTGGGCCCTATGTGCCAACCTGATGTAAGAGTATCTATATGGGAATCTTCTAAACTAGGATCTACTACTATGTAGGCATTTTTCCTTCCCCCTGTTCATGTCCATGTCCCTATTCCTATCCCTACCCCTGGTCTTGGCCACCCTACTACACTAAATTCCAAGATTTAGCTCTATGAGATCTAACCTATAATCCCTTTGTAGCTTTCGTGACCCCTACATCAATTGTGGCCTATGAAATCATCAACCTCCTTGGGAGCACTAAAATTTACCATAGATGCTAGTCCACTATCTCCCCTGGATCAACAATGTGTGGCAAGGGAACCCAAGGCTCTGGTACCATCTGTCTAAAGCTAGCTAGATCTCATGTTGGTCTAATAAGAGGGCCAATATCAAAAGTCTCTCTCGAACGGTGACCATCCACATCTCATCGCCAAGGATACCATGTAATTTTCGAACTATTGTTGACCGCAATCCACCCTGTACCACTCTTTGATATAATTTCAGCTCTTGATCATAAAGTATTCATCGGTGTAACACTAAGCTCCACATCATCCTCAGGACATTGATAGACACTTTGGAAGGGCACTATGTAACTATGTGTAATTATAGCTCATAAAATGCACGATGATAGTAATTTATCTCCCATATGGCCCTAAATTTCATCACCAATCAATGCCCATCCCATCATCGAGGGCTCATCTATATCCCGGACACAAAGTACTCCTATAAGGTAACCAATGGAAATATGGTCCCATGCCCATATCTATAAAAGAGTAGTTGGCCCCATGGTCTTCTGACCATGGTAGGGAATAAGATGAAGATCCCAATATAAGTGTGCTAATAAACACTATCCCCAACAATATCTGTCCCTATTGATCAATCCGTGAATTGCACCAATTAGGCTCGGTGGAAAGTAAGTATTGGTATTTTCGGGAAGTAGAATATCGCTGATAAGAGCCATCAAATATACACTACAAGAAATAGATAATGATCCTAAATGCACTTATATACCCAAACTACCATACCCTTCAGGGGTATGTCCCTGAGGCTAAAAATATATACATATACTGCATAATGTGGGTGTCGTCCCCATCATAATTTATCAGTCAACACCGAATCCGAACTCAAACAATCCACCACACATCCTCTAATGTAATAGTCATCTCTCAAGTAATAAATCAAAAGCACTGACTCTCGTTGTGTTATCTCTCGCCAAGGTCGGAAAGGCTGTGATCTAAGGTAATTAGTGGAATTTGTGTGACATGAAAAGTACAATCACATCTAGGGTCATCTCTAGGTAGATCTGATCTTGTCAAGTGAAGGTCTATAGGAATGAGTGCAGCCTCGCAATCCACTTGCATGTCTCCAAGACAGGTAAGTCACGCCTGCAAGATCCAAAAAATACTCATTAATTTCATTTCTTCTAACACGTAACATCTAATTTTCTTCTATTCATCCCTACATTCTTCTAAACATCTCCTAATTTCTTATAAGGTATCCTAAAAGATAATTTTTCCCACCACAGTGTGTGCTTTTGAGCACTGTGCACTCCTTTCGGTGCATGCATGCCCTTTTGGTGCAAGCATACCCGTGCACATGTTGAATTCCCCCTCACAGCCTACGTTCCCCTTTTGGCACATGCGTGCCGATGCACATGTCCACCTTTCCCCAGCAATCATTCCACAACAATATTGTCCACCTTTCCCTAGCATACCGATGGGTCGCAGTATTCTTCCAATCATTTAACTGACATAATTTCTATCAGTGTCATTCTAAACTAGGGTTGTGTCCTAGGCAATATGCAATGGAGTCTAGGGGAACCCGTTATTTGTTGGGTCTGTTGGGGGGTTGCTTAGTTTAGTGACTATTCTACGGAAATGCAATTCAAATCTACGAAATTAAATACAGTTCTACAGAATTCAACTATTTGTGATGAAAGGAAACTAACAACTAATCTTCTGTTGTAAAATGAAATACGCACACACTATTCTTAACAAATGAAATTACAACTGTATAAATGAAACTTAGCAGAAAGCAAGATTATCCATTAACCAGATTTGCATAACAAAAGCATATATTCTAAATGAAAGTAGTAATGGAGAAAGCAGATACAATTAATCAAAGCACGCATGTAAGATTTCTAAAATGAAAATTACAGTACATCTAATCAAAGAATTGTATGTATGAACTCAAAATAACCTCTTATCTCCTCGGTTGAGTGGGCCATTGCTCTTCCTTAGGATAGAGGGATTAACAACCTCGATTCTCAAAACATCATGGCTTTCATTAACTCAAAATACGTTCAAGGGGTGTCTCTTTCATTAACGTCATGGCATCCAAAGGACATTCTCTCAAGGGGTGTCTCTTTTGACACTTAGGGAAATACATGTCCAATGGTTCTTTGGCAGGGGTGGATTTTTCCTTGAGTCCATCTATGGTGGATGTTAATTGCACAGAATGTTTGTTTTCATGTTGGCCATTTCTTCCAGAAGTTCAGAGGTACCCAAAGACTTGGATGTTTGTTTTCTTCGTATTCCTCCACGTGTTCTAGAGTATCTTCTACATAGCTCAGTGATTTGGTCCATGGTGAGTTTATGCACGTCTCCTCCTCCCATGAGATGGAGGGAATCCTTAGTTTCCTCATCTAGTCCTTTAAGAAAGACTGTTTTAGTGATGTCTACATGTAACTCATACCCACTGCGTTTATGGAGAAAGAGGAATCTATCCAAATAATCCTCTATGTTCTCATCTTCCTTTTTCCATATTTGGAAGAACTCTTCCTTCCTATCCCTTCCCCTATAATAGTCTTGGTACTTATCCAAGAAGGTTGTTTCCATGGCTTCCCAGGAATTAATGGAGTTAGATGGTAACCCCATAAACCATCTCATAGCAGAATCTTTGAGAGTGGAGGGAAACAATTTGAGTTTTTGATTGTTAGTTCGGTAATCATATGTCTAGCACAGGATTTTAAATTCAAATAGAAACTGATCAGGGTCTTCTTTGGTCATTTCTCGAAAGATGGGGAGGATGGATGATGAGATATTTTTCGTGGGTGCATCCTCATCACATTGAGGACAATGGGATATGTAAAAGTTCACCCTAAAGGTTGGTCTTTAGCATTCCCAAGGTCCCCATTCTTTGCATAAGTGGTGTGAAGAAGATAAAGAATGCTAGAAGAGGTTCTAGGTGTTGAGTTGGAATCGTATCTCTCTCGGTGTTTCTTCCTTGAAAAGTGTCTAGAGATATTTGCTGAATATTGTGTCTATAAATCTCCCTTGGTTATCTTGTGACCTATGCATCAAGGTTGGTTGTTTTAAAACGAGGTCCAAGACAACTACTGGTTTCCTATATGAACTCCATTAACACCCATAACATATGGAATAAAAACAATGGTGCTTATGGTTATGTCCTAAAGAAAAGTGCCAAAAATGATGGGTCACTATATTCTTCCAATCATTTAAATGACATAATTTCTATCGTGTCATTCTAACCTTATGGATGTGTCTAGGCAAGATCAATGGAGTCTAGGGGAACCCGTTATTTGTTGGGTCTATTGGGGGTTGCTTAGTTTAGTGACTATTGAATCAAAAATGCAATTCAAATCTACATAAATTAAATATAATTCTACAAAGAATTCAACTATTTACGATGAAAGGAAATTAACAACTAATGGCTCTTATAAAATGAAATACACACACACTATTCTTAACAAATGAAATTACAACTGTATAAATGAAACTTAGCAGAAAGCAAGATTATTTGCTAACCATATTTGGATAAAAAAAAGCATATATTCTAAATGAAAGTTTGTTGATAATGGAGAAAGAAGATACAGTTAATCAAAGCATGCATGTAAGATTTCTCAAATGACAATTGCAAGGAAAATAAACAAGATCAATAAAAGAATGTTGCGTATGCATGAACTCAAAATAACCTCTTATATCCTTGGTCGAGTGGGCCCTTGCTCTTCCTCGGGATAGAGGGATTAACAACATCTGATTCTCAAAATGTCATGGCTTTCATTAACTCAAAATACATTCATAACATGACAGTAATAATATCCAGAACCGGATGTAGATAATCTCTTTCAAGATATCAAAAATGGTACTACTAAGTTAAAGACAAAGTCTTCATATAGATACTATTAGTTACAAGATTCACATATGGAAATATCGGGGGATTAAACATTGTCCACCAAATACTAATTAAAACACATAAATTTCTACGAGCCGTTAGAACAAGCCCAGACTAATAGGTCAACTTGATGGAAAGGTCTTGATGCCGCATGCTTGAACTCAGGCTCCATAACTACCAGCAACTTCCATCATTTCCTGCACATATAATGCAATTTGATCTCACAAGGACAGTTAGTAGGAGGTTCATGTGATAATCGGTTTTCATAAACTATAGCAAGGAAAATGCATCAAGCCTAATAATATATAACTACACAAAACATCCCCATGTATTAATAAGTCATATCAAAAGAGTATTTTTGGCTAGAAGAAATGATATTAATGAGCCAAATAATGCACTCATCATTTTCCCCTTGAATTTACCTGTTGCATGTCCCTATGCAACTTATCTCGTGTCTGCCCGCCTACCAAGCTTCTTAATGTGTCATACACCTCAAATTGATCAACGTATTGCTTTTTGGTGTTCTTGCACTAAGTGTTGGAGGTAATTTCTACCCATGTTGTGAAATTGTCATTTGAATGATTTGCATAAAATTGTTCTCCTAAGTGAGAGGGCTCAAAAGGAGTGGTGGATGTACTTGGAGGCTGTCCATTCATCATTTCATCAAATGGCTGGCTTGCTCGTGGTTTGTTTGTAATGGTGATGAGGGCATCACCCCTTCGCATGCTTCAACTCAAGTTTTGGGAGAGAGAACATCCTTGAATTTCAAGGGATAGATTCAAAGTATCCCACCTCTATCACAAGCTTCCTCAAGCTCTCCTAAAGTTCTCCTAATCTGTAATTTTCAAAATCAATGACACATTAGTAAAATGAGAAGTGTTTACCCAAACTCTGCTTTGATAGTCAAGTGAGTGAAAGTTTTTCCATAGGGCTACATCTTCATGTGATGAGTTGGGCAGATGTGGAATCCAATAGACTAAGAGGTGTGATTGAAAATGTCCATTATCATTTTAACCCCAAATGATATGATTCCATAATGTAGACTGAAAGGCCTTAATTTTAAAATCACCCACAAATAAATTGATTAAGAAATCAGGGACATTGGTAACTATCATGTTATGAAGATAGAATTCACAAAGCAAATTTTGGATTTCTGGAGTACTTCACTTGTAAACTGATAAAAAACTGGTGCCATTGGAAATTTCATGAGGAGCTTGAGAACACAATTGAAAGAACTACCACGAATAAAATTGTTCTTGGACAAACATGCTATAGACCGGAGAGGGTTTCCTACAAGACAAAATTTTGAGGGCCAAACAATGACAAAGTCTAAAATAGATGTCACTTTTTGTTTTTCCTCTTATATAGATTCCTTTTCCTTTTTTAATTTTTGATTTTCCTTCCACAATTCCCTTTCCTAGAGGGATAATTGATGGAAACTATCTAATATGGTAAGACTCTTATCACGTTGTCGTAAAACTTCAAAAACTTACTTGGTACATTGTAGGGTAGCAATTTCTCAAACTTTCTCTACTGTTTGTTGTATAAATTTAGCTTGCAGTAAAAGGTTTGTTTCTTCCATACCTTGTAATTGAGATTTTAGTAGCGCGATTTCCTCCAAATAGTTGTGAGAAAGGTGCAACTTGGGTGCCAAGCACGTCAGGAACCACAAGGTGAATTTCCGTAGATGACAGAATAATAGATGTCGGAGAAGCCAGGTGATCCTCCTCATGTTGTTCTTCTTGAATGGGGGTGGTATCATCAGGAAAAGTCTCTGATTGGGAACCGCCAATCTACAAAAATGAACTAACTATAATTTTTGAGACCAATTAGTAGTTGTATGGAAGAAGATGGAGCCATGGTGCACTTTCCTTTTGAATCGAAGTGGAAGGGGATGGACCATCGGGAGTACCAACTGGTGACATATGTCCGCATGCTCGGGAACATGCTTCTACTTGGTTGTGTGAAGAGCAAGGGTTAGTGTAAGGGTAACCGAGGTGCGGAAGAGAGACCAGATTTCAATTACTTTGTCTGAAAGGACCCTTCACCATTTGAAAGCATGTCCAAATGAGCCTCCACTTTGGTCTAAAGAAGACCTGGTGTGAACACAACAAATGAATCAATCTATCGGGTGTTTAATTACATACTTGCCTCCAATTTTGGTATTTCTAGCACTGCAAACTTTAATAATGGATTCCATGAGGTATTCGGGTAGATTTACCCAAAGGGCCTAGTTGACATGTCCCTTTTTAAGGTGGATTAGCATTTTAAGTGCATCACCACCTGCAAGCAGAGGCGACCATCACATATGAAATACCGGTTGACCCATTTCGCAATCTCGCTCCAGATTCTAGGTAAACTTGTCCGCTTAACACCCTTCTGGACACCCAATGGAGTCAGGATGACTTCAAGGAGTGCCTCCCCTTCATCATGAAATAGAGAAATCAAGATTTGTAAAGGAGCATTCATCATAACCTTAAACCAAAGTTTGGCTAGGCCAGATAGGTCAGAAATGACCTGACTGGTAATTTCAACCCGTCTTCCACCAACTTGTGAACAGGTGGACTCAAAATTGTTCAAGAATTCTTCCACAATGCCCTCATCAAAACCTTCAAATTGGTGAATGAAATCCAACCATCCAAAATCATGAAATACCTATGAAAGGGTGGCATTCGAGTAAGGCATCTAGTGAATCAGGTTCTGATGTCTTTCGTGGTCCCATGCTGAAGCCGAAGGTGAGTAATACCAAGTAGCAGAGAAAAAAACTAGAACAAAGTGTATCTCCCACTTCCCGTTTAGTGACTGATAAAACCAATCATGCTTGATGTGCATACAAAAATGGTAAGAAGTAGTTGTAGAAGCATTAAATTTCAAATGGCACCATATTCCTTGGGTGGTGCAAAATCGAGCGAAGGTGGCGGTGGAAAAATAGTGAATGAGACCGGCCACCCGTGTGAGTTTAAGATTTTACAGCAGTGCATATCCCATGGTTGAGGAGTGAGTGCCACCCATCCTGACTTTGGAGAGTGTGACACATTCAAGGCATGCGGTGATTATGAGCCATTACTCCTTTTATGTTGTCATCCATAGAACCGGATTTGGAAAGAGATCTAAAATGAATATAGCAATCATTTCATGATGGTGTAATGATGACAAATGTGTACATGGGGAAATGTTTTGCATGGAAATATCATTAGCAAGTTAGAATGCACTTACCCATGCCATGTTTAGTCGGCCGATATCCATAGATTCCTACGCCCTACAATTCGAGATGAAGTGTGATTAATGGCTGTAGAAATAATGAAAATTCTTGCATTTATTGGAAATAACAACAAGAAAAACTACTAACTAAGGGAAGAAGATAGAATGAAGGATCATCTTCCTTTATTGAATTTGCAAGAGATTGATTACTCCATGCTTGAGAGGTAAATAGCCTCCTCAGCATGCATGTCTGTGCGTAACAGAATGTCATCGGTGAAAGTATTCTTATCCAACGGTTGGTGATAAATCGAGCCTATGCCCATTCACCAGAAGAGTCATTTGTCTCCATCAATAGGTATCAATCAAAAAAATCCATTATCAAACACTTGATTTACCTGATAGGGACCCAACCAATGTGTATGAATCTTTCCTTTAAACTACTGATAGTGGGAATCAAAGAGTAAAACCCACTGTCCCTCATGAAATGCCTTTTTTTTTATGTGAGCATCATGCCAAGTTTTCCATTGATGTTGTAGAATTTCATGTCTGCTGCTGTGCCTCCATTCGCATTTCATCTAATTCATTCAGCTGTAGCACTCATTCGCATTGTGCTTCATCCAAATTGATCCCAACTTCCAACGTTGTTCACCAGGTGTGCAATTCGAACTCAACAGGTAATAGTGGTTTCTTCCCAAAGACTAGCTCATAGGGAGAAAAACTAGTAGTTGTTTTCAGGTCATGTTGTAGGCCCAAACGGCCTCAAGAAGCTTTGGTACCCAATTCTTTCTATCGGCATTGACCACCTTAGTTAGAATATTCTTGAGTTCTCGATTGGTTACCTCCACTTGCCCATTAGATTGGGGGTGATATGGTGATGATTTCGGTGCTTAATTTTGTAGATTTCCAAGAAATATTCAATCATATTTGAAACAAATTGAGGACCTTGATCAGATATAATGGCCCTTGGTGCTCCAAATCGCAGCAATATCGATTGTACAAAAAATCAGCAACAACATCTTCATTGGCAGATGCCAATGCTTGAACTTACACCCATTTGGTGACTTATTCCATGCATACCAAGAGATACTCCTTCTTGAAAGATGGAGGATCAAATGGTCCAACAAAGTCAATCTGCCATTTCTCAAATGGTCTTAAAACCAGCTGAGGATTCAGAGGAATTTCCGTAGAAAGTGTAGGTTTTCCCATTCGTTGGCATGCATCACACTGCCACACATACTTTTTGACTATCCTATGGAGGGAAGGCCAATAGTACCCTGCTCCAAGGATCTTGTGAATTGTTCATTTCACTGAATAATGTCCACCTCCTGGCTCATCATGACAAGCTCGTAGTATGTCATGTACTTCATCCTCTCAAACACACCTATAAAGAACCATGTTAGGACAACATTTAAATAAGAATTTGTTACACCATTTATATGTTGCACTATTCTTAACCAATCACCTTCTTTCCTTATGAGTAAAATAGGCAGGAAACTTCCCTGTTGTTAAATAATTCACGAGATCAGTGAACCAAGGAGTCTTAGTCGAGATAGAAAACAAGTGTTTGTCGGGAAATTGGTCTTAGACTACTTCGTCATCACCTAAAACATTTAATCTAGAAATAAAATCAGCAACAACGTTAGATTTCCTAGGCTTATCTATAATGGTGAGATTGAATTCTTGCAACAAGAGTAACCAATGAATAAGCCTTCCACCAACCACTGGTTTATTCATCAAATATCGAATGGCAGAGTGGTTAGTGTAAAAAATTTTTATATCCAGTGATGTAATGATGAAATTTATTCAAAGCATAGACAACAACCAAGAATTCTTTTTCCATAGTAGTGTAATTCCTTTCCGTAGGAGTCAAATTTTTGTTGATAAAATAAATTGCATACATATGATCTTTTGAGTCTTTTTGTCCAAGGACAACGCCCATGGCTGTATTAGAAGCATCAGTGTGGATATGGAAAGGTTGTCCCCAGTCAGGGCCACATAAGACAGGTTTTGTCATCAGCTTTTCTTTAATAGAATCAAATTCCTGTTGACATTGAGGAGACCATTCAAAAACACAATCTTTGGTTAGCAGTGAAAACATTAGGGCGGCAATTTTGCTAAAATCTTTTATGAATCGGTGGTAATAACCTGCATGACTAAGGAAAATTTTGATGTCAGTCTGATTAGCTGGTGTAGGTAATTGGGTGATGAATGATATCTTTTTGGGATCCACCTGTATACCTTGGGCTGAAACATGGTGACCTAAGACAATTCCTTGATCAACCATCATTAGACATTTTTCATGACTCAGAGATAGTTGGTGTTGTTCACATCGACTGAGTACTTTCTCAAGATTATTCAAAGATTCTTCAAAAGTGGATCCATGGATAGTGAAATCATCCATGTAAACCTCAACATAGTCATTAGCAAGATCTGCAAAAATGGCCAAGACTACCCGCTGAAATGTAGCAGGGGCATTACAAAGCCCAAAAGGTAAGACTCGGTAAGTGAATGTACCCCAAGGGCACGTAAAAGTAGTCTTATCCTGATCAGCAAGGGGCAATACTAATTTGATTATACCCACTAAACCCATCCAAGAAAGAAAAATATTTCTTACCAACCAAATTGTCTAGGACTTGGTCAATGAAAGGTAGGGGAAAATAATCCTTCTTGGTGGCTTTGTTAAGTTCCATGTAATCAACACATATTCGCCATTACCATTCTTCTTGGGAAAAGTAACTAATGGGGAGACCCATGACTATCGGATATAGGATAGATGAAACCTACCTTTAGGAGTTTGTTTATCTTACTTTTGATTGTCTCTCAATACTGGATTGATTCTTCATTGTGGCTGCCTTATAGGTTTGACGTCATTAGTGTAAATATGATGTGTACAGATGCTAGGATGAATTCCTTTCATATCAGTGTAATCCCAAGAAAAAGCATGGGAATGTTTCTTCAGAACCTCAAGCACCCTAGCTTCTTGATTGACCTCCAAATCGTTACCTATGGTCACTCTCT